>CM032449.1:77845221-77880221 GCA_019049505.1 Pachyrhynchus sulphureomaculatus | reverse complement strand
TCGTGGTTTCCATTTTAATGTTCGCTTGGTCCATCAGTCGTTCGTGCCACATGTCCAGCCCATTGCCACTTTCTTTCTGCTACGTGTTCTATAATATCCTTCAATTTCGTTTCTTCACATATCCACTTGTTTCTTTTTCTATCTTTACGTTTTATTTCGATCATTTGTCTTTTGTGTGCCCCCTTAGTTTTTGTATATCGGCTTTATTCAGTGTCCAAATTTCAGCGCCATGTGTAATTTCGGGTAGAAGGCACAGATCGTAAACATTGGCCTTTAACTTATTTAGGATGGCTTTATTTTTGAATATATAACTTAATTTCCCGAATGTGCACCATCCAAGTCTGATTCTTCTTGAAATTTCATCCGAGAAATTGTCTCTTGTCGTAGTAATCTTTTGCCCTAGATACACATAATTCTTAACAATCTCGAGAGCTGTTCCTTCTAAATTTATAACTGTTATTAGTGTATTTTTGACTTACTTTTATTTATCTTAAGACCAATTGTCTTTGAGTGGTAATTTAACTAATTTATCATTTTTTGTAACTCTGCGAATATATATATATATATATATATATATATATATATATATATATATATATATATATATATATATATATTTGTATATATTTATATATATATATATATATATATATATATATATATATATATACATATATATATATATATATATATATATATATATATATATACATATATATATATATATATATATATATATATATATATATATATACATATATATATACATATATATATATATATATATATATATATATATATATATATATATATATATATATATATATATATATATATATATATATATATATATATATATATATATATATATATATATACATATACATATATATATTATATATATATATATATATATATATATATATATATATATATATATATATATATATATATATATATATATATATATTGTAACATTGGAACTTGCCCGCACGTTGTGGTGTCATTTTGTAACCTGCTAAATTGTCCTCAGTTTGAGGCATTTTTTTTTTTTTTTTGTACCCTGTGAGAAGTTGTTTGTCCCACGCTTGAGCGCAATTTTGTACCGTTTGAATATTGGATGCCCCAAGCTTGAGCGCAATTTTCTTGCAGCCCCGCTTTAATTTCTGATAATGAATCGAGTGAATCCTGATTTTAAAAGAACTAAAGAAATTAAACACACACCAGCTCAGTTTTCTTTGGTAGAGAGATATGGGTAAGAGATAATTTTTGTACGTCTTTTTGGAATTCTTTTCTATTTTTAAAGAAACCTCAGCTGTACGACTTTTTGGGCACCATTCATTTTAAAATAGAAAGGATCTAACTTCAGCTAAAAAAATGAAAAAATGCTGAAAGGGTGTACTGTTGGTAAATAAAAAAATCAGTTTGGTACAGCCGTTCTTATCCTGAAAAGTAAGATAGGTATTCAGTGAGACACTAGCTTTAATCAACAAAAAGAAAAATTTATTCAAGTTTTTAAAAATAAAAAGTTCTAACCTTTGCAGTTTTACAGGATTACCAAAAAAATTTTAGCCTAACTGGTAGTTATGACATTTAAATCCTAAACTCTGACTACTCCCGAAGACGAAAAATAGTGCTTTTCACTTCACTTTTTAGTCAGTTCATATTGCTGTTAAGGCACTACTCAGGGATAAGTCTATGGAAGGATGTTTTGGTAACTTACTGTTTTTATTTCGGCTTCGATGGAACACGACCGATTTCACACTTTTCTAGTAAACACTTAGAGAGCCCACTACGGCTTTTCGTTAAAAAACTTGTGCTTTATTTAGCTCTCATGATTGTTGTTATGAGCCTTTACTGCAGCTCAGTCGAAGGAAGCCTACTTGGCGGCTCCGATGAAAATTAGCCTGGCTGCGGCTTGATGGTACTCAGCCTCGGCGGCTAGATGGAAATAAGCCAAGACAGTAGTTCTTCGGACCCTTAAATAAACCGTGCGAACTCTGCCTGTAATATGGCGACGCCGGAACCAAAACTGCGGATACACATTTTCCACCAATCGCGGCGTAGCGGTAGATTCGGTCAGAAACCCGCACAGCACTATATACCGAACGGCTTGGAATTTCTTATTAATATACCGTTCGATACAAAAATGAAAATAAGTACAATTTGAAGTGAAAAATCAGTAACATTACATGGTCTTAAAATCTAGGAAAAAATGAATGTTACATTTACCCCCTTCCAAAAAGAAATAGACTACACTAGTCTATTAAACTTAGGCTACTTATGAAAAGGGTACAAAGTGGTACACTATCACTTAATACTAAGGTCAGAACTTAAAACAAAAGTACAGACTTCGGACCTTACTACTAGACTTAATTCAATTAAGCACTAATATTAAGTACAATGAAAACCAAATGAAAATCTTTGCATGATCACAAGAATCTTATAACTAGACTTAACTTAATTAGACACTAAGGTTAAGTACATCAAAAAGCAAATAAAAATCCTTGCATGAACATAAGAAATACCTGTTCAAAGTAACAATCGCGGTCTTCTTATATAAAAGAATCAGCTCTATTATTGTTACCAAAACAAAAAATTATATCTTTGTCTAGACTCTTGTCTAAATCAAAAAAAGTGAACTGAAACAAAATATGAACACTCCCCTTAAAATATTTTAAGGATTGTCTGAAAAATTTTTTATTTCAGCAAAAGAAATTTATAAAAATTCTTAAATAAAGAAAAAAATAAAAAAATGATTCTAGTGCAAACACTTACACTAAAAAGAAAAAGTCTTGTCAGACCATTTAGCACAAGGCCAAAAAAAAACATCTGGATAAATATCCAGACAAACGCTCGGGAAAAATCGCCATCCATGCTCTAGCTCATCGCTAAGAGAACATTCTAAATCTAGTATCTCTACTAGTCGCATCAGAAAATAATTGCACTCTATCGCGCAATGTCGACGTCCTAAGACATCTAGACATGCTAAAATCGCTAGGGAAAACGCTCCGGTTGATCGCCAGAAAACACGTCAGCTTATCGCCAACAAAACACTCTGGTATATCGCCAAAAAAACTCGGCTCCTCGCCAAGAAAACACTCTGTAAGTAGTCCTCGACTACACAAAGTCTGCGTTCTAAAAGAACAATCCCGCCTTTAACATAGTGAGCAGCCATAAAAGCTAACAATATCACTATAGGCATAGTGAATAGCTATAAAAGCTAAAATTCACCCTAAACACAGTGAATAGCTATAAAAGCTAAAATTCACCAAACTGAATGATCCTGCTTCAAAAAGCAATGTTCACAAAGAACAGAATGATTAGTCCGCGCGCAACTAACATTCAAGGAAACATTCCTAACATAAATATATGAGACAGCAAGTCTCGAAATAGGACCTCCCTAAAGTCATAATCCTAAATATAGGAGTCCATAAGCAAAACGACTCAAAACCTCGCATTTTGAGCACATGCCCTCAGGCAACCAACATACACCGAAATATATACAGAAATATGTACAGAAATATATACAGAAATACATACAGGAGTTCAAATCCCAAACTCTTGGTTATGATAACTCCATACTGAGCTTGGTGAAAGCTCTTAGCAAAAGCTAAACAAATCTTCGGCACATCGCACCAAAGTGACAAATCTGCCTAGAAACATGAGCCAGAAGAAACGCCCTCCATCATTCTTCAGGGTGGCTACACAGAGATATAAAACTTAACCAGCATTGCGCTTCTTCAAGTTGCATGAAGAACCCTCGTGTACTGGTCTCGCCCTAGAACAACAACGAAAAACATTCAATCCATCCCACATAACAGGAGACAAACACCTCACTACGATATACTGAAAGGTGGAGACAATAAAATACGGAAATGGTGACCCTGGTGTCCACCAACAAAAGGGTGTAGATTATAGCATCCACTAAACTGAAACGGTGTCTACCACATCACCATAAGTCAAAAAAATTTAATCAATAGGGTGTTCCGAAATACACTACTGCTAACAGCCTGTCACCACTAATAGGCTAATTGGAGCTGAGGTCAACTACAGTAGCTAGGCTCTCCTTTGGCTCAAATAGAAATAACCATTGGGTAACAAAACCCCTAAAGGTCCCAAAGGTCAAACGTTCACCCCCCATAGACTACCCTTCCAATCAGTCTGTTCCTCAGGAAGACTAACTCCCTGCCAAACGTCGTAACGGCATCTGTTAGCACCCGGTGCATCACAGCCTGTAAAAACAGATAACTCATGAGATACAACCTAAAAGGTTTACAAGGTTGACTTAACCAAGCTTCTAACGAAATTTTAAAAAAACGAAAATGAGCTTAAAAAGCTACATGAAGCAAAAATTTCTCAAATTTTCGGTGGCAACGCAACAAAACTTTTGAAGACGACAAGAGCTTTTCCAGCTTAATCAGAAACAAGAAGAAAACAGCGTTGACAGCTAAAATATTCGATCATGGTGTTAATCGTCTCCCTAGACAATAGCCTCTAGAAGAAACTGCTACAGGTATCAGGCATAACCGTTTTCTGTCAGCCCAAACTTCTAGATTACCTCTTGAAAATCTAAAAATTCGGTTAGGAATCTTCCTTCACTGCGCTTAGCCTCTCTTGACAAGGTTCTCATCTCGGTATCAGATTTTGATCATCTCTTTGTGAAACGACTGTCTTACTCTGCTCTCATCTCTTGTAAATGATCAGCCTTTAGTTCTCCTGCAGGACTTCAATTTTCTATCCATCTGATAGTAAACCGATAAAACTCAACATACGCCTATGAGTCCAGGCAAAAAAATTTAAAAAAATTAGTGACTCAAAGGTAACGTTTAAACGGCTCTGAAAAAAAATAGAAAATACCCTCAGTTTGTCAATTCAGAAGAAGATCTAAATCAAAATAATCCAAGTCTTAGACTTACTGGATAAACCAAAATCAATTTACTCTTAATCGCACCCAACATATACCACTAAGGTAATAAAAATACACCCACTCGGGTAACAAACTTTGAAATTGCTCTTAAAAATTTTGACTCTACATCACACTACACGAGCTACATCTTACGCTTGTCCTAACTCAAGATCACCTTGGATTGCCTCTAATCAAAATTTCGCTTCCAAGTGTCAAGAACTGGATATTATTTGGGGTCATAAGCAAATCAAATCCCGCGACCACCGACATACCAGTCTTATGATATATCCTGAGTGTGACTCTTTCGCAAGCTCGCAACAGCTGAGTCGATGCTAAACATCAACTACAATCAACCTAAGTTTGGATATGATCAGTACCCAAAACCTTAGCAATAAACAATAAAAGTAAGCTATTCTCTGCTCAACTTTTATAACAGTCAAAAAAAACGAGGTCGTCACCTCTACAGAGCAACATCAAAAAAAAAGTTAAGCAATTAAGATAATGTAAATATAAATTATTTTTCTTCTGACAAACTTTCATTAGGGTTAGGTTCATTGAATGGTTTTTAAGTCTTTAATATGCCATCGTCCTATTTTAGTCCCATCTAAATTAACTAAACCATAAACTAAATCTGAAATCTTTTCTCTAATCACGCAATGCACATACTTAGGTACCAACTTAGATGTGAATTTATCTGCTGCACTGGAAAGAATTTTATTTTTTCGCCAAACGTGATCACCTATATTAAAGGCAAAATCCCTTTTCCTAAGGTTGTAAGACTTACTGTTCCGTTCATAAGCCTTATGTATCCTACTACGCACGTCGGTGAAAATATCTTTTAAACCCTTTAAATTTTCGGCGTACTCACTCCTGTTGCCCGGAATTATTTCGCTGTCAACATTGACATCCAAATCTAAGTTTTTATAATATGATCCAGATAGAGGTATATGTCTGCCGTAAACTAAGAAAGACGGTGTGAACCCTGTTACTTCGTGTCTGGCGGTATTTATCGCTTGTTGGATTTTGGAAATATTGCCATCCCAAGTGTCATGTGAATCCACGTAACTTCTTAAAGCGGTCCCGACTGTTCGGTTATTACGTTCCACAAAATTACATTGGGGAGAGTACACGGGATTAAAACGGATGTTAAAACCATAAGTTTCACTTAAGCTCTTAAAACTCTTAGAGGTAAACTGAGTACCGTTATCGCATATTAAGAGCGATAGGACCCCGTGGATTAGAAAGACATTATTTTCCAAAATTCTCTCTATATATCCAGCTTTAGAGCTTTTCAAAGGAAATAGCATGGTATACTTTGTAAACCAGCAAGAAACCACGAGAAGCCATTTATTTCCCTTTTTTGAACGTGGGAATGGGCCTACTAGATCAGCTGCTATGACTTGAAAAGGGTAATTAACCGTTTTCTCTTTTCCCATCAGTCCCATAGGTAGTGCATTTGGAGATTTCTGCGCTCCACATACTTCACAAGTCCTCACAAACTTTACGATGTCAAAACGCATTTTTGGCCAATAATACTGTTCCTGAACCCTGTGAAGAGTTTTATAAAAGCCAAAATGACCAGAAGTAGGAGGAGTGTGACACATGTCTATAATTTCCTCTCTCTGTGGTTTAGGAACTAGTATTTTCCACTCGGGTACATTAACTTTTAAAGGCAACTGGTTTGGGATAAATTTGTACACGAAATCATTTTCCACCTTCCACTGCGGAAAATTTTGAGGAAATTCTTTAATTTGCTGCCTTAAATTATCGTACCATGGATCTATACGATCTATGTCTATTGTATCGATTCTTACGCCAATCTCTGCATTAAGACTGTTTTCATCCGCTGTATGATCTGGGATTCTTGACAAAGCGTCAGGAATAACATTGTGGACTCCTTTTCTATGAATTAAATTAAATGTATGTTGTCTCAGCCTAATCGCCCAACGCGCTAGTTTGCCACTAGGGTTTTTAATTGAATTAAGCCACAATAAACTATAATGATCTGTTATGACCGTGAAAGGAACACCTTCTATGTAAGGTCGAAACTTTTCGATGTTAAAGAGTACTGCTAAACATTCTTTTTCAACAACCGAATAGTTACGTTCAGCCTTTGATAAAGTTCTACTGGCATACGCTATCACTCTTTCCTCACCCTTGATTTTCTGTGTTAGGACGCCCCCTAAACCGGTATTAGAAGCATCACTAGAAATATAAAACTGTTGGGAAAAATCTGGTTGGGATAAAATGGGAGCTGAAACCAATAGCTCTTTAATCTTTATAAAAGATTCTTCGGCTGCCTTTGTCCAATCTATTGATTGTCCTTTTTTTCGTCCTTTCAAAAGATCATTAATAGGCGACAACAAGGTAGAAAAATTCTCAATAAAACGCCTATACCATGAACACATTCCTACGAAGCGCTTAACTTCCGTAGTATTAGTAGGTCTCGCATAATTAACCATGCTTGCTACTTTATCCGGATCGGTACAAGTTTTGAAAAAATCACATTTGCTCAAATTTATCGTCAGTCCGGCCTCTTTCAATTTATCTTTTACTTCTTTAAGTAAGCGAATATGCGATTCGAAGTCTTCCGCTGTTACTAAAATATCATCGAGATAGGTAAAAATATGTGGCTCATATTTCGGACCAAATATAGCGTCTACTAAACGTTGCTGAGTTTGAGCAGCGTTCTTTAGACCAAACGGCATAGTGACGAACTGAAATAGACCTCGGCCTACTACTGCAAAAGCGGTCTTTTCCTTAGAGGATTTGTCCAAAGGAATTTGCCAGAAAGCCTTTCTAAGAACTATCGAAGATACATACTTAGCATTCCTGAGTGATGTCAAAATTCTGTCGATGTTCGGTAATGGGTAGTTATCAAATTTGCTGATCTCGTTGAGCTTTCTTCCGTCATAGCTTAGACGATGTCACTCCGAGTTTCAACATTTCGTCTAACCCCTTATTTAATACTTTTGACATATACGGAGACATGGCGATGGGCCTTGTCTTTACAGGACTGGCATCAGCCGTATCTATAGACATCTGTCGATGTTCGGTAATGGATAGTTATCAAATTTGTTGACCTCGTTGAGCTTTCTTCCGTCATAGCTTAGACGAAGTCACTCCGAGTTTCAACATTTCGTCTAACCCCTTATTTTATTCGTTCGGCCTAACCTATCTTTACTACTTATTTCATTGAAAGAGCTTATTACGTTTTCTGCGTTTAAGCGTTCCGTCCGCGAGAGATCATCTAGGGTACATAGACGCGAGAAAAGGTTTTCTAAAGAACTTTCTGAATAACAATCTTTAAAACTTGTTTGAGAATTGACTTCTAGGGACTGTGGATACCACGAATTATTCTTTAAAATTTACAAAAATTCCGAATTTTTGTGCAAAATCACATCCTAAAACCAAAGTATGTGATAGAGAAGGTACTACTAGAGCAGAGATTACTAAACAATGACCATTGCAGACTAGCGGCAACTCAACCGTACCTAAAACTTTTAGACGGCTGCCATTTGCAGTGGTAACACTTCTATTTTTGACATGGCATATTTTTATACTTAAACGACTTAAAATTTTAATACCATTCTGACCTACAACGGAGGCATTTGCACCAGAGTCAAATAAAGCCGAGAAATTGACACCTAATAGATTTATCTTGATATGCGGTCGGTTATCTAAATATTTATGCACGAATAAAGGAGACATGTGACCATTTGGAGAAGCAGGAGTTTTAACTTGAAAAGGAGAATTTTTATTAGACTTAAAAAAAATCAGAAACTTTTTGTAACTATTTAGTCCAATCTGATCTATTGGAATATTACTTTACTTAAGATCCTCGTTAGAATCTTTCTTTTATCCGCGACCGGACGTTCTGAGAAAGTACGACGGATTTTCAGTTCATAGTCTAATTCATTTTCCAGTAAGTGATTGACTTTAAAATTGAAGGCTTCCATGATAAATGAATACAATTTAAAAGAATTGTTTAAAAAGTCGTGAAAATATTTCTCCTGTGCTCCCAATAGTCAAAATAAAAAATATATAAAGGCACTTAAAACATGTAAACTTCTTTACCAAACATTTAAAAAATCTTCAACAATTTCAAGTATTGCCTTGTATTAAAATTCTTTTACCAAATATGTTAAGAATTTTCAACAAAAAAATCTCCAAATATCGTTTCATATCAGCAAAGTATTTTTAATATTCATGCAAAACATCGGTGAGAAAAAAGAACAGTTTTTTGTTCGGTTAACCGCAAAATAAATCTAACACTGCAAAAAATTAAAGTAAACCAGCACATCTGCTAATCTGAACTATAAAGCTAGCTTTTAAGAAAAAAAACAGGGATCACTTATCTTAGAGTCAATTAACAAAATTCAAATATCTATACCACCATCAGATAAATTGAAATAAAAAATTCTACAAATTTCCTGCTTTTGTCTTACTGCTATAGTGTAGTTTCGTTTAATAAATATTATGAAATAAAAATATCTGCAAAGTTAGAGCTTTTACTTTGTTCGAAAGCTAGTACACTGAACCCTTTTAAAAAATAAAATTCCAAAAGCCATTTTGTAACATTGGAACTTGCCCGCACGTTGTGGTGTCATTTTGTAACCTGCTAAATTGTCCTCAGTTTGAGGCATTTTTTTTTTTTGTACCCTGTGAGAAGTTGTTTGTCCCACGCTTGAGCGCAATTTTGTACCGTTTGAATATTGGATGCCCCAAGCTTGAGCGCAATTTTCTTGCAGCCCCGCTTTAATTTCTGATAATGAATCGAGTGAATCCTGATTTTAAAAGAACTAAAGAAATTAAACACACACCAGCTCAGTTTTCTTTGGTAGAGAGATATGGGTAAGAGATAATTTTTGTACGTCTTTTTGGAATTCTTTTCTATTTTTAAAGAAACCTCAGCTGTACGACTTTTTGGGCACCATTCATTTTAAAATAGAAAGGATCTAACTTCAGCTAAAAAAATGAAAAAATGCTGAAAGGGTGTACTGTTGGTAAATAAAAAAAAATCAGTTTGGTACAGCCGTTCTTATCCTGAAAAGTAAGATAGGTATTCAGTGAGACACTAGCTTTAATCAACAAAAAGAAAAATTATTCAAGTTTTTAAAATAAAAAGTTCTAACCTTTGCAGTTTTACAGGATTACTAAAAAATTTTAGCCTAACTGGTAGTTATGACATTTAAATCCTAAACTCTGACTACTCCCGAAGACGAAAAATAGTGCTTTTCACTTCACTTTTTAGTCAGTTCATATTGCTGTTAAGGCACTACTCAGGGATAAGTCTATGGAAGGATGTTTTGGTAACTTACTGTTTTTATTTCGGCTTCGATGGAACACGACCGATTTCACACTTTTCTAGTAAACACTTAGAGAGCCCACTACGGCTTTTCGTTAAAAAACTTGTGCTTTATTTAGCTCTCATGATTGTTGTTATGAGCCTTTACTGCAGCTCAGTCGAAGGAAGCCTACTTGGCGGCTCCGATGAAAATTAGCCTGGCTGCGGCTTGATGGTACTCAGCCTCGGCGGCTAGATGGAAATAAGCCAAGACAGTAGTTCTTCGGACCCTTAAATAAACCGTGCGAACTCTGCCTGTAATATGGCGACGCCGGAACCAAAACTGCGGATACACATTTTCCACCAATCGCGGCGTAGTGGTAGATTCGGTCAGAAACCCGCACAGCACTATATACCGAACGGCTTGGAATTTCTTATTAATATACCGTTCGATACAAAAATGAAAATAAGTACAATTTGAAGTGAAAAATCAGTAACATTACATGGTCTTAAAATCTAGGAAAAAATGAATGTTACAATATATATATATATATATATATATATATATATATATATATATATATATATATATATATATATACATATATATATATATATATATATATATATATATATATATATATATATATATATATATATATATATATATATATATATATATATATATATATATATGTATATATATATATATATATATATATATATATATATATATATATATATATAATTATATATATATATATATATATATATATATATATATATATATATATATATATTTATATATATATATATATATATATATATATATATATATATATATATATATATATTATATATATATATATATTATATATATATATATATATATATATATATATATATATATATATATATATATATGTTACAATAGAGGTTTTCATGAATGGTGGAATGTAATACATTAAAATTCGTTAACTCGCTTGCTAACTCGAGTTAGCTTCGAGCCCAGCAGTAGCAAGATCAAAGCAGCAACAGCGGGAACACTTGAAAATGCCAAATGAGATTTTAGCGAAACGTCGTACAAGTTCATTATTAGACGAGCGGGTTGAAACCTGGAATTTTAATGTATTATATATATATATATATATATATATATATATATATATATATATATATATATATATATATATATATATATATATATATATGTTTAAAAAAAACAAAATTTCCGATTTATTTACTTCTGAAAATTTACATTTATTAACGCATCTATCATTCAAATGGTGCATTTTAGAGCAAAAGAGTAGTTTTTTTTCTTCCACTAAGGCGAAAGTAAACTTTTTGGGTACGATAGGAATAGGCAAGTTATTTTATACTACTTACTCGCTACTCGCTTGTCCCCGGCAATTCCAGGTCCTTTTGGTCAGTCGCTAAGGCAGTTAGTCAGAATTTCACCAAATCCACCATACCGCCACTCACACGGCCAGATAATTCTATTGCAACGACACCTGTTGAGAAAGCGAACTTGTTGGCTGAACTCTTTGCTTCACATTCTACTGTCGATTTCCAAGGAAAAACACCACCTACTATTCCCATAGTGCAGTCAAGGATGCCCGATATTGTCTTCAGACAGCGTATCATAAAGCGTATTTTGATGAAGCTAGACACCAAAAAGGCTTCAGGCGCTGACGGAATACCTGCCATAGTTCTCAAGAACTGTGCGAGGGAACTAACACCAGTTTTCTGTAGACTTTTCAACTTATCCTACAGAAAGGGAATATTTCCTTCCTGCTGGAAATGTGCCACAGTTCAGCCGATACCTAAAAAAGGCAAGAGGACCTTGCCAAATAACTACCGACCAATCGCACTACTCTCAATAATATCGAAAGTCATGGAAAAGGCTATCAATCAGCATCTTCTAAAATATCTTGAAGGATTCAACATTATTAGTGATCACCAATATGGCTTTCGTAAAAATAGATCAACAGGAGATCTTCTGACTTATGTAACACATGTTTGGAACAACGCAATTGAACACTTTGGAGAATCTCGAGCGGTTGCTCTTGACATATCCAAGGCATTTGACCGTGTTTGGCACGAAGGGCTGTTGGCTAAGCTACGTTCTTATGGTATGTCGGAAAAGTTCTGTTTGTGGCTCTCATGTTTCCTCAGAGAGCGTTCTTTACGCGTGGCAGTTGACGGATTTCTTTCTAACACCTTCACTATCAACGCCGGTGTGCCCCAAGGTTCCATACTCTCTCCTACTCTCTTCCTCATCTATATTAACGATCTGCTGGAAAAGACCGAGAATCCAATCTACAGCTTTGCAGATGACAGTACACTTATCTCTTCATTCACTTTGAACGCTCGGACATCGACTACTCAGACGAATATCCGCAGACAGCAGGAAGTCATTCAACTTAACAAAGACCTGGAAGAAATTCTATCTTGGGGTGACAGTAACCAAGTGGAATTTAACGCTACAAAAACCCAGGCGGCAGTTTTTTCTAAAAAAGTTAACGTTGCAGAACCCGACATAGTTATGTCGGGGCACTCCATCCCTCTAACATCGTCACTCAATCTGTTAGGCGTTAATTTGGGAGCAAATATGTCCTGGCATGAACATGTTGCAGGCATAGCAAGAAGAGCTTCTCAAAAGTTGGGAATATTGTTTCGAACCAGAAAGCTTTACACTCCACAACAACTGTTAATTCTTTACAAAGCTCAAATTCGACCAACTATGGAATACTGCTCCCATGTTTGGAGCTCCGCTCCCAAACATACACTGCATTTGTTGGATTCTATCCAGAGAAGAGCTGTTCGTCTGATTGGACACCCGGAACTGACCGACGGCCTTGATTCGCTGGAACATCGAAGAACGGTTGGCGACTTGAGCCTATTCTACAAGTACTTTCATGGAAAGTGTTCGAAAGATGTGGCCCGTTTAATTCCTCCCAGAGCGGTGCATATTAGAAGTACACGTCGCGCTAATGCTTCACATCCGTATGAGGTTCAGCTTGTTACTCCTCGTACAACGCTTTTCAAGCAGTCTTTTATATGGAGAACATCATACCTTTGGAATGGTTTACCCAGGACTGTGTTTCCCATCGAGTACAATCTACAGCGATTCAAGAACAACGTGAATCGCTTTCTCCGCACACGTGTCGCTCCTGTAGCGCTTTAGGGACTTCCCTGTAGCACGTGTGCTAGACCCATAAAAAAAAACAAAAAAAAAAAACAATAAGATGTGGATATTTAGGTAACAAGTATTTTTGCTTGCTGTTGCGATAGTCATAATAAAAATAATCGCACGATAGTATCGTATAATCAATTTCCGATGACAACAAACTTCTTTCGTCAGCCAGTTACATTAGAGCGATAAACTTCATGAACAAGCGAGTTAGAGTTGAAAACGACAAAACTGTTTCAAAAATTAAGTCAAAATACTGGTTAAAAGTAAAAGAGAAATTTATAATGGAAAAAAAGGGTTTATAACCCGAAGGTGAGCTCGAATAAATATTAAGTTCCATATGTAATAACATCCAGCATTTATCAAAAAAATTCGTAGTTCCCTTAAAAATTAGCAAATAGAGTTGTCTAGTGATTTTTCAGAATAAGCATAACAATTAAACGATACTTGTTTCACCGTATTTTCTAAAACATCATGGTTTTTCTTAAAATATTCTATACTATTCAGCGTGGAATCACTCTTTCAGTTTCATAAAGGAGGAAAATAAATCATAAATTGATTAGAATAGTTAGAATATATTAATTTAAGACAATACTGCAGAGCGACTGGTTCTGAGAACTATACTTTTCGCACAAAACTAAATGAAAGATTTGATACCGGATTTAGAGTTTTTATAAACACATTAAAAAACAATTATAAAACTTAGGGGTCTAGTATCAAAACTTCAATTAAATTCAATCAAACTTATTTAGCATTATTTATCCCGTTGTTATTTTGACTCTAGGCACGTATTACTCACAACGTGCCTAGAATAGGCAGAGTATAATGCTTATTTTTTGAAAATTCCAATTATTCTAGTCTCAAAATTTAATACTTTCGAATGGTACTTTATTATAACTCTAAAACTAACTATAAAAAATTAAAATATGAACTAATTTTTACTTTAACATCGATTTCTTTTCTTGACCATTATTATTTAAATAACATATTTTAACAATTTCAAGTAGTTATGTGTAAACTAAATATAGGATTTTAAAATGCACTGTTGTTAGAATGTAATTGTGGTAAAATTAGGGTAAAATTTGTAAACAACCAGATAAGCTGACGGCATATTAAACTATTTCTACTTTGTACAACATTTAACTACTCGATTTTAAAGAAATCAATTACTACTTCCTCCAATATTTTTAATATATAAATTTTTTTTTGTTCTCCAAACTATTCAAACTACTTGACTTATGTAATAATGCCAGTAAGGACGTAAATATCACATCACAGAACAAAAAGTTAGTTTAATCATGTTGTTATTCTTTATGAGGTAAAGCAATTAAAAGTTAACTTTTATATAAAAGAAACAAAACAAGAACAAAATACATTGTGCATTTTAAAACAAAACACAGAAGTATTAACCACTCTGCTAACTTTCCCTCTGAGAATGGTAAACAGGCTTGTCAGACTTCTCTCACCTCCGACATCATTAGTTTGCACGAAAACGTCTAGTTACACTAACTATTCACTCTGTACTTCATGTAGCTATAGCAGAACCAAATTCCTTTTGTAAATATTAAATTAACTAAACTCCAAGTTGGATATTTTTATTACAATAGGCCCAGCAACAATTTAAAAACTAGCTCCTCTAGTAGCGTAGCCAGGCTGAAGGTGCGAGAGAGCTTATAGAGGAAGAGGCGATAATAGACAAATAGCGGTGCGTCAAACTATAACCGGGGAGCGAAGCCTCTTGATAACAACTTTCCTGCCAAGGAATTCAAATTTAGGCCGTTCCCAACACAGTACTCTAAAAAGCGGATACTTTTTACCAAAAAAAGTACTCTTTCATACAGTGAAACTTTAAACTTACATCTACTTCGAAAATCCAATGCGGGGGGAGGGGGATATTTTTAACAAAAGAACACTTTCATGCGGTAACACTTTAAAAAGACCAATCTAGTTTAAAAATCGATAACGAGGAAGTACAGGTTTTACACAAAAAATAATCCCCAACAAAATGTTTTTATTTTTACATTCATACGCCGGAGGCATATGCTCTCTAACCTTCCCTTAGCTCGCGATAGAGCGCTACCGGAGGACCTTACCCTGATTTTTTTTATATTAGTTCAGTTCCCTAAGTCCTCGATGACAAAAAAGACGACAGAATTGACAATTAGTAACATGTACACTTATTTGTAACCTAAGATCATTTTCCTCGCTGAGGTCTACCGAACTTCCCTGATTTATATCTGTTACTTTATAATCTTATTAAGCTAACTTTCACATTTATTTGTTTTATTTTTAGAATTTGCCTAAAATATATAAGCAAATCGATGAATAATATAAATTTAGAAGAAAATGATAATGAATTGTCCGTTATGCAAAAAGTACTGAAAAGAGAACAAGATGTGAAACTTGCCAGTATTTTAGCTTTGGATTTATTTTTAGTTGGTGTAGATACAGTAAGTAATAAAATTACATATTTTACACTTGCTTAGACGTATTATAATTTCGTTGGTTTATTTTAAATATAAAAAAGAACTTGTTGGTAATTCCTAACTCATTACTTTGTAGTTAAGAGATCAACATAACTAATTGTCATTGATTTTAATGAAATTTGGTATACATACGAGAGTGGATTGATAAATCTGGCAAAGAACCCTGCACTAAACTTATGGAAATTGGATCCAGCTCAAATCGTCTGAAAATGTAGTATGTTATACTTCAAGCCATTCTGATCAAAAGTCTCCATGGATACACTGTCAAAAAATGAATAGATTGGGAACTACCGAGTGTGAAATTAGTAAAAAACCGCTGACAAAATGCTACTTTTGCCCTTTTTAAGGACTTATTTTCACTAGAACATGATTTTACGAATAATTCCAACGGGATTATAATACGTGGGCTGAAAAGTTTTTGGTCTAGCTACTTAAAATACATTTTTTTTGCAAAATTCTACTTTATTCATCAACGTAGTCTCACTCAAGAGTAATATAATCAGTCCAACGCTTTTCTAACATTTCTATACCTTTCTTGTAGAAGGCATTGTCTTGGCCTCCAAAATAGGCCTCAGTTTCAGCAATATCTTCTTCATTGGAACCAAATCTCTATCCCGCGAGCATTTTTTTGAGGTCTGCGAATAGATAATAGTCGCTGGTGGCCAAATCTGGAGAATACGGTGGATGAGGAAGCAATTCGAACTTCAATTCATTTGGCAATGAATGGCAATTTTGCCATCTTAACCATTGACTAGTGACACGGTGCATTGTCTTGATGAAAGAATACTTTTCTCTTGGGACCGTTTCTTTGCGATTTCTACCTTCAACTGCACCAATAATTTTATATAATATTCTCTTTTGATGGTTTTTCCCTTCTCAGCATAGTCGATGAAACTTATTCCATGCGCATCCCAAAATTCAGAGGCCAAAACCTTCCCAGCTGACTGTTGTGTCTTTGGTCGCTTCGGGCGGTTTTCACCAGCTGCTGTTCACTCAGCTGACTGCCGATTTGATTCCGGTGTGTAGTGGTGAATCCATGTTTCATCCATTGCCACATACCGCATGAAAAAATCCTTTTTATTACGTTTAAATAGGTCCAAACAGCGCTCAGAATCATCAACACGCTGTTGTTTTCAGCCCACTGTGAGTAAATGCGGAACCCATTTCGAACAGAGCTTTCTCATGCCCAAATGTTCATGCAAAATATAACCAACAGGTTCTTTTGATATCTTTAGAGTGTCAGCTATCTTACGCAATTTCACTTTACGGTCATCTAAAAAAATTTTGTGGATTTTTCTGATGTTTTCCGGTGTAACTACCTCATTTGGGCGTCCAGAGCGTTCAGCATCATTTGTACGCATACGACCGCGTTTAAATTCTGCATACCAGTCAATGATGAGTGATTTTCCAGGGGCAAAGTCCCCATAACACTTATCAAGCCATCGATCGCTTTGCTTGAACGGTATTTTTTCCCGTCAAAAAAACAGTGTTTAATCAACACACGAAATTGGATTTTTTTTCCATTGTTTCGAATATATCAAAAGCAGAGTCACGAAAACCACTGTAACGTGTAAACTATTTGTTGAAATGTTATGAAATTTTGATACGTATCGTTTGAAGGTTGCTACTTCAAAAAATCATATGGATTTTTTGAAAAGGGCGACATCTATGTCTCAGACCAAAAACTTTTCAGCCTACGTGTTATGTTTTTTGGGTTGCTAATTATGAATATAATAATTATTTTGACCCATTTCGCTCCTACTTTCGACTATTGGCCCTTTTGGCCATTTTTAGAGTCTTTTTTTATTTAATTCGCCTAGAACATATTTGTACGAAAAATTCTAACGGAATTTCATGTTTTTTGAATTGATAATTACGAATATAATAATTCGAATAGCGTTTGTTTTTGGCCATATAACTTTCACCCATTCTTTCTTAACAATTTGCTTAGAGTTATTAAAGATAAAGTATAATTTTTATATGTTCTAGTCTAATTCAATCCAGAAAAGGGCCAAAAGTTGGCCAAAAATAAATGCTATTGGAAATTAGGACCAAATTGGTTCAAAATAATTATTATATTAACTCAAAAACATAAAGTTCCATTAGAATTTTTTGCAAAAATATATTCTAGACGAATTAAATAAAAAAAAAACTCCAGAAATGACCAAAGTGGCCAATATTCGAAAGTAGGAGTGAAATGGGTCAAAATAATTATTATATTCATAATTAGTAACCCAAAAAACTCTCTCTTTGGAATTTTTCGTAAAATCATGTTTAGTCAAAATAAGTCCTTAAACAAACGCAAAAATAGCATTTTCTCAGCGGTTTTTTCACTAATTCATAATCTATCTATTTTGGGACTTTGTGTCCATGGAGACTTTTGATCAGAATGGCTTGAAGCATAACATACCACATATTCAGCTGATTTGACCGGGATCCAATTTTCATAAGATTAGTGCGGTGTTCTTGCTACGAAATAGTACAAAAATTTTTTAAGTGGCGTAACTGTTTGTAAGCGTTATTCCTGCAACGGTTGTGTTCAAAGTTTCAAACTGATGCAACACGCAGTTGTTTGTCGGCAACTATCGTGAGTGATCGGTGTTACACGTTTTTGTACCAATAGATAAAGTCGAATATAAAACTTTTTTTTTTTAAAGTGAACTGTGGTTCAGATAGACACTGAATTGAAGGGAGTTCATGGGGATTCTACACCAGCACTCAAGACTATTTATTACTGGATAATTGAATTTAATCGTGGTACCGAAGATGCTGCACGTTTAGGACGCCCGAGGTCCTTCTTCTCCTTAAAGGAACGTCCTTTAAGGAGAAGAAGGAACACTCGAAACTTCTCAAAGATAAAATAACCCTCTGTAGTTGAACTGTAACAGTTTAGATTCTTTTCAACAGAGTTAATTTAAGAGACCGTTTTATTCAATGAAACTTTCATCTAATTTAAGTATTGATTACCTTCATACTATAGAATTTTAGAGCAATAAACAAAATTATGGTCCTAAGAGAGTGCTATTTTTTACATCCCCAGAGTGGACATATGCTCCCTGCACCCGCATCACCTGACTATGCCATTGATAATAGGATTCACAATCAAACATTTTGCACGCTGTGTATCCGGGATCCCGGATACCGATAAATTCCCAAACCCTATTTGTTCTAGAGAGACTTGTTAATAATAATAAATAGTTATATTTGGTGTAACTTGAATTCAATATAATATTTCTCCAATTTTGATATCAATATCAATATAATTTGACGAATTTATTATAGAAATCTTAATTTGAATTGTTCTTTAGTCGCTTGTAATAAGACATATATATTTTTTTCTAGGTTTACGTCATGTCAAGATAATTTTCACCGTGAAG
Source organism: Pachyrhynchus sulphureomaculatus (assembly GCA_019049505.1). NCBI lineage: Eukaryota > Metazoa > Arthropoda > Insecta > Coleoptera > Curculionidae > Pachyrhynchus > Pachyrhynchus sulphureomaculatus. The sequence goes on along the minus strand of CM032449.1, from coordinate 77,860,969 downwards.
GAACTAAACGCTTGAACTAACTTGTTAGTTGTGTGATAGGTTAGGAACGGTATGCGATTACGCGGAGGTTCAGGTGGATAATTGGGAGTCGTTATTTTAGGGGTGGGTAACAAGAACCTTTCCGGTTTATTTGCTAGATATGGACAATTATGGATTCTAACCATTGATAATCGGGAGCAATCCACCTATCTAATATTTTATCTTATCAATACTTATCGATCAGGAAAAAAGATAATATTAAAGCAGAATTACTTATAGACGGGGCTGTATGTAAGAAATCTGGGTCCGGAGGAGGAGATTCAATATTTAGATCCTTATTTCTGTTGAACCTGGACGACGAACGAGTGAGGGCCTCTCTCAAAAAATTCTTTCTTATAGTAAAACTTTGAACCCTTCCCAGGGTAATAGCGAAAAATAAAATAACAGGGAGGGTGCTTTCAGAAAAAGAAAATTTATGCTGAAACTTAAATCGGTAGAGGATAACTATAAATAAAAAATCTCTTACTATAATCTGCCGAGTAGTCAGTTATTTTTTGCTGAAAACTTTTTTAATCTATGGTCATTTTTAAATAAACAAAAAATAGCAAATAAATTGTTTTTCTTTTTTTTTAACTAAATTTGAAAACCATTAAGTAAACTATAAAGTTGTCTTAAGTCACAACAGATCAAAACCCAAACAAAGTAACTACATTGCTTAGCAACTAAATGGAAAATTTCTTCCTTCATTTTATGTTTTATTTTATTGCCTTAATTAAAGCTTATTAGTTATTATTTGTTTTGTAACATGTAATCGCTTGAAATAAGTTTATAATTACACAACGTGTGTCAACTCAGTTTTAAGTAAAGTAATTATTTGTGATTTATATGTCAATATAATTTGCTATTTTCGTTTTACGATGTTAAAGCAATTTGCAAATTTAATAATTTAATCTGTTAAAGGTGTTGATTACACCGAGCAGGGGAGGATTTTAGGGGGGGGGGCGGTAAGAGAGACATCGCTTTCCCCATCTTGGTCTCGGATTTAATTCAGTTTTAAGAATGAAGAAATTTATAATCATTGTTCGGACAATAATAACAGAAAATATTTTTATTAAAAACATTTATGCGACATATCAATTTTTCAATCGATACAATAACTATTAAAATAATAAAAAAATTGAAAAATTGGAATATGTTCTGCATTATAAGTCAAAAAAAAAACGGGCAAGTGCAAGTCGGACTTGCACAATTAGTGTTCCGTACGCTAATTGCTTTTGATATAAAAATTTTTGTTAGGGAGGTTTAAAATGATCAGTGGCTTCACAAAAAAAAACCCAAATGAGTTTTCAACAAAGTTTTTTTTCCGATCTTTACTGAAAACTGATGACCTTTCATTTATATATATATATATATATATATATATATATATATATATATATATATATATATACCAGATAAATTATTAAACATAATGCATAAAGTTATATTGACATGTGAGGTATATACGAGAAATAATAGTTTCGACAGTTTGGCAACTATTAGTCATACTACCACAAGACTTTTTATGTTGTGATTAAACTGAATAATCACACATAAGGATTTAGATTCAGTTGTCAAAATTCCGTAAAGCATTTTTAGAGGGAAGTTAACAAACATAAACCAGTATAGAAAGGAGAGAAACTTAGTGATGGTAGCAACCTTTTGCACTGTATTAACAGTATAGAGGCATCAAAAATAATACTACCCAATCTAGGACTCACTTCGATCTATTGGATTTCCCAGCTAGATGAAGACGATGTAATATCAAGCGTTCTGTGACAAAGATACCAAAGTTTTATACACGTCCAGAATAAGACACCAGTGACTGGTCATCCGCGCCACCTGTGGCATCAACAAAACTATGACGAAAGCTCTTAATCTAACTATATCGACAGAGTTTCAATACGCACCTTTTGCCATTAGATGATTAGTGTCTAAAATCTCGCGTACCAATAACTTTAGAAAACATCGTAAAAGGAAGGACAACACCCCCCATATGGAGACCGATTTTAGCACATCATCGCCAGGATCTGCTAATTCAAAAAGGATTGTCCTTACAATCAGATGAGGAGGGCGGAGGGGCATGTCGCGCATTACAAACCCTGTAATATAATAAGTAAAATGAATATGTTAAACAAATTAAATTCAGTAAAATAAATAAGTTAAATAAATTAAATTCAGTAAAATAAATAAGTTAAATAATTTAAATTTTGTAAAATAAATAAGTTAAATAAATTAAATTCATTAAAATAAATAAGTTAAATAATTTAAATTCAGTAAAATAAATAAGTTAAATAAATTAAATTCAGTAAAATAAATAAGTTAATTAAATTAAAATCCGTAAAAAACAAATAAGTTAAATAAATTAAATTCAATAAAATAAGTAAGTTAAATAATTTAAATTTAGTAGAATTAAAAGGTAAATAAACTAATTTCTGTTAAATAAATGAGTTAAATAAATTAAATTCAGTAAAATAAATAAGTTAAATAATTTAAATTTAGTAATATAAATAAGCTAAATAAATTAAATTCAGTAAAAACAAATATATGTATATATATATATATATATATATATATATATATATATATATATATATATATATAATGTAATACTTGCGCACACTTTTCTTTGTATTGTTCTTAAAAAATCGCGAAAAATCGCTGTCCCTCCACCTTATCTCGAAAAGTACTGTTCAAAAAATTTCGAAAAAATTCTGGAATATTCTCCACGGAGTGTAGATTGAACGAAAATTATCACTAGTGCATTACCTTTAAAAATTTATCTGGTATATATAAAAAAAATATATATATATATCAATGACATCAGGTTTCAGTAAAGATTGGAAACAAACTTTGTTGAAAACTCATTTGGGGTGTGTTTTGTGAAGTCACTGATCATTTTATACCACCGTAACAACATTTTTTTATTTTGAAAGCAATCAACGTACGGAACACTAATTGTGCAAGTTCAACTTGCACTTGACTGGTTATTTTTTCTTTCTGCCAGTGTCCATTTCAAAATTTGCTTGGGAATACGTTCTTCGTCAATCCTTTCAACATGACCATACCACATTAGTTGCCGTCTTTGTATTTCATCGATTATTGTTTTCTCGACCTTCATGATCTTTCTTATTCGTTCATTTCGTATTCTTTCCAGTCTTGCCTTGCCAGCAGCTTTTCGCCAGAAGTCCATTTCTAGCGCCACTAGATGACCTTCTAGTGTTCTGTTCATTTACCATGCTTCACCGCCATAGAGAACATGCATACAAAAGCCGTGTGGTATTTCAGCTCTCGAGAGATTTTATTAGACTAGAGGACAGAGTTCAAGCAGCCAATTATCTATTTCCTTTCATAATACGACAGACATCTCTTTTTTTATGCGACCTTCATAATTCCATTTTGGTTCCTAAGGAGGTGTACTCTTACATGAATTAATTACATTCTGTTGGTCTACTTGAAGATCCTCTGTTATTTGGTAACTTTTCTACCGTAATAAAAGTACGGTACAAGTAATGTAGTAGGAAAGACTATTGACAATGTTAGTCCAATAAGCCACAGAGCGTACCAACACAACGATTTAGACTCATGGATACTAAAATTTAATAGTGATTTTTGTACTTAATACATGAATTTACCATAATTATGACAAAATGTAAAGTTTTTATGAAAATGAAATTAAGGATTTGGTCCAACAACTACAATTTTTCTATAATTTTTTACACATGCTATTTTAAGTTTTAATAACCTTTGAAATTGTAATTTAAAATAGTTGTTCCTCTACTGTCACTGAGAGTTCTACAGAATCAGTTCAGTAGTTTCCGATATTATCTGTAATATACATGTCTAAACACCAGACTTCAGTTCATAACGGGTGTTATAAATTCAATAATATAATAAAAAGAGTATCTCTTTTAGACTTCAAATGCAGTTGCATCCATCCTGTACCAACTATCGATACATCCAGAAAAGCAGAAAAAGCTACATGAAGAAGTTGATAGATTATTACCTTATTCAGATAGCAAATTAACCACTGAGAAACTAGAACGGATGAGTTATCTTAGAGCTTGCGTTAAAGAAACACTGAGGTAAAAAAAGTTGAAAAAAATTATATATAACACGTAGGCTGAAAAGTTTTTGTTCTGACACATAGATGTGTCAGAATTTCAAAAAATCCATACGATTTTTAGGAATGCCAACCTTCAAACGATATGTATCAAAATTTCATGACATTTGGACGATTAGTTTACAAGTTTCAGTAGTTTTAGTGGCTACTTTGATATTTTAAAAATAAAATACCGTTCAAGTAAAGTAATGGCTTGATAAATGTTACGGGGGCTCTGCTCCTGGAAAATCACTCATCGTTTACTGACATGCTGAATTTAAACGCGGTCGTACGGACACAAATGATGCTAAACGCTCTGGACGCCCAAATAAGGTGGTTACACCGAAAAAAAACATAAAGAAATCCACAAAATTGTTTTGGATGACCATAAAGTGAAATTGCCTGAGATAACTGACACCCTAAAGTTATCAAAAGAACGTGTTGGTCATATTTTGCATGAACATTTGGATACGAGAGAGCTCCGTTCGAAATGGGTATAGCCTGTCCCAAAATATAAGATCCCGATTTTTGCCGTTTTAAGTGGGCAATATAAAAATTCTGACCTTTTATTTATGATAGGTTGCAGAGATGGACTTAAGAATTTTATTCATTAATGGAAATAAATAAAATTATAAGTGTTTTTGGCGATGTTTATTTATAGATGCATGTAAAAACAAATGGTAGTGGTAAGAAGTACAAATACAGTTTGAATGAATGGGGTTTACAAGAGGGGACATATTGTATAAATAAAAACATATTTTAACTTAAGCCTAATTCGGTTTCACTATCACTGTCATCAGCTGAAGTAATTATCAATGGTTTTATATTATTTACATAAATATATGAATCTTCAACTTTAACAACATGCTGAATGGAATTCAGAAACATTTTGTGCCCTTATTTTTGATTTAACTTGATGCCAAATATGTTCAATTGGATTAAAAACACAATAATACGGAGGAAGCCGCAAAACAGTGTATCCCCTTTTCTCAGCCATACTATCACAAACATATTTCTTTTTCAATTTATAGTCTTTCAAAACTTCCAAAAGATCACTTTTTTTATAACTAAAGTCAAAATAAATGTCATTTTCTAAGATATATTCCTGTATTTCCGATTTGGTGTTGGTTGCACCTTATTTAGTAGGCGACTATAGTAACTTGCATTGTCCAAAACTATAACACTCTGTTCGGGAACATTTGGCAAAAGGGAATTTTGAAACCAATTTTCAAAAAGTTCTGCGGTTCGTGTCTTCGTGATAGTCCAAACTAGAATCTTTTATGTTTTTTGCAGATAATAGTAGACAATTTGAAACCCAGCCCTTTTCAAATCCAGCATGCAAAATGGTTATTTGTTTACCTCTATTTGAAGGTGCGTTAGTCTGATATTTTGTACTGCTGTCAACCCACCCTTTTTGCACAGTGTCATGGGTATCGAACCATGTTTCGTCAAGGTAAATTATTGGCGAATTCTCTGATCGATACTTAATTTCTTGTAAATAAGTATGTCGCAAGATTCGTAATCTTTGTGACTCCATCACTACTTGCCTTTTGTTAATTTTTCGAAACGTGAATCCCATTCTTAAGAGAATTCTGTGAAGTGTTGATCGGCCACAATGTATAATGGTTCCGTTCTGCACTAGTCTTAATTTTATTTTGTCTAGTATCGGCACCAACTGCTCTTGATACATATATATTTTTCTCCTAATGACGTCTTTTTCACAATCATCTACATGATGCATTTGAAAATCTTTTTTCCTCTTCCTGAGTGATGGTTTTCCTATAATACACTTAATCGTAGAAACTGAGGTTTTTGTTAGTTCACTGGTTTCTTGCAAAGCACTTTGTTTATTCAAATTTCTTTTTACCAAACTGTCGTAAACCTTTTTCACTATTTGTTTAGCGTCAAGTGATAAATGTTTTCTCTTGCGATAGCCACTGTTGCAATTTTCCCATGGACGCCACATAATTAAAATAGAACCGTTACGTTGTAAGTGAAACTAATAATCTTTCGATCTTTCGAATCTTAATGGGGACCTGTGGTCATTAGGTCTATATTATCAAATACTTAAAGGACTCCAAACCGGGTTGCCAGGTAGTAAATATATTGGTAAAAGTAGATCCAATATGATTGCAGGTGCAAGTGAGGGCGATATACAAAGCAGGAAAAATAAAAATACTTTTATCATAATACCTGGCAACTATGCACAAAACCATAATAGGGTTGTTTATTGCCCCATTGAAACGCAAAAAGGCAGGATCTTATATCTTGGGATTTACTTTACCGCGTTTGCTCACAGTGGCTCAAAAGCAACAACGTGTTGATGATTCTAAGCGCTATTTGGACCTGTTTAAGAGCAATAAAAAGGATTTTTTCCTGCGATATGTGACAGTGGATGAAACATGGATTCACCACTACACACCGGAATCAAATCGGCAGTCTGCTGAGTGGACAGCAGCCGGCAGCAGTCGAATTTTGCGAAAAAAATGTGTTTTAAGTAGCTAGACCAAAAACTTTTCCGCTTACGCTACGTGTTAAGAGTCCAATGTAATCAAGGTGTTAGGTATATATTTTAATAAATAAAAAAACATTTGTAAAATTATGCTAAAACTATTTTTAGTGTTCCGTACGGAACACTTATAAGATCATTTAGGTGTCTGTCTGTCTGTCACACCCAATTTTCTCGGAAACTATTTGACACAGAAAGTTGGAATTTGGCACTAATATAGGAATTGATGGCCTCATCAGAGCCGTTTAGTTTTGAAAGTTAAATTTTGACTTAAGGGGTTAGTTTTGGGGGATGAAATCGAAAATTTTTACCAGGTCATCGAGTGGGGTGTCAAATGAAAACTTGTAAAAACATGAATTCAAAAATATATATAATGTAATAATACTTGCGCACACTTTTCTTTGTATTATTTTTAAAAAATCGCGAAAAATTGCTGTCCTCCCCCTTATCTCGAAAAGTACTGATCAAAAAAATTTTGAAAAATGTCTTGAATATTCTCCACAGGGTGTAGATTGAACGAAAATTATCACTAGTGCATTACTTTTAATAATTTATCTGGTATATAAAAAAAAACAAAAGTTTCAAGGTTTTCAGTAAAAGTTGGAAAAGAACTATGTTGAAAACATTGGCTTGTCTTTTGTGAAGTCATTAATTATTTTATACCTCTATAACATAAATTTTTACTTTAAAGGCAATCAACGTATGGAACACTAATTGCGCAAGTCCAAGTTGCACTTGTCCGGTTTTTTTTTTTCATTTAAAAATATTCAAAATAAAATAACCGGTCAAGTGCAAGTTGAACTTGCGCAATTACTGTTCCGTACGTTGATTGCTTTTAAAATAAAAATTTTTGTTACGGAAATATAAAATGGTCAGTGACTTCACAAAAACATCCCAAATGAGTTTTCAACAAAGTTTTTTAGTTTCAGTTCTTTTCGTGATAAGGGGGGGGACAGCGATTTTTTCCACTTTTTTAAAAATAATGAAAAGAGAATTGTGCGCAAGTATTATATTATATATATTTTCGAACCCGTTTTTTTTACAAGCTTTCATTTGACGCCCCACTCGATGACCTGATAATTTTTTTTTTCACTTCCGATTTCACCTCCAAAAACTAACCCTTAAGTCAAAATTTAACTATCAAAACTACACCGCTGTGATGAGGCCATCAATTCCTACGAGTATATTAGTGCCAAAATTTCAACTTTCTATGTCAAATAGTATAGTAGAAAATCGGGTGTGACAGGCGGACAGACAGACGGACAGACGACGGACAGACAGACGGACAGGCAGACGGACAGACACCGAAAGTGATCTTATAAGTGTTCAGTACGGCTCGTCAAGTAATTCTGTTATAATTTGTTTGTGGGTATCCCAACATTACTTAACTTATGTTTTATGTTTGCAAAATGAGAGAAATAGTTAAAGTATTTTAGACGTTGAAAGATTTATGCATTTTGCAATTTGTGACGGTTATAAACATCATACAAGGGAGCTTCGAAAAATAAACTGAAAGCTTTTTAATATAAGCTTTTTCGATTAACTCTAAAATAACGATGAAATATCGCTTTTTTGAAGAAAATCGCAAATTTTTATCAAAATTTTAATTTACACTTTCTGTTACTCTTTAGCAAAACCTTTTAAAAATTCTTTATTGTAGATTTGATTACACTTTTTTTTTTAATCTTTTGGAAAAACCTGCGATGTTTTCTGAAAATTGAGTTTTTTGAGCCAGTCTCTGAATTTAATTGTAAAATGAAATTTATATATGTGTATATTTCCCCAAAAAATCGTACCCGTACGTGTTTATACAAATGATAGAGAATGCATAAATTTTAAAGCTAATTTAATTTTACAATTTTTGACAAAATATCCGGGGATACCTCTTGTTAGATAACAAAGAAACATTATTTTCTGTAAATTTTATTCGCACCTCATATATCAGTTTCTACTACCTACATACGAGGGCCGCCTTTTAGGTTTTTACAAACCACCACTAGATGGCGTTTTTGAGATGTAACATTACCCTTGTGGTAAAATTTGAGATATTTTTATTGGTAAAACAGTGGCAGCTCAGATATTGGCCGAGTAGTTTGTTTACAGTGAGCGTTTAAAAAACTGTTTGTGAACAAATGGAAATTTCATATGAAGGTTTTCGTTAGATGATTTTTTACGATTTTAGTAAAGACCTAACTCAACAACAATGCCTCGAATCGCTTGGTTCAACTTTTGGTAATGAATTACCATCAGAAAAGACAACAACAATTGGTTTGCAGAATTTCGTCATGGTCGTGCTTCCGTCAGCTATGAAATTCATGAAGGTCGACCAAAATCGGTTGTTGTTTCAAAAAACATCGATGCTGTACGCAACATGATTGAAGAAGATCGGCATGTGAGTTACCATGAGATAGAGGCATCCTTAAGCATATCGAAGACTGCAGTATATTTGATTTTACATTTCGCATTTAGCTGTGAAAAAGATCTGTTTCCGATGAATTTCGCATAATTTGACCGAAACTTAAAAACCGGCTCGTGTCAGGTGGTGTAAGGAAATGCTCAAAAAATTCGACCGAGGACATGGAAAATCCGTATACAACATCGTAACAGGAGACGAAACTTGGATATATTCATTCGTGCCGAAAACTAAGCAACAATCAACTGTTTGGGTGTTCCAAGATGAACCGCATTGCTTTAAAGGATCGAGGAACAGTTAATGCTGAATGGTCTACAACAATTTATTTACCGATGAAATCAGGAAAAACATCCGCAAACGTCGCATCATTCTTCACCATGACAGAGCTAGCTCTCAAACAATTGATTATTTAACGGAGAAAAACATCGAATTAATGTCTCATTGCCCGTTTGCACCTGGTTTATCGCCAAACGACTTCTTTTTGTTCCGGAATACCAAAAAAAGGCGTTGATAGCGATTTTCATCCTTCCAAAACCATGTTTCTGAGGTACCAACTTCGAGAATTAGTTCGAACACATGCAAAAATATTTTGAGAAACAATAAAATGATTTATACCAAAAATTTTTTTTTTCTTTTATTGTTTTTGTAAAAACTTAAAAGGTAGTCCTCGTACAATAACCCAATAAGGATGTAATTAGATATTCCTGCCAGAATTTTAACGATAACATTCACAGACTTGATGGTAACTTATTACCAGATTTTATCTTAATTTTATTTTTTTGAATTTACCATATATCTACTTATTAACTGTACTTATGGATGACGTTTGAATGTTGATTTTTTGGCTATATGAACATTTTCGAATCAAAATTTTTAAAAACATAGTTTTTGAATGCAAAATTTTAGAAAAGAAACTTCAAATATTTTGTCTTTAGAAAATTTTTCTTTTTGTAAGTATATTTGAAAAATTTGTTTCTTTTGAAAAAGTATATGGATTCGAAAATTTTTTTGTCGTAAGCTGTGTTTTTAAAAAACGTGTATTTTGATCCGATTTTTTATAGATGGATTCAATAGATGATGTTACACCCTGCTATTAAAATTCGTTATTGGATAGCATCCTTGCCTTACAGTCGTATTGATAAGACCAATAGAGGATTGAAACCATTTCGGTAGAAACCATGTTCGAGAATGAGATTTACAAAGCATAATATATCTATCGCAGCCTGATAAAAAATACACACTTCAGAGTTGTATCTGCTACCATATTAGGGAATAATGGAGATTTAGTTATTATTAAAGAATGTTTTTTTTTTTTAATTTCAGAATGTATCCAGTTGTGATTGGTAATGGAAGACAAACCACATCTGATTGTGTTATAGGAGGCTTTTTTGTTCCAAAAGGTGTAAGTGTTAATGTAACTGGTAAATGTTGCTTATAGGTACAGTGTTATATGCATTTTTAATCTTGTTCAGAAGAGTTTTTTCAGCAACTATTAGTAAGCACTAACACAGATGTACAACAAAAATTATATCCATCACTTCTACCACTTCTATTTTAATGATTCAGAAAAGAGTAGTTTATCGTTCGTGAAATGTAGTAAAAGTAAAAATGTTATCGGTTCTCACATAGAGCAGTGTGCTTTTATCTTACATTAAAGTAAAGGGAATATTAATACTTGGTGCATCTTTGTGCTTTATAGATGGTGTTGGTCGTTTCTTCTCTGTTAGGACTCTTGGCACAGCCATATTTCGCTGGACACTATCTCAGTTTGCCGCACACTCTAGTTTAAGAGTAATGGGTTTTACCATCTGTAAAAATTTGATTATTCCAAATGTAGAATTCTATCGAGCTCAAAACCCGTCTTGGGTATCACCCCCTCTAGGTAGCAATTTTATTTTTATTATTAATTTATTACACGGATGGCATACTTTCGAGTTGTAATCTTCTTCTTATTGTCAACCCAAGTTTGTCCACTTCTGGACGTAGGTCTCTTCTTATCTCTTCCATGCTTCCCTATTTTTTCACCTTTAACCACTGCTTGCCTGCTACTACTCTTATATCATCGACCCATCGTTTCTGTGAAAGTCCCATGCCTCTTCCTGTTCCTCTGGCTCTTCATACTGTTATCCTGTATACTCATCTGTCTCGCGATAATCTGGCCACATGATCAGCTTATCGCCACTTCATCGTAGCTGCCTCCAGAGCTGTCATTGACTTTGGTTCGTCTCCTTATCTGTTCGTTACGAATTCTATCTCTAAGGGAAATACCAAGCATAGTTCTTTTCATAACTCTCTGTGAAGTTACGAGCTTTTAGCAAATGCTTCAGTGAGGCACATGGTTTCCAGTCCATATGTGCTGACAGGTAGGACACAGGTATTGCGATATTTTTTAAGGTATGTCCTAGTTTTGGTAATTTCTGCATGCGGGTTATCCTTTCCGTTCTTAATAGTATGACCTAAGTAGATATACTCGTCGACGCGTTCTATGGAGTTATTTTCTATCACGACTATGTGGTCCGCAAACCTTAGGTGACTCCGTCTAGGGGAGTCGATGTTGATGCCCTTCTCATCCCAATTTAACTACTTAAATACGTCTTCAAGGGCCAGCGTAAATAATTTAGGTGAGATAGCATCTCTTTGTCGCACTCCTCTTTTTAATGGTATGTTGTTAGTGACAATTGTTTTGTTCATTTTAATATGTATAGATGCTTCTTTATAGATGTTCTCAATTATTTTTATATATCTGGAATCTATTCTTGCATTCGCCAAGGACTTTAGAACGAACCAGATTTCAACAGTATCAAATGCTTTATGAAAATTTGAGAGTATTGGTACCTTATATTCTGTGCATTGCTCTATTACAGTACGTACTATATATAGGTGGTCGATCTTGCTAAATCAGGTTGACAGAAATGTAGTTTTGCTGTTAAACGATTTGTTAAGATTTTAATGAAGAGCTTATATAAGTGTAACAGAAGAGATATGGGCCGATGGGTCTTTCTTAAAGGGAAGGATAACTTCCGAATTACACCATTTTGCTGGAATATTTCCGTTATAGAGACATTTATTTAGTAGGACTTTTAAAGCAACTTTCAGAGATTTATCGCCTGATTTCAGCATTTTTTCAACGATTTGATCTTCTCCAGGGCATCTATTGTTTTTATCTGCTTCAGTACAGCTTGTATTTCCTCCTGTGTGATATCTGAAAGTTTTTCAGATCCTACGTTCATAATGTTTATGTTTTCTTATCGTCTATCTGACTGGGATGCGTGTAATCTTGTGTAGAAGACTTGTAGTAACAGTAGACATTCTAGATTTTCTACAGATCAAACCTTTTTAACCCTTCATTTAAACAGCAGTAGTGAGACAACAACATGATCGACATTACTTTTCAGAGAAATGATGATAAAATCTATGCAAACAGTACAATTTTATTATAGACAATAAAAAATATTTTAATTGCTTTTAGAGACCGTAATGAATTGTGATATAATTTTAATAGCATTAAAAAATATTTTTATATTAAAAACGCACATTAATATTAAATTGTTTTTTAGGTACAAATAATATTTCAACATTACGTGATAAGCAACCAAGAAGAATTCTTTACAAGAAGTAATGAATTTATACCCGAAAGATGGCTCAAGAATTGTCCGATATCTAAGGATTCTAACCCATTTGCCTCTCTGCCCTTCGGATTTGGCAAGAGAATGTGTTTGGGGAAGAGATTTGCAGAGTTGGAAATATACACTCTCTTAGCGAAAGTAGGTATTTTTTAAGGGTTTTATAATAATATCACTGCGCCACACTTTTTACATGTATGGGCAGAACGGGTTATTTAACGGTTAGAATCAATTTAAAATGCAAAATAATTACATACTTTGACGAAAGTCTTCGGAATATTATCTTCACATTCCTTATAAAATTATAATTTAGAGAATTTTAAAACAGTAATGCACTTGGTCTAGTCGAAGCAACAATTACTAATAAATACAGTTTTATTCGCGGAATGATTACCTGATGTTGACTAACGTACTGTGGTCCAGGAATTTAATGTCTCGATTTGGATTTTTTTTTTTTGAAAATACTCGTAATTAAATTTCTAAAAAATCTCTCTGGCCGATTTTTAGTTATTTTTCTACCATTTTTGGATAATTTTTAGTAATTTTTTCGAAGTTTGCAATATTTGAATGAACGAACCAAAGCAATTTATGTTTCTCGATCCACATAATTTGAAATTTGTTGTTTCAAGGTCGAGCTTCGCCTTCTTTTCGTCAGAACTGACACCGCTTGAGGCAGATATGATAGAGTTCTCAGGTTATAGATCACCAGTATCTTTTATATTTTTTTATGACATAGAATTGAAAAGTGGCATATTATATGTGATGTTAGCTTCTTTAATATTATTACATTAAAGATGTCATGGAGAAAAATATTTTATAATTAATCAGAGTTCTACACGGCGTCGCACTGAAATTGTTACTGTAGTAAAGAATTTTAATTATTCCCCTTCTAACCTCACTATTTTTATTTTCACCACCACCTTCTTATTTCTACTTCTTTCCAATCTTATTCCTAACCCTTGACTGCTTGTACGCATCTGTTCAGATTTTACTCTTCCTACCCTCTTTTCTCCATCTTCCATACACATCAGTGATGTAGCCAGGTTCAAGAACCGGGAGCACATGGATACAAGGGACATTTTCTTAAGAAAAATAAGAGAACAGCAAAGGTAGAGCTACCTATAGAATAGGCGTTAAACGACATTCGGAAAGCGAAACCCATTGAAAAAAAAGACGTTCTTACACTTGAACTCTAAAAGCTTAGACCTCTTTCAAAATAGTAAACTTAAAATCGATAACCTGAGAGGAGTAAGCTTTTCACCCAAACGATCTCCGACTTACAGTTGAACTATAAAAACTTGCACCCAATTTAAAAATTAATAGCCGGTAGAGGAATGATATCTCCTGATAAAAAGTTTAGAAGCTTAAAACCATTTTATATGACACAGATAAATCTTTAGTAGTTCACTTCTTACTTCGGTTCGTTATGATATGTTTATACCTGCGTCCTCAAGCAAGCGGTCAAGCGAAACTGGAGCCGGCAAAGTACATTGTTCTTTGTTTCCGTCTTTTTCTAATTAAATTTTAATAATTCTACCGGCCACTATGACATGGATCAACTTAAAAATTAAAGAAGCTGATCGAACTCCTAAAGGAAGACTAGGCAGGGAAAGAAGAAACACTCGCCAGAACAACAAAACTATGGCCCCGTTGATCTCAAAAGTAAAGGAGCTTAGGAAGCAAATCGAAGAGTTCAATAAAAGATTCATAACTAAAGGTACAAACATTTCAATCCCCACTGATGACTCGGAAGTCCCTCTCACAGGATGAGGGATTCCAGGAAGCCAGCGATAGAAGGAAAAGGAAACATAAGAAACCAGCCTCGTCCCAAAGCAGTGACAACGAGGCCTTCCCCTATCCAAGACACATCAAAGGGCAAACCCAAGTGAATCCAATTTAATTACCGCCACCAGTGTCTCTGTAGTTCGGTAACCCTTGGTTCTACCCCCACCTACTCAAACTAGCCCCATTTCTCAAACCCCGTTTCGTCCCTCAGCCCCTTAACACCTCGGTTAGCAGATCAGCCACCACTCACAAAGTACGTGTAAGTATCTTTCGTAACAAGACGAGGTACAAGGCACTCACCGCCGCGTTCAAAGAAAGCAAATACGACTTCAGACCTTGCCCGAGGAAGTTAAACTCTACACAATGACCTCTGACGATTTCCGTCATATCACCAGATTCTTGGATAACTAGAAAGGATCCTACCACACGTTCTAACTCCCTGAGGGGAAATCCAATCACACCCTCCTCAAAGGTGTCCTCGAAACCTTTTCCGTCGAGGACGTACAAAGAGATCTCGAGCGTCAAAGGCATTTTCCCAAGCCATCTTCTAGCACCACAAGTTCGGTGACCTTATGTCAATAGCCTTAGTCTTTATACATAAATAGGACAAAATAATCTTGGCCGTTAAACACTTGTCCGCCAACTCCATAAGAGTTGAAACAAAAAAGTCCTGCTCCCGAAACACACAGTGTTTCAACTGTCAGCTTTTCGACTATTCCTCTCCGTTGTAAAGCATCCCTTAAATGGGTAAAGTGTGGTCAAGGACACTTGTCCTCCACATGCACCAAAATCAAGGGAGCCCTGGCCTGTCGTGCCAACTGTCAGGGTACGCATCTATTCTCTTATCGTGGATGTCAGAAATACCCTAAATAATAGGCCAACGTTTCATCCCCTGAAGCCTGTACCTGAGTCAAGCAGGATGATTCCAAACTTGCCACCCCCCTCCCCAACAGCTCAGCTTCATGAATGCTGCCATCTAGCAGCTTTTCAAGAGCATGCATGATATGCAATGCCAATTCTTCACTTTCATACGCCTTCTTCACTTTCTCCCAAGTTTGAGTAAACGGCTCAAAATAGTTAACCCTCGATCCCTTCTATTCCTAACTTAGAACGCCAACGGCATCATCCCCAAACACCACCAGCTTTAACTTTCCTCCAGGGCCATTGTCCTAATCCAAGAAACATTCTTAAACCTAGCCATCGTTTCAACATCCCCAACTTCATAGTCTCCAGAGATGAGGCCCCCGCGGAGGCACCAAGATTCTAATCAAATAATCCCTAAACCCTCATCAACCATC
>CM032449.1:77770221-77840221 GCA_019049505.1 Pachyrhynchus sulphureomaculatus | reverse complement strand
TTTTTCTAATTCTTGGACGATCTACTCAACCTGGTTTCTGTACAATATTACCTACAAAATATTCAGCTGTATTTTAAGCTCACAGTCTGTGCAACACAAACCAAACTTACCTATTTCCCGCAGGTTACGTCGACCCATTTAAAAGCTCTATGGTCGGGTAACTCGCGATCAGGAAATCGATGCGCGTTAGACGTGCTGCCTCGGTTACATTACAGCCCGTACATTAAATATATATCTGCATATTAAATAAAACTAAAATTTGACATCACAAAATAAAAAAAAAACCTTCCAGCTTTCAAACTTATTTAAAAATGTACTTTGACATAGGAACGAAAATTTAAACAACTGTTTAAGATCACCACATATGTTTATTGTATTAGAGCTGACAATATTATAAAACAAATTAGTATAGTCTGGTAGATAATATTTTAATGATTTAAAAAAGCAAAAGGACTGGGGTACCCATAGAAACAACTAAAGAAAGATAAGTTTCATGAACTCACTTATACTGGTAACTTGACCAATAAAATTCCATATTTTTTCCATAAAAATCAAGTAAACCCTACCTTCCGTACCAATAACACCTTAGCTCAGCATATTAAAAATAATAAAAGTAAAACAAAAAAAAACCGTCAAGTGTAAGTTGAAATTGCGTAATTAGTGTTCCGTACGTTGATTGCTTTTAAAATAAAAAAATTTGTTACGGAGGTATAAAATGATCAGTGACTTCACAAAACACACTCCAAATGAGTTTTCAACAAAGTTTGTTTCTGATCTTTACTGAAAACTGATGACCTAGAATTTTTTTTTTTTATATACCAGATAAATTATTAAAGGTAATGCACTCGTGATAATTTTGGTTCCAATCTACACCCTGTGGAGAATATTCCAGAAATTTTTTGAACACGACACAAAGAAAATTATGCGCAAGTATTACATTTTTATATATATATATATATATATTATATATATATATATATATATATATATATATATATGTATATATATATATATATATATATATATATATATATATATATATATATATATATATATATATATATATATATTTTGAACTAGTATTTTTACAAGCTTTCATTTGACACCCCACTCGAAGACCTAGTAATTTTTTTTTTACTTCCGATGTCACCCCCCAAAACTAACCTCTTAAGCCAAAATTTAACTTTCAAACTTATACGATTGATGATATTAGTACCAAATTTCAACTTTCTATGTCAAATAGTTTCGGAGAAAATAGGGTGCGACAGACAGACGGACGGACAGACACCGAAGTGATCTTATAAGTGTTCCGTACAGAACACTAAAAAAAAATGAAACAGGAGTTTATGATATGAACTATAATGTGACACTTGTAATGAAACCTATATAGGACAAACAGGCAGATCGTTTTATAAAAGAATACAGAAACATAAACAAAGGTATAGAATGAAAAATAACATATCTCACTATGCTAAACATTTAACAGATGAAAATTATACCTTCAATGACGATTCCAGAATTTTACACAATGAAAAGAAAAGGAAATTACTGAATTGTTTAGACCAGGTAGCGATTAATCGGAAAAATCCTCAGGTTTATTACACAATGATTAATTGGATGGCGGTGGGTCTCCTTTATTGAATTTGTTCTAGTTATTAAGGTGAATATTGTTAATTAATTTAACCCTTATAACCAGGTAACATATATTTGTAGTTAGTTTACAATCTTGTTCCAGAAGAAGACAGGGTGTCGAAACAATTGTCAGCTCTAACACAATAAACATATGTGATGATTTTAAAAAGTTGGTTAAATTTTCGTTCCTAGTTATTATGGATCTTCATTAAGTAACGCCTAAATCAGTGCAGTACTTTGATATTTACTTTGTGATAGATGTGGGAGGTCCGTTATTAATTAATTTTATAAAAACTGAAAGACAAAAAGTCCGAAAATACGAAATCTTGTCGATTGATCTTAAGCATCTATGGGACTTAATCATTGCTGAAGTGATCCCCATTATATTATCGGGATGTGGGATATTGACCACCAATCTAAGAAGGAACATCAAACACTGGGGACTGTCGATGAATCTAAGTCAGTTAATGTCGTCCTCTAAACTTGTAATATTAACAGATGATTCCTAAACATGCTGCTTGTTAAGACCAATTTCTTTACCGTTGCAAAGAGAACAAAATAATAAGTTTCTCGGGCTATTTGGTTGTTTGTTACGAACTTTTTGTAATAACATTGAACTCAGTAAAAAATAAAATGCTAATTGAGTTTCTAATATAGCTGCATCTATGTCAAATTTTATCGCAAGAAACATAGACATACCGACGGAAAGTTTTGAGTGATGAAATGTGAAGAAATGCCGAAATCTCACCGGGTTATTGTTCAATATTCAATTCAAATGTTACTCCGCTTACAACGCTTTTCAAGCAGTCTTTTATATGGAGAGCATTATCCTTTAGGAATAATTTGCCCAGGGTTGTGTTTCCCACCAAGTACAATTTACAGCGATTCAAGAACAACGTGAATCGCTTTTTCCGCACACAGGCCGCTCCTGGAGCGCTTTAGGGACTTCCCTGCAGCACGTGTGCTAGACCCATAAAAAAAAAATTGTTCAATAATATAATGTGCGGGCGAAGGACAAAAATATAGTTGAAGGTTTCCACTAGGGATAGGATTTTTTGTATATATCGATATTTACCGAATAAAATAGATGAATCCAAAAATTATTGAGATGTCCATAGTTATCGATATATCGATAATTATCTATATATCAATAATTCGATAGTGACTACTGACTTGCCGATAAATTTAATTTATCGACAGGCAAGTTGTCATCGAGTATCGATAGGTAAAACTTTATCCTCATCCCTACTATCTACATGGAACTTGTAGATCTATTTCAAGGGAACGATGGATAATGGCACAATATAGTAAAGTAAATGCAGTGATGAAGACTTTGTAGTCTTACTTATTATTTATTTTTTTATAAATTTAAAAATTATAACCTTGTTAAAACTCTTTAGTTTCTTTTACAATAGGCAATGTAAGGTTTGCATACTTAGTCGTTAGTATACTTGTTCTAAGGGTCATCCGTAATTACGTCGATCTGAAATAAGCATTAAAAAAATAACAAGTCTACTTAGGTACACAGACGACAATCACAGTAGTGTTTTGCAGTTACGGATTTTCGTATCTGATTTGGTTATATATATATGACTAAAAATGAAACAATCGAAAACTCTATGACGCCTAAAAAAGGATATCTTTCGTTATCATACTTTATTACAATTTTTTTTTCATTACCTGACCAAGGAGGGTAATGTCAAAGAAAATAAATAGTTGGTGATAGCGATTTCAGTCATGATTTTGTGTATTTCTCAATATTATACGTATACGTATCCACTTTATTTCCTAAGCCTAAATTAATAGATGGGTTGAGTAACGATATTAATAGAACTGAGTCTTTCGAGATAACAATGTGGGATCCTATATCGTTATTCTTTAAAAAAAAAAAAAATCCTCCTTGGTTATTATGAGCTCAAGACAGAATGTGCTCCTGGTCTTTGTAAAGTTGTATAACTTCCTGCTATCTGCGAATACTCACATGGGTAGTTGGAGTTTAAGCGTTCAAGGTAATTGAAAAAACAAACGTACTGTCCTTACCAAAGCTATAGATTCGAGTTTTGGTCTTCTCCAACATATGTAAAGTAGAAAATGACTATGAGTAGGTATGGAAGAGTGAGGTACACCAGCGCTGATAGTAAAGGTGTCTCAACACAATCCGTCTATCCAAGAAATCCAACACATGAAATGAACAATCCCTGAAAAAACTTAAGGGCCATGAACAAAATCTTTCAGATATACCATCAGGGTACAGTGTAGCAAATAATTCCTTTCAGATACTTTAAACGACGTTGATTGATTTTCCATAACTTAGATATTATCAATGACCATATTACACTACCGTCAGAAAGTATTTACCCACCTAGTTATTTCAGTCCCAAGATAACAAAAACCCAGATAATATATATTTTTTAAAATTTTAATGAATAATTATTTATTTTCACATTATTTAAAGTCTAGAAAATCAGAAAAATATTCATGATTTTCCAGGATTTCTCTCATTTATGTGACCTCTTTTGTTTTTAATTACCGCTTTACAGAGTTTCGGCATTCTGTCCAGTAGTTTCTTCAAAGTTTCTTCGGTTATTTTAACCCATTCTGCTTGTAAAAGTTCCCACAAGTGATTTTCTGATGTTGGATTGAGTTTTTGAACAGATCTGTCCAAATGGTCCCACAGTAATTCGATGGGGTTCAAGTCGGGTGATTGTGGAGGCTAAGTCATTACTTCCAGGACGTCACCGGATTTCCATTGGTCTAAAACTTCTCTAATTTGTTTAGCTGATTGTTTAGGGTCGTTGTCATGCTAAAAAATAAATTTCTCCTGAAAAATATCTCTTCCAGAAGGAAGCATTTCAGTTAGCAAAATTTCCTGATACTGTTATTTTCGCATGATTCCTTCTATCCTAAAAATTTTTCCAACTTTACCGTTGCCAAAACAACCCCAAACCATTACTGAACCTACACCATGTTTTACTGTAGGCAACTGACGTGCTTCCAACTTCCTCTCTCCAGCTGACTGATTGAACCGAAAATTTCGAATTTAGATTCGTCGCTCCAAAGGACGGAATTCCATTGTTCTGATGTCCAATTTTCATGTTCTCGGGCCTATTCTAATCGTTTACGTTTATTCCCTTGGTGGTTTCCTCACTGCAACTCTCTCGTGTAGTCCACCTTCTGCTAATCTGTTCTTCAGGGTTGTCACGCCGATGGGGATGAGCCGCTCCAGGTGTGACAATTGATGGAAAAAAGCTAAGTAACCTTAGATATGTGGTTGATACTGTTATAATTCCAACTTCGATATAAGATTTACAATCAATTATGGAGCGCCTGGAAATCACTAGCAAAACCCATGGATTAATAATTAATAGAGCGAAAACCAAAGTAATGATTGTTGGTCGTAATAAGATCTGTCACACATAAAGGAAATTACTGGTTTCACTTTTGAAGACCATTTCAACTATTTGGGATCGCTCATAACTAACAATGTTGGCTGTGTGCGGAAGTAAGAAGACGTCGGGTTATGGCTAGAAACTCTACAATCAAACTCACTAAGGTCTGGAAAGATCCAGCTATCACAAAAAACACAAATACGTTTGAGATGTGGGAATATCAAAGAATCCTCAGAGTATCATATGCCGAACACCGTACTAATGTATCTGTTTTTGAAGAGCTTAGTATAAATGACCGATTTTCAAATAGAATGAATAGACAATACCTGAAATATTTTCATCACATTATGAGGAAAGTGGAAAAGCTTGTAGTAACGGGGAAGGTAGAAGGTAGGAGCTCAAGGGCACGTTCTCCAGTAAGATGGTGCGACTAAGTAAGAACTCTCCATGGTATGGATATGCACGACTCAAGTCGGGTCGCGCAGAAACGAGATTCCTTGAGAATAACTGTTAAGGCAGCAACTGCGTAGTGTCAACGATACTCCTATTGGGGTGAAAGGACTGAGATATATATATATATATATATATATATATATATATATATATATATATATATATATATATATATATATATATATATATATATATATATATATAGATCATTGATATTATTGGAAGAATGCGATTGGTAAGTAGTTATTCGGTATGTTCATTTTCTCTTTTAGATATCAGCTGAATTCGACGCCATTTTCAGATTGAAAATATTCATTTACTATAGGATAGGTTAAAAGCGTACAAAAAACTCATGTCCGTTCACATGCTTATTTTTTTTAGCACGATGGCAAGTAGTTCATCAGCATCAGAAGCTTCTCTCATATTTAGCTTCATTAGGTTACGCTTTATGATGTTCGGTCGGATAATACTACCAAACATTCTTGACAGCATATCAGAAATAGAGGGTGGTATTTTTTCCTGGAGATTGACTGAATAAAATTTGAATAACCATTGGTGTATGAGCCTATCCAATTTAGTATTCAAGTATTTGAAATATATTTATGTATATATGGAAAAATACAGCGGATTTCCATAATTATTTATATTCACACATTGAATCTCGTGGGTGTCGTTCCGATAAAGAATCCTACTGGTGAATATTAGGCCCTAATTTTCCAAAACAGTATGTTTACGTTAGCAATAAAATGAAAGGGTTTTTACGAAGATTTTTAGGTATATTACCTTTACAAGGAAAACAGTACAGGATGTTTCAAAAGCACGTCAAAGATCATAAAAGCATTTAATTTAATATCCGAAAAATATAAAAGAATAAAATAATTCATTTGAAAAACTAAAAATCGTGACTTTGTTACTGAATTAGAGAATAAAACCAGAAGGCGGTTGTTCACGTTGCTATAACGTTAGTGTACTAGTTAGGCGCAGCAATATTTTATATTTCAGGTAAAATGAAACAGATAGAATTTAAAAACTGGAATAAAATAGAGATAAAAGAGGGACCCGATCACATTAATGTTGTAGCACCTGCTATCTAGGTTGGTTCTTCTTAGTTAACTAAGCAGTCGTTTTTTAAAAAATATTTATCATACATATAGTTTGAAAACAATTCTCACATGTAACCAGGGCCAAATATTTTCTTTTGCCTAGGCAACAACTAGACATTACACTTTCACAACCAGTACATAGACTCTTCAAAAAACATAGGCAATCCAGACGCACTTATATGCTCCTATAGTAACAGGAACAAGACATTACTCCATACACACACACTTTACACAGGCTTGACCCTAAGGAGTTACGCTACCGTGCTTAGGTGATAAATGATGCTGAGCGATGCCTTTAGGACAACAGGCGACCTCCCAAATATATCCATACAGGTGGCACTGCGGATGTCGGTTTCTTGTTTTCTCCTTACACGTGGGAATTTTATGGATAAAAATGACATATGAACTTCTAAATTAGACAGCTGGGTACTTGATGAAGGTGCCCTACTTGAATCCCCAGTGCCGGTAGATGTGGATAATACCGACACAACTTTGACACCTGAAACCAGGGAAAATAATCTACAGGGCAGGTGCCTTGTACCAAATTTTAGTATGGATTAACTCAGTTTGAACCGACTTTTTGGAACCCAGTGACGGAAAATCGATATTCGAGCTGAAACAAAGCATGATGCACAAAAGCGCTAAAAAAAACCTTTCTCTGATCATCGAGGGGGCTTGTATGACTCCTCCAGTGGAGCTTCTACCACTAACACGTCTCGCGAATAGAGTCCTCATACTCCTTCGGAGACTGCTGATGGCAAACGCTTGAGATTCGATGGCAGCAATCCCGTCGTACATCAGTCGGGAACCAAAAAGAGAAAAGGGGAGCATGACAGTGCAATCACCTTCAATGAAGCCCTAACAGGCATCAAACTGGCTATTGTCTCGCGGAATTTCCCCGAGTTACGCCTGACAGAGGAATAATCTGAGGTCGTTCGGATACGTTATTGGAGGCAATGAAACCAGGGCCGGAAAGTGGTGTTACTTTGGAAAAGGAGCGGTAATCTTGTCATACAGAGGAGAGGATACCACACCGAGGTTGCCAAAGCTGTGGGAGGATGCACAGCTTAAAGTGGAGATGGCAAAAGACCTTCGTAATACAACAAAAGTGATAACGGTTCTCCCGAAAATAGCTGAAAGAAATGCTCCAACTGACAAACACACAGAATGGAGGAATAAAAACAGAGAAGTGGCATGTAATAAACCACACCCCTGGAGATACGCTTGTCTTCAACATCAACGAAATATTTCTGAAGATCCTCGTGAAGTCCAACCTGAAAGCATGTGTAGGAGTAGGAAGGGATCCTTCAGAGTGTTAGCTTCAGCAAGCGGCAAGAGTAATGTACACTTTTCGGAATCGAAAATTCAACAACCAAAAGTAGCTCAGACACAACTGAACCTTTGCCATAAGGCCAAGAGAGCTGATTGGGCAACCACAAATTAAACAGTAAGCTATAAAAGAATCAAGTGTGCTATAGGAACTTTTGAGCCCTACAAAACGCCAAGACCAGTACTGCTGCAACAAGGGATAGACAATCTCTCACAACCTCATAATGAGGGTTGAATTATCATTGATAATGCATTCTTCGCCTCAATGATTACAGCCCTAGAAAGACATGGTATTGATAACACCACAAGTAGGTGGATAAACAAAATACTTTTATATCGGCAAAGAAAAGCCAGGCTACATTGAAGCGGTAACCCAAAGATGCCCACAGAAAGGAGTACTATCGCCATTTCTCTGGGGCCCAGGGATATGCTGATGATATAGCTATACTCAGCCAACGAAAGTATACCGTCACTATGGCAGATCTCATGTTTAAGACACTGAACAATGTACAGCGCTAGTGTCAAAGCTGCAAAGATTGCTATTATTTCATTTACAAAAAGAAGAAACCAAGGCATTTACAACAACCAGAGTGAATGGATAATACGTTAGGGTAATAAGTACGAAATTAACGAAACAAACCAATTATAAAAAAATCTTAATAACGCGATCATTAGACTCATGGTTACATACGGATCTGCAGTATGGTGGACGAAAACAGAGCTGAGAACGACAACTAAGGAGGAAATGAATCAGCTGTAGAGATTGGCTTGGGTATGTTCCATCAGGGTTATAAGTAGCATACCACAAGACCTATGAAAATAATTCTAGAACTAATATTCCTAGATATATACATTAAAAGTGAGGCTATCTGTAGCGCCTATCGAATGAGAAGAAATGGGGAATGAAACAACAATCTGGTACAATTTGGGCACACAAGAGTTATGAATCTAATTAACGACAAACCCTTGGACATGCGACAAAGTGGTATAATTTCGAAAAACTATATACGAGAGTTATATGACTTGACAAGAAAAAACATTTTTATGTGTAAAATTTATTTTATTTTTCAAGGTCGTCTTCTTTCAGCTCAATAGATAACGTTTTTTACCTTTTATATTCCATCTAAAAAATACCATTTCTCTCACTCTTTAAAATAGGTGTTTGTTTCAGCAATCACCTCATCGTTTGAGCCAATTTTTTTTTCGCCAAGCTATTTTTTCATATGCGGAAATAGGAAATAATCGCTGGGGGCTAAATCTGGCGAATATGGTGAGTGCGGAAGCAATTCGTATCCTAACTCATGGAATTTTGCTATGGCGATGACACAAGTGTGTACGCGCGCATTGTCTGATGAAACAGAATTTTTCTTTTCGCTAATGCGGACATTTTTCTTTCACAAACAATAATTGTTTTGCCCTTTTCAAGGTAATCGACGTGGATTATGCTGCGTGCATCTAAAACACAGTGACCGTAATTGGTTGGCCGATAAAATTGCCTTGGCCTTTTCTGGCGCCGATTTGCCACGGAAAATCCACTGTTTGGACTATTCTTTGGTCTCTGATCTGTTGTAATGAATTTACGTTTTCTCAACAGTTATGAATCGACCACACAAATCATTCCGCTTTAGCATTGCCAAACCTTCTTTTGAAGTTGACACACGTGCGTATTTATTGTCAATTGTGAGCAATCGCGGCAGCCATCTTGTGGAAAGCTTTCTCATATCCAAATGAGTTGTTAAAAGGTTCTGCACCCGTTCAGTTGAGACGCCCACAGTCTCAGCAATCTCACACACTTTCATTCTCAGATCATTTATCATCACTATATCGTGAATTTTTTCAATCATTTCTGATGTGGTGACCTCATTTGGACGACCTGGACGTTCTTCATCAAAAATGCTTGCACGGCCGCGTTTGAATTCACCTGCCCAATATTCTATGGTCTATAACGAAGGTGCAAAGTCCCCATAAACTTCGCTGAGTTCCTCATTTATCTCATCATTCGTTTTCTTTTTAAAAAACATATTTTATCAATGCTCTGTTCTAAGGCAGGTACTTATCATAAAACTCTTGTAGAATTGGGTTGGATTCTATGAATGGGAGTGGAGACTCCGACAAAGGGAACAGGTCTAGTCGATTACAGAGACGGATCAAAATTGAGCCGTAACATCCCACTAGGGACAAGTGGAACAATATTCCATGCAGAAATTCATGCAATACAAGCATGGGTTCACGAGAATATTGGACTGAACTATCGCAATAAAGAAATATATATTCTCTCAGACAGTCAAGCTGCTCAAAAGGCTTTAGATGCCAACTCCAAGATCACGGTGGAGTATAAACCTAACCTGTTAGAACTATCCTTCAGAAACAGCAGGGTTGAACTACTGTGGGTTCGAAGACATTCGGGGATAAAAAATAATGAAAACGCGGACGAATTCGCAAGATTCGGAGCTACAAAACAGGGGTCCAGTGCTTGGTGACAGCGATATTCAACAGATGATCGTATCAGGAACATTTAGATCGTTGACTCGCAAATCTGGCCAAAGACATGCGAAGAACGTAATTGGCGGCACCTCAAAGAAACTAACAGCTGACGTCATTTGTTTAACAAGGGCCCTGGCTAAACTAGTGGTGGAACTGATCACCGGCCACTGTCATCTGAGGAAACATTTACAGAAAATGCGTATCCACAATGGTCCCACGACATGCAGACTATGTGATGAAGACGAAGAAGCATCTATGCACATCCACACATATGAATGTGTGGTTTTAACTCAGAACAGACATAAACTGTTAGGAGATCTATATCGTGGCGATAAATTACGACACGAAGGACTTGGAAGAAAGCTAATAATAATTCTTAAAGGGACGACGCTCATATATCATGTCTGAAAAAGAAATTGCTGTCTGGTTTCTTCATAGAGCATTCTTTTACCAGTAGCAATCCACGAATTTCTTTTTAATACCTTTACTATCAATGCCGATATGCCTCAAGACTCTCTAATCTATCCTACTCTCTTTCTCATTTATCTTAACAATCTGCTGGAAAGTACCGGAAATCCAAGTACCGGAAATCTAATCTGCAGCTTTGCAGATGACAGTAGGCTTGTTTCTTAATTTACTTGCACTGTTCGAATATCGTGCAAATATCCACAAACAGCAGGAAGTCGTTCAACTTAACGAAGACCACCTGGAAGAAATTCTGTGTGGAGGTGACAGTAACCAAATAAAATTTAGCACTACAAAAACCTAGGCGGCAGTTTTTCCTAAAAAGGTTAACTTTGCGGATTTCGACATAGTTATGTTGGGATACTCCATTCCTCTAGCATGTTACTCAAATTGTTGGGGATTAGCTTGGGAACAAATATGTCTTAGCATGAACATGTTGCATGCGTAGCAAAGAGTGCTTCTCAAAAGCTGGGAATGCTATTTTGTACTAGAAACTCCATAACAACTGTTAATTCTGTAGAAAATACTGGATTTGTTGGATTCTATTCAGAAGAGAGCTGTTCGCTTGATTGGAAACCCAGAACTCAGCAGAAACCTGACACCTTGGAACATCGAAGAACGGTTGGCGACTTGAGTCTATTTATCTGAGTATTTTCATCAAAAGTGGTCAGTGAATGTAGCCTACCTAATTTTCCCAGAGTGGTGCATGTTATTAATCCACGTCGCGCTAAGATATCATATTCGTATGAGGTTCAGCTTGTTACTCTTCGAAAAAAACTTTTCAAGCAGTCATCCATATGAAGAACGTCATCCCTTTGGAACGATTTGCCCAGGACTGTTTTCCACCGAGTACAACTTACAGCGATTCAATACCAATGTGAATCGCTTTTTCCGTACGTGCGCCTCTTCTGTAGTGCTTTAGAGATTTCCCCGTATGCTACGCTCATAAATAAACAGGAAGCACAATGAGCTAAGAGGCTGTAGTGCACATATAGACATAATCGTCTACCCCGTCTACAACCAACTAATCAACTTTCGTCAATTAGAAGTGTGCTTGAAATTTTCTACTTCTCATTCGTGTAACAGTACGTTAAATGTTCAAATTTCGTTTATATTTAGCTGATTCATTTAAAATAAAGAGTTGTATATATTTGTGGCTTCCCTCGTAAATAGGGGTGTTCGGTAATAACTGTGTTTGAAAAAGATGAAAGATGACGTTTTGGAGTTACAGATGAGTGAACATCTTTTTCCAGGCGGGGTAACCACCAAACTCGCTTTATCTAAATAAAAATATATGTGTTTTAAATTTGAAAATTTTCTTTACAATCAGTAGTGGGTAAAAATTTGTTAAATTTTAAGGACTAATGCTTTTTGAGATATTCTTAATATTCCAAACTTTTTTCCCCCGTCAGTGTAATATTATGTGTATATTGCCATTCTTAATATTATAGATAATTTGGCCTTCATTAATAAAAAATACCATGGTTATACGACTTATTAGTATGGAGATGGTACTCGTCGGTATGATGGTAGAAAGTATACCGTAGCAAAGTAGGCCACGGCATGGTAGTTTTTCAAGATCATCACGCGAGTAGGTTAGTGATTATTATAATTTAGAATGTAATAAAAATATGTTGTTGTGGTAAGAAAATCTTCGTTTATGTTCTGTTATTTAGGCCTAGTCACATTAATATGGTGTATTTTCAGTTTGTCTTGTTATATAGGTATAGACGGGTTAATAATGGACACAGGCAGTTATTTTTTGACATTCGATCTTAATGTAATTCGATGCTATAAGTTGCAGCAAGTAGAAACTCTAGTAGTTTTTGTGTTTTCAGGTGTGCGATGTTAAATATCCATCTGCCGTAGTTAATCGTGTCGAATTGTATTAGTGTTCAAAGATCTTTAAATTAATTCAAAATTTTGTCTTGCAAAAGTGTTTCTAAAGAAATTTTTCAAAAATCTGTTTTTTTTTTGTAATTATTATATTAAAAATCTCGTATCTAAAAACAGTGAAAAAAATAATTATAAATCACCGTTATTCTTTACAATAACTCAAATCGAAAAACTTACATAGCAACCCTGGGAAAATCGTAAACAAATACTATTGCAAGACAAAATCGTAATTTTTTTCATAAGCTAAAGCGAAAGGAGTTACTACCTAATAATTCAATATTTTTGATATTATTTATTAATTATAAATTATTTTACATATTTATTCTATATCTGGGGGCACGGCAGTGCCCCCGCCAAGTCGAGCAGAAAGCACAGCCGTACCATCCTTTTCTCGAAGCCACTCACGGCACTTTCGACCCCCCTGTAACTTCGTTGCGGATAAAGCTAGAAGTCTGAATTTTCAGTGACCAAGAGGACATACTATACTAACTATATTCCTAAATTACCTACTATTTATACCTTATAGTTTACGAACTATCGCCAGTCGAAGTTCTTTAATTTTGTCAGTGACACACTCACCGATCATCAAAATTCTAAGGTACTTCTAGCAGACACACAAACTTCAAATTTTGAATTTAGTTAGTGTTTAGCCTATAAAGGAAGGAACAATTTTGAAATTAGTTAGTATTTAGCCTATAAAGGAAGGAAAAACTGAAACATCCCGAAATTTCAGTCCCGTTTTTTAAATGATACAGTCACTTAAGCCAAAAAAGAGGGTCAACTTCGGAATGAGAGATAACAAGCTATAAACTTGTGTAAACCTTTATTTTGGCATTCTAAAAGTTGTCTCAAAAGTTTCATAAAATCTCGTGTCTGTGTCTTAAGATATTCAAGGTCAAAGGTCACGAAAATCGGTTTTTCGCAAATATGTCACTTCCTATGGTTTCAATGATATTTGCATTTAATATAAAAAAATTGTAAAGCATAAAATTCTCTACAAATTTTGTTTTAAACATTTTTTTATACGCTTAAACGTTTTTGAGATAGAGCGCGCAGCGCTCAGCCATACATAGCATAATGCAAGGTCAATCGTGAGTCCCGGTAAATAATGCGCCGTATAAAGTTAATTAATCACTAAAAAATCCATAATTATGAATAATTTGTATTATTTATTAATTAATATATTATATTTAATAATATTTTTCATTTAACAAATATATTCGTTTAATAATACTTACCTACTTCGTGTAATTAAAAAATTGCCAAATCTCGCAACGCAGTCCTTCCACCACAAAAAGTTGTGAGATCTCATCTAAACCAAGTCAGTTATTTTAGTTAGTATCTATGGAAGCACCTATTCAACAACTTTGTCATAAATTGTTATCTATTTAGTTACCTACCAACATTTATAGTGACCGTATCAATATTAGACATCTTTATTTCTATAATAAATATAATGACTTGGCACTCGCACGGCAACATAATCACATAAGAATAATCTACTATTTAAAATACTTTATTCTTAAGTGCACTGTTTAGACTTACTTAGCAATCGAAATATTTTACATCCACATAGAAAAAGTGTTACTTCTGCCTTTGTTTATAGTTGGAAAATTGATGTTTCTAAACGAAAGTTTTCCACATGGATGAAAGGTAATTACTTTTCATCCTATTGGAAAGTAAAATTGCTAAAAGACATTTCAATGGTTGTGAAAAAGTATATAGTTACGAGGTTTATATGATAAGTATCTGGACTTGACAAGAAAAAAAAAAAACATTTTTAAGTGTAAAATTTATTTTATTTTTCAACATAGTCCCATTTTAGCTCGATACACTTAATCCAACGTTTTTCTATCTTTTGTATCCCATCTAAAAAATACGATTTCTCCAACCCTTCAAAATAGGCCTTTGTTTCAGCAGTCACTTCATCGTTTGAGCCAAAATTTTTTCCGCTGGGCCATTTTTTCATATTCGGAAATAGAAAATAATCGCTGGGTGCTAAATCTGCTAAATATTGTGGATGCGGAAGCCATTTGCGTCTTAACTCATCTTGACATCGGGATGACATTAGTGTGCAAGCGTGTATTATGTGTATTATTTTGATGAAAGAGAACTTTTTTCTTCGCTAAATCCGCACGTGTTTCTTTCACAGCATGGTTGAAACAATCCAACAAGTTAACGTAATAGCCTCCATTAATCGTTTTACCCTTTCGAAGATAACCGACGTAACCGTGTATCCCAAAACACTTGTATGTTTCGTCAACAATTATGAATCGACGCCAAAAATCATTCCGATTGCGCTTTAACATCGCCAAACAATCTTTTGAAGTTAACAGACGTGCGTGTTTATTGTTAATTGTGAGCAATCGCGGCACCCATCTTGCAGAAAACTTTGTCATATCCAAATGAGTTATTAAAATGTTCCGTCTCAGCAATTTCACACACTTTCATTCCGATCCGATTTCGATCATTTATCACTATATCGTGAATTTTTTTCAATCATTTCTGATGTGGTGACCTCATTTGGACGACCTGGACGTTCTTCATCAAAAATGCCTGTACGGCCGCGTTTGAATTCAACTGTCCAATATTTTATAATCGGCAATGAAGGTGCAAAGTCCCCATAAACTTTCTTCTTTTATCTCATCATTCGTTTTCTTTTTCAAAAACAAATATTTCATCACTGCTTGATATTCACAGTTTTTTGCATCGTTATAAAATCGCAAAAGTTATTCTATTTAAATGACTGCCATTCAGAAACTAAATCACGCCGCAACTTGAAAATTTTACAGAATTCTTATGAAAGGTTTTGTCTAAGAAAAATATAATTTTTAAATATTAGTAGCGCCGTCTCTGGTCGAGACCAGATCATACAATCATCGTATCTTTAAATAGTTAAAAACGTGTCCAAGGACCCTGACGAATGTGCTTGTTCTTTATAAAAATTACACTTTCCACCTCAATACTGGCACTTCGTGAATGCGAACTATTTAAAAATAAATTTCTATTAACGAAAAAGATCTCATTGAAATATGTTGGATAGATCTTTCTTTGACGTCGATCTACAAACTTCCCGTTTGTGCTTTGTAAAAGTATTCTCTATATTTTAGTTATTTAATTTCATTATTAATCCTTTTAAGTTTTTAAGCCGTTATCAGCTGGAACCAGTAGTCCTGGTATAATAGCAACTAATACCATATAAACTAATCGGTGAAAGCAGAGAATTTGAAATATAGTTCGTATTAATTAATAAAGAGCGTGGAGCAGAAATAAAGGAGTTAAAAGATGTTATTTTTTTTTTCAAATTGAAATAATAAGCAATGTACTACTATGGAACAAACAAGTAATGTCCAAATTAAAACCTAAAAATGGGGAACCCTCGATTTAAAAAAGCCACTTATTAAGGATATTTGTATGCGAAAATTGTAACTACCAAGTATTAACAGGTTCAAATGCTTGTTATTGAGAAGCTTTTGAATGATGTCACCGTTATTACTAGCTACTATCTTGTAGCAGCGTATTTGGCATAAACACAAATAAAAGAAATAACCGGTCAAGTGCAAGTTGAACTTGCACAATTAGTGTTCCGTACGTTAATTGCTTTTAAAATTAAAAAAATTGTTACGGTGGTATAAAATGATCAGTGACTTCACAAAACACACCCCAAATGAGTTTTCAACAAAGTTTGTTTCCAATCTTTACTGAAAACTGATGACCTTGAAATTTTTGTTTTCTTTGTATACCAGATAAATTATTAAAGGTAATGCACTCGTGATAATTTTCGTTTAATCTATACCCTGTGGAGAATATTCCAAAGTTTTGTCAAAATTTTTTGATCAGTACTTTTTGAGATAAGGGAGGGGGACAGCGATTTTTTGCGATTTTTTAAAAATAATACGAAGAAAAGTGTGCGCAAGTATTACATTATATATATATTTTTTACTCGTGTTTTCACAAGCTTTCATTTGACACCACACTCGATGACCTAGTAAAAAAATTTTTTTTTCAGTTCTGATTTCACCCCTCAAAACTAACCCCTTAAGTCAAAATTTAACTTTCAAAATTACACGGCTCTGATGAGGCCATCAATTCCTATATTAGTACCAAATTTCAATTTTCTATGTCAAGTAGTTTCGGAGAAAAACGGATGTGACAGACAGAGAGACAGACACCGAAGTGATCTTATAAGTGTTCCGTATGGAACACTAGTAAAATAAGTATATTTTTAGTGTTCCGTACGGTACTTATGGGATCACTTCGATGTCCGTATGTCCGTCTGTCCGTCTGTCTGTCTGTCCGTCACACCCGATTTTCCCCGAAAATATTTGATATGGAAAGTTGAAATTTGGCACAAATATAGGAAGTGATGGCCTAATCAGAGCCGTGTAGTTTTAAAAGTTAAATTTGGACCTAAGAGATTAGTTTTGGGGAGTGAAATCGGAAATTAAAAAAATCTTTACCAGGTCATCGAGTGGGATGTCAAATGAAAACTTGTGAAAATACAAGTTCAAAAATATAAATGATGTAATACTTGCGCATACTTTTCTTTGTATTATTTTAAAAAAAATGGCAGAAACACCCCTGTCCACCCACCTTATCTCAAAAAGTGTTGATCAAAAAATTAAAAAAAAAATTGAAATAGTCTTCATAAAGTGCAGATTGAGCAAAAATTATCACGAGTGTATAATTTATCTGGTATAAAAAAAACAATACTGAAAACTATGTTTCCCTACAAAAAGGTGAAGGTTATTTTCCGTATATTACCACGCATGGACAAAATAATTTAATTTTGTTTGTTTATAATTAAATATTTAAGTAGTATTTGTTTAAAACGTACCTTAGATTTTAGATTGAGTTATATTGATTTATAGGTAGTATATTAGGTAGCTAAAATGTTATAATTTCTATACATTATTGACTAAGAAAAAACGTCAAAATATATATTGGATCTTAAATATATACATGTCACATGGAACTTTTTGTCTTATTTTAGTTGGTCTGATCAGCTTGCTAAGTCAGTATATGACTACAGGTAGATATGTTTGTAATCTGGATTCTTACTTCTTTTATTGGAAACTCATTTGGGGTGTGTTTTGTTAAGTCGCTGATCATTTTATACTTCCGTAACAAAAATTCTTATTTTATAGAAAATCACAGTACGGAACACTAATTGCGCAAGTCCAACTTGCACTTGGCCGATTTTTTTTTTAATTTAAGAATATTAACGAAATGTTCATGACATTTGCTACAAATTTAGCAAACATGAGTGACTGAAAAAGTATTGAACAAATATAGCATATAGAGGTAATCTTCCCAGATAAACATTTTATTTCAGAGACTGTGGGATCCATTTTCAAAAGATCGATATCCTCGCCTTCTTAGATCTATCTTACATGAAATTGATCCAGTCATTGATTTCGGAGAAGTAAGTCGGAGTCCCAGTTGAGTGACTTCACTCGGACAGACATTGGATATCGAAATTCCATAAGGCTTCCCAAACATTGTCTAATATCTAGGTTCCTATTGGAAAATAGCAATTCGGCAATGTGCGCCGTGAAAACGCCGTTACAGCCACATCAAGAAACCGTAGGATAACAACTAGTAGGCTCCGAGTGCACCGCTAGAAATTATCGCATTCGATCAATGCAGAATCAAAATCAATCCGGCAAAGACTTAAGTTACTCTCTTCATCAAGTGAGATAAGATTTCGTTTCATGAACATCTTACACTTGTCGGTACCATCGAAAAAAATGTCAGGTATCTTAATCTATATTAAGACAGAAGGCTGGTCTGGAAGATCAGGCCATAGCTGAGATAGCTAAGGTCTGAGCAAATCCTCCGCATATTTACGTTAAAACATGATCATACATCTAACTGATCCTAAAAATTGGTTGACTGGATCGACTACTAACGAATCGGCCAGTATTTTCAGACTTCAAAAGTTTCAAAAAATCCTTCAGTTGCTGTCGTCTTCGATATCATTAAAAAACCAATCTAATAGAGTTAATAGTTTTAGCTAACAGAGTATAAAATAGATAATATTAATAATTAATATTATAATATATTTATAAGAATCAGCGGAATAGTCTCTAAATTTGATTTTTCAATAAGTTATATATAACCACACGGAACCAATTATTAAAATTAATAAATATAGATGACAACACTGGTAAGTATCCAAGGCAGATTTTGCCACAAGAAAGTAGCCGACCATTCAATTTTTAAATGGATGACTGATTTGGGGGAAGCGATTTCATGAATGATATAATTTTTCCTTGGGAATAAAATATTTTTGGTAAACTTTCACTTTGGAAAGAATTGACCATGTGTTAGATGATTGTCAGGCCAGAGTTTCTGTATGGTTGCAAAACATGGATTCACGTCCACCAAATATGATAAAAAAAAAATCGGCGAAAGCGGTACAGAACGGTCGTCAGAATTATTGCCAATGCCCACTGATTCGTTAAAAGCGACCAATTATACCAGACTATCTATATCCAAACCGTGTTACCAGTCAGTAACAAGGCACACAATGTGTTTCGAATTTACATGATCTCAAAAATATATTTTTTTTATTAATATATTTTTTTAAGTTTAATAAATGATACCCTACGAATAAATTATACGTTGTTCTACCAGGTGTACAAGTATGAAGTGCGGATTTCACATAACAGATGGTGTACCAATGCAGTTTGTGCTATAAAGATTTGACACTGCGCCATTTTGTTGTGTCATCAACAAGTGTCAGACGCGCACGAGTGATAAATTGGAAAAGTGTGTGCATAGTGTTGTGTTCAATATGTCGAAATTTTACCGAACAAAGAGCATTCGCGGACAGCATTAATTTTTTATTTTCATTTGAAGAAAACCTCTGTTAAATCATACCAATTACTTCGAGAAGCTTATGGTGAACTTCGATATTGTAGACAAGAAACGTGGAAAACCGCCAAAAAAATACGAAGATGTGGAATTGCAAGCATTGTTGGACGAAAATGATTCGCAAACACAAAAACAACTCGCCGAGCAATTGGGCGTTAGTCAACAAGCTGTTTCCAATCGGCTACGAGAGATGGGAAAGATTCAGAAGACCGGTAGATGGGTACCACATGAGTTGAACGACAAGCAAATTGAAAAGCGCAAAAACACGTGTGACATTTTGCTCGCTCAGTACAAAAGGAAGTCGTTTTTGCATAGTATAGTTACAGGGGATGAAAAGTGGATTTATTTTGAGAATGAAAAAATCATGGGTAGACCCAGGCGCACCATCCACATCGACCGCAAGACCGAATCGTTTTGGCAGAAAGACGATGCTCTGTGTTTGGTGGGACCAGAGGAGCGTGGTCTATTATGAGGTATTAAAACCTGGAGAAACGGTTAATACTAAACGTTACCAACAACGATTGACCGATTTGAACCGTTTGCTGCTTGAAAAAAGGCCAGAATACCGAAAGAGGCAACACCAAGTCATTTTTCTTTATGGCAATGCTCCATCACATACGGCAAAACCAGTTCGCAACACGTTGGAAGCACTCAGCTGGGAACTTCTACCCATTGCGGCTTACTCGCCAGACTGGGCTTCTTCCGATTACCACTTGTTTGCATCGATGGGTCCACGCACTTGCTGAGCAGCGCTTTGGTTCGTACGAAGATGTAAAAAAATGGCTCGACGAATGGTTCGCAGCAAAAGGGGAAGATTTTTATTGGCGTGGTATTCACAAATTGCCCGAAAGATGAGAAAATGTATAACAAGCGATGGAGCATACTTTGAATAAAGCACTTTTTATCATTCTTCCGAATTTAACATGCTTTTTTAGAAAAAAAATCCGCTTTTCACACTTGTACACCTGGTAAATAAAATAAAATTTTTCTAGTTACCGGTAACATTAAAACCCCTTTTTAGTGCTCCGTACGGAACATTTATAAGATTACTTCGGTGTCTGTCCGTCTGTTCGCCTGTTTGTTCGTCTGTTACACTCGATTTTCTCCGAAACTATTTGACATAGAAAGTTGAAATTTGTCACTAATATAAGAATTGATAGCTTCATCAGAGCCGTGTATCGGAATATTCTCCACAGGGTGCAAATTGAACGAAAATTAACACCTTTAATAATTCATCTGATATATAAAAAAACAAAAATTTCAAGGTCATCAGTTTTCAGTAAAGATCGGAAAACAACTTTGGTGAAAACTCATTTGGAGTGTGTCTTGTGAAGTCATTAAACATTTTTTATACTTCCATAACAAAAATATGTTTTTTAAGGGGTTACATACACCTCGGCGCTGCAAAAAGTACGTATATTAAAAAAAATATATGACGATTATATATTTTCATTGTACATTAAATTATAAGAAATTTTTTTTTTTAAATATATTTTAAATGTTAACATTATTTTTTATCGTCTTAAATGGACCATTGATGAGAACTATGTTTGTCTAAAAAAACTATCCTTGTCTGCAGTATAACTAACACAAAAAATAATTCAAATTGCAAAAGTAAAAATTAATCTTATAAATAATGTAATAGTTGAACATTGTCGAAGGATTTTTTTTTAATAAAAAATTTACGGTGTTTCAAACTTTAGTATGCAATTTTCGACCAAAAAATTTATGTTTAATTATTTATAAAAAATTGTTTGTTAAAAAAATTAAAAAAAACCTCTCGACTGAGTAATATTGCAGATAGTGCATTGAGACAGGTAGACTTTGTAATGGATGGAATTTTCTTAAATTTTTTTTTTGGGAGTAAAAAAAATCTAATTTTTGAAAATTCCAAGTGTATGTAATCCCTCGAAAGCAATCAACCTACGGAACACTAATTGCGCAAGCCCGATTTGCACTTGACAGGTTTATTTTGTTTTTAGTGCTTAAAATTCACTTTCCATAACATAGGTTTTTCGTTGTTAATCGTTCTCATCGTGTACAACCTCACAATTTTTGGTGGATTGTTGTGCAAAAAACCACAAAAATGTAGTAATATGTCTTATTTGAAACTAGTTTTAGTTGTATAGAAATAATATTCATGGCTCGGGGTGGAAATATGACTATTTATAGAAATGCATATCTGGCGAAGGAGCAGAATATTCTTTATTTCTACATCTGTTCAAAAATGACATTAAATTTCTGGAATAGGTTTCTTTGTTATCATAGTTGTAAAATGCTAGAAGTGATGCGAAAATGATTTCACACATTGTGATAAATTAGAAGTGAATTTTTAAAAAAAAATTATAACAGCAAACAAAATTTGTATAAAACTTGGGAGGAAAATGTATTTAAAGAATTCGATTAGTAAATAATCTCCAAAGGGGCATTTCACACACTCTAAATGCATATGGATGAAGCTGTCACAATCACAAAACAAGATTTTTTTTCGACTCTTATTAGTAACAGTGTTAGTTTGTATTTTTAGGCGTATACAGATGTCGTCCATGTAGACTTTCCACAATTTATCTGAACATAACCGTTACAAGAATCATGCTTACCAACAGTCAAGCCGCTTAACAAAATGTACCGCCATTCATAGAAATTTACCAGACTTATCAATCCACCCTCGTAGTTATTCTACTATAGTGAATTAAGCAAATCGATTAAGTTTATAATTTAATCTTTTGCAATGCTGCTAAGTATTTAAATAAATCCAGTATTTATATTTGTATTATAAGCATTACTGGCTTTTATAATTCGTATTTGCTCAGTATAAAACGTAAAACTAAATCATCCATGCTTTCACCCACTCTTCGACCTAAATCAAATTATTAAAGCCAAATTTACGAAAATAAGGTTTCCACTAAAACAAACAATAATTTCAGAAAAATAATATAATATGCATTGAAGAATATAAAATCTGTTATATTAAAAGAAAAGGGCGAATTTTTCAAAAAATTTAAGTTTCAAGTGAGAAATTAAAGCCTGGGTGTTTTTAGGAGATTTTCTGGACAAACATGTAGGCCAGAGCTTATTCAAAAAATGAGTAAAGTAAAAAGTAATTTGCCTAGCAATTCCCTCGCAAAAATATACTGTTCTAAAATAAATACCCATTTCGATTTTATACACTAAATAATAATTTAAAAAATATTTTAAATTATCGATATTTTATAATGAGTGCTCGTTCAAAATGACACACTGCACTTTTGATTAACGCAATGAAACTCGGTACACACCCTCCTAGTATCATCCAGAACAATTTTGGTTAATAAGTCAAAACGAATTTTCGATCTAGGGAAACCGTTGTTTCCAAATAGCAGTACAAGAGCTTAATTTATATATTTTGAAGAGAGGCATCAAATGAACCCATTACCAACTGAATATGGACCAGAAGAAATTTATCAACCCTCTATTTTTGATTATAATACTGTTAGGAAAACTCTAAGCGTGTCGATTAAGGTATGTTACTTGGGGTTTCTAGAGAGCTAATTTTACTGGCCTGCTAATCTCACGAGAGCAACCACAAGTGCCATATATGACCTACATGGTATAGTGCTGTAAAAATGTCATTTTTCTGCCCTAAAAACACCCCGTACGCAAGTATCGCCATAGGAGCTCCAAAACTGTTCCAGCTGGTATTAGGAATGAACCATATTTCCTCGCATTAATCAAAAGTGATGTGTTTTTCTCTCTGTCTTACGAACTAACAGGCAAGGTAGAGCAAAAAGCGATACTTCGGTCCTTGGAAATTTAGTGTTATGGAGTGAATCATCAAAGCAGAGTGGGCCTTGTAAGTGTAGATTTTTTACAATTTATTAAAAGTCATTTATATATATATATATATATATATATATATATATATATATATATATATATATATATATATATATACAGTAGAATCTCGATTAATATGGACCAAAGTGATTTCAGATAATCGAAATTTCGTCATTTATATATATTTAAATATATATATATATATATATATATATATATATATATATATATATATATATATATATATATATATATATATATATATATATACACAATAGAATCTCGATTAATATGAACCAAAGTGATTTCAGATAATCGAAATTTCGGTTAATCCGAATTTTTTTTGTAAAATAGAAGTTTAGAATCAATACAACATTGCAGATTGACTTAAAAGCATTTATACGATATGCTATTACGTATTTATTAAAACAAAGAATAGAACAATTAGTTTACTTATTTTATGTATATGTACGGAAAATCGAAAATAAAACAGTTTCATTCTTAACTTTAATGTCTTAAAAATGAGGTAATTTTTAACTGCACTCGTTTTGCGTTAGTTCTATTTTTGGCTGCAATCTCTCGAACGTTTGATAAGCAAAACGTCCGCGGCGGTTGCATTTTCGTGTTGTTCTACATAAGTTAACGCTTTTTCTAGGCCCTCTAGTCTGAATGTGACATTTTTACTGGAATATTGTCAGTGGCTTCTACTTCGTTATCATCATCATCATCACTGTCTATTTTATTAGCATTTTTGCATACACTTTTAATTAATTCTTGGTCATCATTTTCATCTTCCACACTATCACTGCTTAACCATTCAGAAACATCAGTTTCCGTAAGACTTTCACATCCCGATATTCTTGTAATAATTTGATATAAACCTACATTATCTTCTGTTTCTGTACTATTCTTTACTTGATTCCAGGCTGAAGCTATCCAATATATAATATTTTTCAAATTTATCTCTTTTAGACAATCAGTAAGATTGCCACCTTCATCTACTTCTTCTAAAATATGCTCCGATAACAAACGCCTGTAATTGCGTTTTAAATTTTCCAGTACACCCTGATCCATAGGC
Organism: Pachyrhynchus sulphureomaculatus; assembly: GCA_019049505.1. Classification (NCBI taxonomy): domain Eukaryota; kingdom Metazoa; phylum Arthropoda; class Insecta; order Coleoptera; family Curculionidae; genus Pachyrhynchus; species Pachyrhynchus sulphureomaculatus. The sequence continues at coordinate 77,815,697 of CM032449.1, read as the reverse complement.
TGAATGAAAGAAGTTACAGCATGAGGCAAAAACATTGCTTTTATTTCCCCACTTTCAAGTTGCTCTGCATTTGGGTGAGTGGGGGCCTTATCTAGTAACAGAATACATTTTCTAGGATATCCATGTTCTTTTAAACAAAGTTCCACTTTGGGAACAAAATCTCCAAAAAACCAGTCTTTAAATAGAGTCGCGTTTATCGAGGCATTGTTTTGATTTTTATACAAAACAGGAAAAGCATTGCGACGAATATTCTTAGAGGTTCGTACGGTTTGCTGACTTACCAATACATAATAATGGGAGTTTGTGTCTTCCAGAAGCATTACTGCATGCAAGAACAGTAATACATTTTTTGCTACGTTTATAACCAGATGCTTCAGCTCCCGTTTTTGAAGCTAAGGTATTTGACGGCAACATTTTGTAGTTCAAGTATGTTTCAACACAATTATAGATTTGGTCTGGTTGCAAACCATTATCTTTCATAAGCTGCTCAAAATTCTCTGCAATTTTTTTTGCAGCAGATACAGCAGCCGACAATCTTTCTCCACAAACTTTCAGTTGACGTACACCATGTCTTTTTTTCCATCTGTCTAGCCATCCATCACTTACAGAAAAATTTACAGGCGCTTCAATAACCGGCAACTCTTCGCTTAAACTCACTGCCTTATGTTTTAAAATTGTTCCTGAAATTGGTATTCCACGTTCACGATTCTGTGTAAATCATAAAAATACAGAATCATCCACTTTTTGGTATTCACCGCTTTTTATACTTTTTCGTGCCTGTGTGGGTGACAAAACACTACACCATTTTTCAAGTTTTTCGCGATTTTTTCTTCACTCTGAAACAGTACTCACGACTACACCTAAATCCTTCGCTATATTTTTAAGAAGTTCGCCATTATCTAAACGTTGAATTGCTTCAAGTTTCTATTTTAAGGTAATAACAACACGTTTACGCTTGTTATTATGACGCTCCATTTTGTAAAATATCTTTTAAAACACTCGCTGACTAACCAAAACATAGACAGCGGTGAAATTCTAGACGCGTTAAGGAAACCACTCATCGTTTGTTTCGAATAATGGGGATTTTTTCGTTTAATGGGAATACAATTTGCTTTTTAACAGTTTGCCGGATTTCAGAAAATCGCGATTCGGATAACCGGGATTGTTATATATATATATATATATATATATATATATATATATATATATATATATATATATATATATATATATATATATATATATATATATATATATATATATATATATATATATATATATATATATATATATATATATATATATATATATATATATATATATATATATATATATGGCCAAAATATATTGTATTTGTTTTGATTGTGGTTATGTAAAGTTAACCATAATATGTTACACTAGGCCTTTTTTACAGAAATAAAACTAATAACTACCTAATAATTTTTACCGACTCCCTCTGATGATAAAATAAACTAAGGGTGACATTTGCAATACTACTTTTGTTCTTTGAAAGTTTTAATGGAGGCCAAATAATATTTTATTTAAATTATATAAGCCCAAGTTGTTCCTTTTTAGTTATAAAAGATGGTCCTAAATATTTTTTAGGCGAATTTAAATCACTTCTCTAAAATATGGGAGCTCTACGAAATTTAAGGAAATCTTTAAAATTTTCCAAAATTTTGAGAAGAAGCCGTTCTGAAAGCAGTGCAATATGTTCAGATTCAAATTTGAGCAGTATGAACAAAAATTGCTTCGAAACGACGTTAGGAAACGTAAAACCGTACTCAGAAATTCCCGGTCCTAAACCCATACCAATACTAGGAAATACATGGAGGCTATTACCAGTGGTTGGACAATATGATGTATCGGATGTTGCCAAATTATCTGAGCTTTTTTATATGGAATATGGAAAAATCGTTAAATTGTCTGGATTAGTTGGGAGACCTGATTTATTGTTTCTTTATGACGCAGATGAAATTGAAAAAATTTATAGGTAAGAAATTAGAAAATAAATATATGTAAATGACTGCACAATACTGTCGGTTAGTGAATATTTACTAGAGCATAAAAACAATGTTAAGAACGATATTATTAAGATTAAACAATGGGCTGATAGGATTTTAATCTTTATCTTGCTCATTCGTATTAATTTTAAAAGTTTAATTTTTAAAAAGTTTAGACATGATCTTAATTTGATATTTTTGTACAATACCCACCAAATACATAATAATGGTGTGCCTATTTTAGCCACAAGATAAATTATATCGCATGATAATAATCATTTACAACTGCATATTAAAATAATTTGTGATGGTAAAAAGTTTAGAAAGGAACTGAAAGCTATTTTAGAATCCAAATCTTATTACTCCATTGATTTTCTACTATAATTTAATACCTATTTATATATTTATATATATATATATATATATATATATATATATATATATATATATATATATATATATATATATATGTGTGTGTATATATATAATACATGAAAATTCCGGGTTTCAATCCGTTCGTCGAACAATGAATTTGCACGACGCTCCCGCTGCTGCTGCTTCTCGACACTGTGATCTTGTTGCTGCTGCATTCCATCCGGGAGACTGCCACAAATTGTATATAGGGCAAACAAACAGAAGAATCCCCACCCGTATCCAAGAACATAAAATAAGTATCAAAAAGAAACAAACAACTTCAGCTCTTTTTCAGCACCATCATGATACTGGTCTCAACATCAATTTTGAGGGATCTAAACAAATAGCCTCTATTTCACATTATAAAAGACGCATAGTCAGAGAAGCCTTGGAAATCGAAAAGAATGGACAGTTAAATAAGCAGGATGATGCACTGAATATCTCCACTACATGAAAGGGTCTACTAGCTAAACCAAGGAATAACCAAGACATCGAGAAGGCAACAGTCAGCATAGCGCCGGAACCCCTTAATTACCACTGATACAAGCTCCCAACCGGCAAACGCCGATGCCCGGACAAACACTCCTGACCCCCTCACCTACAATCTTCGGTTCCTCAGTTAGCTTCGAGCGGCAGCAGCAGCTAGATCACAGTATCCAGTAGCAGCAGCAGGAAGAGCTTGAAAATGCCAAATGAGATTTTGGCTAAACATCGTGCAAATTCATTTTTAGACGAAGTCAAGACCTCTCAAGTCAAGAATTTTATAACGGTATTATGTTAAAATTTGATTTTGTCAGTGAATGTCATTACGTCAAAACTGTTATTTCATTAAAAAGCTGCGGTAAAACAGCTTAAGTTCAAAAAATATGGAAGATATTGCAATATATATTCTAACAAACATGACGAAGTCAGTATGTTGTAAAGCTAGAAGTCATTCTCTTTAGATGGAGGTCATCTATATATATGTAAGATCCCGCCCAGGGGCGGTATGCAGTTCAAATCACAAGTTAAAAAAAGCTCATATGGGAATCAAACTAGCCATTCCTAAAAAAACAGCAACAAATAAGAGAATTACAGTGTTAGACAGTACTCTTTTACAAACAATAACAAACTATAATATTCCGGAGGTCACAGAAAACACAGACAAAACTTGGACAGAAATTAAGTAGTAGATGACAAATTCTGGTACACAGTGCTCGGCAAAAATATAAAAACACTCTCAAAAATATTGAATAACCGACGATACCCTAAAGCTTATAGAAACAAGAAGAAATATGATTTTGAGAAGATTAAGTTCATTAGGAGAGAATCAAATCAATCAATAGAGAAATCAGAGTGGTCTGTAAAAAGAACAAAAAAGCATTTATTAGTAATATGTATAAAGAAGATGCTATAAACAATCGACCACAAGAACTCTATGAAAAAGTAAAATACCTATCGAAAGAATTCAAACCTAAAACACAAATAATCAGAGATAAGGAAGGTCACCGACATGTCGGGAATCATTGGCATTTGGAAAGATTATTGTATTCGCGTGCGACTGCATTGTCGATAATGAAGCCACAGAAGAAGAAGAGTCATGTATTCTTAAATCTAAAGTCAGGAAGGCTATTTAAAGGTTAAAGAACAGAAAAGCAGCAGGTACTGACGAAATAACTGCAGAAATAATAAAGATGATGGGAGAAACAGCCATGACTATGCTACATCAACTGTGTAATGTAGTATGAAAAACTGGAAGATGGTCGAAAGTTTGGTGTGAGGTTGGATTTATACCCGTCCATAAGAAAGGATCCCCATTGCATTGCAGCAATTATAGAATAATCGCTCTGGTATGACACGCTGCTAAAGTGCTTCTCTGGATCCTAAATGAAAGATTTAAAACTTTTCTGCTGCCGTATATATTGACCGAACAAACGGGCTTCCTTGCAGGAAGAGGGACTAGAGAGCAAATTCTCAACGTACGCCAGATAATGGAAAAAGTCAGAGAGTTCCAAATAACAACCTGTATAGACTAATCCAAAACTTTCGACTACATACAATGGATCAAACTCTGGTCGATTCTAAGCAGCACGGGAACATCTATACATCTTGTAAACCTTATCCGATCCCTGTATGAAAACACAAATGGCAGAATTAAGCTGAATACTTCTTTTTCCGAACTCTTTAAGGTAGAAGCCGGCATCAGACAGGACTGTATTCTGTCACCCTTACTTTTTAACATATGTAATGAACATATAATGAGGTCTGTTTCGGATGGTTGGAATGGGGGTGTGACAATTGGTGGAAAAAAGGTAAATAACCTTATATATGCGACTAGCCGGGCCCGCGGCTCCGCTCGCGTGGACTTGATTCACTACTATCGTCACTGCTTATTCCTTATGTTACACAACGTAATAAAATATCTCCCATTATTTCCCCTTATCTCCCAATATTCCTCCTTATCTCTCATTATCTCTACATAATTTCCAGTATCTAGGCTTATTCCTGCTCATCTCCCATTATTTCTCCTTATCTCCCATTATTTCTCCTTATCTCCCATTATCTCACCTTATTTCCCGTTATCTAGGCTTATCTCGACTTATCTCCCATTATTTCTCCTTATCTCCCATTATTTCTCCTTATCTCCCATTATCTTACCATAACTTCCACTATCTAGACTTATCTCTGCTTATCTTCCATTATTTCTCCTTAACACCCATTATTTATACTTATCTCCCATTATCTCACCTTATCTCCCATTATCGAGGCTTATCTCGACTTATTTCCCATTATTTCTCCTTATCTCCCATTATCTCATCTTATCTCTCATTATCTAGGCTTATATCGAATTATATAGAACATATGTATAAATTTATAAAAACACGTAAATCAGATAAGTGGTTCTCGAGTGATAAGCGCACTAACGGACAGACAGACAGACAGAGAGGCGTTGCATTTTATATATATTGTATTCTTTTTTGATATTGTTCCATATTTAATGCTTTAGGGAGTGTATTGCAAGAGAACGCGCTAGCGGCAAGCTTTTCTCCGACTTGATTCACTATTATCGTCACTCCTTATTCCTTATGTCACCTAACGTAATAAAATATATCCTATAACCTGGCCAGAGAACATACGTATATTTAAAAAAAAGCACGTAAATAGGATAAGTGGTTCTCCAGTGATAAGCGCACTAACGGACGGACAGACAGACAGACGGACAGAGAGACATTGCATTTTATATATATTATAGATATTCTCTGCTACATAATATTGTTCCATATTTAATGGTTTGGACTGTGTATTGCAAGAGAACGCGCTAGCGGCAAACTTTGTCCGACTTCATTTACTATTATCGTCACTGCTCATTCCTTATGCTACCTATCGTAATAAAATATAGCCTATAACCTGGCCAGAGAACATATGTATGTTTTTAAAAAAAAGTACGTAAATCGGATAAGTGGTTCTCCAGTGATAAGCGCACTAACGGACTGACAGACAGACAGAGATACGTTGCATTTTATATATATTATAGATGTAATAAAATATATACCTATAACCTGGTCAGAGAACATATGTATGAATTTAAAAAATCACGTAAATCGGGTAAGTGGTTCTCGAGGGATAAGCGCATTAACGGACAGACAGACAGACAGACAAACGTTGCATTTTATATATATTATAGATATAGATTTATTATTATTATATAACCTGGCCAAAGTATGAATTTAAAAAAAGACAGGTAAATCGGATAAGTGGTTCTCGCGTGATAAACGCACTAATGGACAGACAGACAGACAGAGAGACATTGCATTTTATATATATTATAGATTATAGATTACAGATATTCTTTGCTACATAATATTGTTCCATATTTAATGGTTTAGGCTGTGTATTGCAAGGGCACGCGCTAGCGGCAAACTTTTTTCCGACATCATTCACTATTTTACGTCACTGCTCATTCCTTATGCTACCTATCGTAATAAAATATAGCCTATAACCTGGCCAGAGAACATATGTATGTTTTAAAAAAAAAAGTACGTAAATCGGATAAGTGGTTCTCCAGTGATAGGCGCACTAACGGACAGACAGACAGACAGAGAGACGTTGCATTTTATATATATTATAGATGATACTGTTATACTTACAGCGTCAATTCAAGACCTAGAGCGTCTTGAAATTCCTACTATGGATTGACAGTTAATAAAGCGAAAACTAAAGTAATGATTGTTAGTCGTAATGAAAATCTGTCACACATAAATGAAGTTGCTGGTTTCACTGTTGTAGACTATTTCAACTATTTGGGCTTCTTCATGAGTAACAATGATAGCTTTGAAGCAGAAGCAAGAAGACGTTTGGCTATGGCTAGAAACTCGACGATCAAACTCACTGATCTGGAAAGATCCAGCTGTCACAAAAAACAAAGTTAAGATTGCTGTCCAGCTTTATATTTCCATAGCAACTCACGCATAGACCAGTAAACAAGCTGACAAAAGACGAATCGATACGTTTGAGATGTAGGCATATCGAAGAATCCTCAGACTATCATATACCGAACATCGTACTAATGTATCCATTCTTGAAGAGCTTAGTATAAATGACCGTCTTTTACATAGAATTAATAGACAGTACCTGAAATGTTTTGGTCACATTATGAGGAAAGTGGATGTCATGGGAAAGCTTGTAGTAATAGGAATGGTAGAAGGTGGAAGATCAAGGAGACCATCCCCAACAAGTTGGTCCGACCAAATAAAATCTCTTCTTGGTGTGTGTATGCACGAGTCAAGTCAGGTCGCTCAGGAACGAGATGCCTGGAGAATGACTGTTGAAGCAGCAATTGCATAATGTCACCGATACTTCTGTTGAGGTGAAAGAATTGAGAGAGAAAGAGAGAGAAAGAGAGAAGTCATTCAAAACCAAAATTCATCTTTAATCCGAAGTAAACATATTCTGTTACCAAAAGCGTTAGAAATCTGCTTTATAACGAGAACGAAAGTAAAATATAATATAACTAGTACCTACTTAGGGCCCAAATTTTTGATTATCGTTTACTTTTATTCCTATTTTTTTTTTTTTTTTTTGTTAATTAATTTTAAAAACATTTTTCCGAAATTTAAAGTAAAAAAGGTAACAACAGCATCACCAATATTAGAAAAATTTATCAAAGAATATAAAAAAACTCTACACTGAACTATCTACTAATTTATTTTAAAGTTTTTGACTTGTTTGTATTAATTTATTAAGTTTAATATATCTTTAATTTTAATCTATCTGTTTTTAGAGAATTTTTGTGATTGTTTTAATATCTATGGGCATTTTACTGACGTTGCTTTGCTTGCTAAATGTTGCTTTTGTGATTTTCTTAATATTAGTATTTATACACGAATTAGGATGTATTCTATGTGTTTAGCTTTCTGATGGTCAGCTAATCGCAGGCGCAACTTCCTAGACATCTTTACCTAGTATGACATTTAAATGTATCACACGTTGCTATAGTAAAAGTAAATATATGAACATTGCACTTAAGCTAAATATCCAGATCAACATTCAATGACTGGTGGGCAGAGGTGAAAAGTAACCCTGAAAAATTTGGATATAGGATTAGTTACTTCAAGTTGCATTAATGTGCTTAAACGAGACATTAAATAAAAACTTAATTTTTTTATTACAATAAAACAATTTTTATAAACTAAAGACTTCTAAGAAGTCGTGGAATTAGAGCGTGTAAATTTGGAGTAACGTTTTGACTTTTCGTCAATGATTTCACGAGGTGTCGTCAAAAATTTTTACTCTCCGAAATTAGAACACTGAATAATCTGGAAGAAGCACAAGTCAAGTATTCGTTTTCGACATGTGATGCATACTGTAACCTTAATCTTTATTAATATTGTTAGCATCTGTAAATTTCGATCGATTCCGATTATAGAATTTAAAAACAGAACAGATTTCTCTTGCAATGATGATATGATCTGTATATTTAATATAGGCATTTCTGTAATCTACAGATTTTATTTCACAAGGAACATTTGCCGAACAAACTACTAGAACAGTCATAGGGTCTCCTGTAGTGATGAATATTTTTATCAAAGCCTTTAAAGAAAGTGGTTTAATTTCAGTTTGTTTAAATCCAAAGTTTTGATGCAGATATTTTTGCTGAGTGCCCTTTTCTCAATCAACAACGTTGAAATATAATATTTACAAGTGAAACTGTTTGGTATAAATCGTACCCTTCCTATTCTAGATGTACTGGTACAAAGGACAAGATCTTAGGACAATCGGTTTATAGAAAGCCAGTTCATACCAATAGATATTTTAATGCTAATTTTTGCCATCACCATCTTAAAAACTGTTATAAACTCACTACTATACAGAGCTTCATCAGTATGTGATGAAACTGTTGATCTTGTCAGAAACCTAATAAACTGACTAGTACCTTAAAAAGTAATTGCACTGGCGATACTAAACATTCATTTAACCGTTTTAAAAACCCGGCTCCCAGATAAGATAGTAATAGGAATCCATTAGTAGATAATATAGTTTTACCTCGCATACACTCTACTAGAGACAAAATGGCCAAATTACTTAAAAGATCCGACATTGGCATTGCTTGGTATCACCAAAATACACAATTAGTTTACAAACAGAAGGTATGTATAACTCCCTGTTCGTTTGGTTTATGTAGGAGAAACTGGAAGATCAATAGCAACTAGAAATAAGAAAGATGTATCAAAAAGAGACAAACTGTACAACATAGCTGAACATCAACACTCTCTAGGTCATACTGTTAATGTAACGGAAACTAAAGTTCTTGCCTCTGTTTAGGGAATCAATCGAAATTTACAGACATACAATATTAATAGGGCCTCGGCTCATCTTTTTAGCGTTCCGTACGGAACACTTATAAGATCACTGCGGTGTCTGTCCGTTCTGTCTGTCCGTCTGTCCGTCTGTCACGCACGATTTTCTCCGAAACTATTTGACAGAGAAAGTTGAAATTTGGCACTAATATAGAAATTGATGGCCCCATTAGAGCCATGTAGTTTTGAAAGTTAAATTTTGACTTAAAGGGTTAGTTTTAGGGGGGTGATATCGGAAGTGAAAAAGAATTTTTTTACCAGGTCATCGAGTGGGGTGTCAAATGAAAGGTTATAAAAACACAAGGTCAAAAATATATATAATGTAATACTTGCGCGCACTTTCCTTTGTTTAATTTTTAAAAAATTGCCAAAAATCTCGAAAAATACTAATTAAAAAATGTTGAAAAACTCTGGAATATTTTCCACAGTGTGGATTGAACGAAAATGATCATGAGTGTATTAACTTGAATAATTTATCTGGTATATAAAAAAAAACAATTCAAGGTCACCCGTTTTCGACAAAGATCGGAAACAAACTACTCTATAATTTATTCGATATTATAAAATGTTAAAGATGTTATTATTTTTTAAGGAATGAAGGACCTACACCTTTTAGACCATCAATGCCCTGTTTGGTGAAGTACAAAGGTGAAGTTAGAAAGGATTTTTTTGGGCGAGAAGGTGGAGTGGTTGGAGTGTAAGTAATTCAATATGAACATAAATTACAATGACACTACGCAAAAATTCTCACCCCTAAACCAAATACTTTATTATTGCACTCGACGCGCGTTTCTCTAACCATGTTAGCATCATCGAGAGTGATTGATTGTCATTCTGATGATGCTAACATGGTTTGCAACACGTGCGTCAAGTGCAAAAATAAAGTGTTCGGTCTAGTGGTGATAACTGTTGTGTAATGGCCATAAACATTATACGTAAGATATATTATATTTGACTATTTTTTTTTTTTTTTAAAATGCACCTATCTTAATTTATAAATCTATTTAAATATGTTCTGTAAGTATTAAATTGAAAATAATTATTTACACTCTAGTAACCTTAATTTTTTAATGCTTTATGTTTCCTTAATTATTCCAATATTCCTGTTTAAGGAATATCTAATCCAAAAAATTATCAATATCACCTTCTTTTACTTGAAATTGAATTTTACAATTTCTTAGACAATGTTATTTTAATTAGGAGCCATACTGAAAACTTTGTAATTTGATATAAGATATCTGAGCACCCTACAGATACATTGAATATTGTTCACAAGCTAAATTAAAAATATATTTGGACTGTCCAAATAATTTCCAGTAGTGTATCTTATAGGGGGCAGAGATGACGCCTCCTTTCCGTTCTTTGTCTTCAGTGCCTCATTTTTCTATATATTTAATGAACAAAAAGAAGCTTAAATTTATTTTAGTATTATGTATCAAAATTGAAAAACTTATCACTTCGGTCTCTGTCTAGCTGTCTATCACAGCCGATTTTCTCCAAAATTATTTGACATACAAAGTTGAAATTTGTTACCAATATAGAAATTGATAGCCCACTCAGAGCTGTGTAGTTTTGATAGTTAAATTTTGACTGAAGGGGTTAGTTTTGAGGAGTGAATTCGGAAGTGAAAAAAAATTAAGATCATCGAGTGGAGTGTCAGTAATATTTGTGAAAACACGAATTCATAAATATATATGTTGTAATTGCCAAAAATCGCAGTTCCCCTACTCTATCTTTAAGAGTACTAATCGAAAAATTTTGGAATAGTCTCAATAAGGTGAGGATTGAATGAAAATTATCACGAGTGCATTTTCACCTTTGATAATTTATCTTGTATACAGTCTGTCAAGTAAGAACGTGTCCGCGATAATTTATTTTTGATAGATGCGATTTTAGCGATTTAACCAAAAATCGATAGAGGGAACCTTTGTCTACTTTTCAAGAATACGAGCGGTCACTTTCTTACTTGACAGACTGTATAAAAACAAAGATCGGAAAAAATATAAGCAATTATGATACGGAATACTAATTGTGCAAGGCCGAAGGTGGCCGTTTTTTTATTCTAACTTTGCATGGTTTTCTTAAATTTAATGAATTTCTTGACTGTAAAGCTGTTTTTAAATCCATGATAAAAACCACAAATTATAGGTTATTTTTAGATACATACTATGTTGGGAAAGTGGAATCTTTGGCACAATGACACTACTCCGTATATATCACTAGATTGACTAGAGTCAATCATCGCTCCTGATGAAGCTATCATGGTTAGCGAAACGCGCGTTGAGTGCAAAAATAAAGTGTTTGGTGTGGTGGTGATTTGACTCTAGTCAATTATCGTTTCTGATGAAGCTAACATGGTTATCGAAACGCGCGTCGAGTAAAAATAAAGTGTTTGGTGTAGTGTTGATATATACTGAGTAATTTAGATACATACGTAGTTATTTTGTAACACATCATTCTTTAGTGTGCATGTAATTAGATAGCAGAATTCTGTTCGATATCTCGAAATTCCGGGTTCTAGAAAGAATTGAGGCAAATTACTTCATAGTGAATTTATGTTAGCCCGTTTAAAATGGAATGAAATTTTTTTCCGATCTGGGGAATTTTCAGTATTGAATATATTTTTTTTGGACTACTTGATAAATATCATTTATGTAACTCCAGCGCTCTGGAGGCGACATAAATAATTATAGTTGACTTAAAGTATAAAAATTTGATAAGTAGTAGTAGTGTAGTTAAAATATTATTTTCGATCGAAATACAAAACGAAGAGAAAATAGGATCATTTTTGGCCAAACAGGAAGAACGGTTTTTATTATTATCGTAAATGCCAATTTATGTCTTAGGTCTAATTTTTCGACTTTAAACGAAAAAAAAAATGTGTCATGGTGGACGTAAACTACATGCGAGAATCATACAGCACATTATTAAAGTGTGGGCATTGATTAAAAATTAGTAGATGATGTATGGTAGTTAGAGAGTTTCTTTAATTTCAATTTTTAGTCATGGAGAACCCTGGAAAACATTTAGAACTAAAGTACAAAAACCCATATTGCAGCTTCGAACTGTTAAAAAATATGTAGAACCAATAGAGGCCGTTACCGATGATTTTATTAAAAGGTAAAGTGACATAAAATATTTTATTCCTTTCCCATTTTAGAAATTTTGTTTTTTAGAATGATGGAAATAAGAAATGATAAAAATGAAATGCCTCCAGATTATGACAATGAGATACACAAATGGGCGTTAGAATGTGAGTTTGCAATTAAAACAGGGATAATGTAATAATTTTTAAAAAAATATTTATTTAAAACCAAGAACAATGTTTTAAAATGTCTTATGAAGAATCATGTGTCATCATCAAAGTTTTTAAATTTTTATGACATAATACCGATTGATTAAAAATATATTATATTATAAAAAGAATTTTTAATATTTTTACATCTAGCAAAAGAGACATTTGCAGATTTACCCATTTTTGTGTTAATTATGAACTTCTAAAGCTAATTATAGAAATTTTAACATAAAATTATTGTCAAAACCTTACCTGACTAAAAATTAAATTTTTCCACTACTAACGGTACTAGTTGGAATAAAAAAAAATCTATTCCAATTTCATCCCCCAAAAACTAACCCCTTAAGTCAAAATTTAACTTTCAAAATTACACGGCTCTGATTGGGCTATCAAATCCTATATTTGTGCCAAATTTCAATTCCTCTATGTCAAAATGATTTACTCAGTTTTTACTCTTGCAAACATATAGTTCTAAAACACTCACTGAATTCCTCATACTAAAGAATAATTTAATGTTTACTTTATGGGGAGATATTTAAATTAAAACAAAAATTGACCATAAAAAGGACTTCGGAAATCAAAATTTGTTTATTATTCGGGAAAAAAAACCTAGAAAAATTCTCAGAATGATATTAAAAATATACAAAATTTGTTGACCATCACGTCGCTCCCTTCCCCTAAAGCGATATCGTTCAAAAACAATATATTCCATCCCCACAAATATTATGTGTATATCAAATTTGAACACGATATCTCAGTTCGTGTGTTAGGAGAAAGATTGACGGACATGGGGTGCTATGTTTTCCGTGAGTGAAGAAATAAAAAAGTAAACATATATAATCAATACAAAATACGTATAGACAATAAATCACATATTTTAATGTGATATAAAAGTATTATCAGTTATTATAACGAACTTTTACTTATTGCTTAGTTTGAAGTCCCCAAGAATTACAAACACATAGTAATGGTGTTTGTAATTCTTGGGGACTTCAAACTAATCCTAGGAGTGGAGGTAATACGCAACTTTGAATTCTATAGCAAATACTTGATTTACAAAACATAATTTGCGAATTTGTTTTTTTTAAATCAAAATCCTATTATAAATGCAAAAAATGAAAAATAAATTTACTTATTTTTGTTTTAATAAGGTATTGGAAGAGTATCTCTAGACGTACGGCTTGGATGTTTAAATTCAAATCTATCTCCTGATTCAGAAGCACTGAAAATAATAGAAGCTGCCAAATACGCTTTAAGAAATATAGCTATTTTGGAATTAAGATTCCCTTTTTGGAGATACTTTCCTACATCGCTATGGACTAGATATGTTAAGAATATGGATTATTTTGTAGAGTAAGTAGTAGTAGCCTACATTGAAAATTATCTATAAATGTTTAATAATACCAAATTACTGTGAATAGTTTCTACAGTCCAAACAAATGTTATGAAGCCACTAATTTTTGTTTTTAAATATTGAAACTCTATATATCAAGGTTTTTGAGATTATGCGAAGCAGTTTTCAGGGTTTATTAGACCCCCCGGAGGAACAACATATATAGACTAAATTTACCTATCTTAAGAAGAATTTTATGTAAGATTTCCTAGAAATCCAAGAATTGATTTTAAGAAATGCATTGACCATTTAATACTCTGTATTATATCCGGTCTGAAATATGTAACCGTTATATATATATATATATACATATATATATATATATATATATATATATATATATATATATATATATATATATATATATATATATATATATATATATATATATATATATATATATATATATATATATATATATATATATATATATATATATATATATATATATATATATATATATATATATATATATATATATATATATATATATATATATATATATATACATATATATATATATATATATATATATATATATATATATATATATATATATATATATATATATATATATATAATATATATATATATATATATATATATATATATATATATATATATATATATATACTCGTATATATATATATATATATATATATATATATATATATATATATATACATGTATATATATATATATATATATATATATATATATATATATATATTATATATATATATATATATATATATATATATATATATATATGTATATATATATATATATATATATATATATATATATAATATATATATATATATATATATATATATATATATATATATATATATATATATATATGTATATAAATAATATATACATATATAAATATATATATATATATATATATATATATATATATATATATATATATATACTGGTGAGCAAAAAAATCGACTCAAACGATTTTGCTTCATTTCACACCGATCCTTGAATGTAATTTTCAAACAGTGGTATTAATTTTGGTTTCATTAGAATGCTGATATTCTACCCTTTCCAATAATACCAAAAATATTTGGATTTCCAAAAAGTTTTACTGATTAAAACGGTTGTACTCTTATGGTTTTTGCTCTCTTAGCAAAGTACTTGTTGCGCGATATTCATCCCTATAAAAACACATGCAATTTCATTTTCCTATCATTCCTTTATCGGAACTTGAACCGTCAACATCTCTATTACACCTACTCACTAATTAGGTCATCGGAAAATGGATACCGCCCCGTAAGCCACGGCATAAGTCATTGCCCTATTGCAAAAAGGGCATAGCAACATATAGTATGTGCCCAACTGCACCTGAGCCAGTCAGCGGTCTCCAGAGTCTAAAGACGTTACCAAGAGAGCAATGGCGCTCCGTTTTATTCTCCGACGAGTGCCGAATGTGCCTACATGGCAATGATGGAAGAAGATGAGTCTATAGGAGGCCTGGGAGTGCTATGCGCAGTACTGCATTACTGAAACGGTCGCTTGCGAAAGAGGTTCTGTCACGGTATGGGGAAGCATCTCACTGACTTCGAGACTGAAGATACTCGTAGCGGTGGATTAACTGCTTACCGGTACATCTATGAGATTCTGCAGGGGCACGCTGTTCCTTACGCTGGGTTTGTGGGTGATAGCTTCGTGCTAATGCACGACAATTCGAGGCCACATGCTGCTGCATATGGAAGTGGAAATACCCACACTTGAGTGGCCCGCGCGTAGTCCTGACCTCAATCTAGTCGAGTACATGTGGGATGAGCTCAAAAAAAAGGTTCAAGTCAGAAATCTAGCCCTTGCATCGCTGAGGGACTTAAAGTTTGCGATGGCGGAAGAATCCCACAGACAGTGGTGAAAAAGTTCATCCGCTCCATGAAAAACCAGCTGGAAGCAGTAATAAGGGCTAGGGGGGTAATACAAAATATTGATTGTGGTTTTTATCAATAATTTTAATTGTTAAAATTTGTTTAATTTTTCCTTTATTTTCTCCCTATTTTTATTCCTTGGTTTTTTTCACCTTTTAATCATTTTAATTCGTAAAAACCATGATGTATACTATGGAATTTGGTATCATTAGAAAGTGAAAGTGGGCTTTCAAATGATACTAAAATCCGTAAAAATACATGAACACTAAATTCTAGGATCCGTGTTAAATGAAGCAAAATAGTTTGAGTCAATATTTAGGCTTACTAGTGTGTGTATATATATATATATATATATATATATATATATATATATATATATATATATATATATATATATATACATATATATATATATATATATATATATATATATATATATATATATATATATATATATATATATATATATATATATATATATATATACATTCGATGTTCTACCCACGCAATTCTGAGAATTCGCCGATACACCCACATCTCAAATGCAGCAATTTTATTTCTTTCAGCTTTCTTAATCGTCCATGTTTCCGATCCATATGTTGCAATCGGAAATATAAGCTTTCTTGGGAGCCTTAACTTAGTCGATCGCGAGATGCTCAAGTCTTTCCATATTTTGACTAATTTTGTGGTTGCAGAGCGAGCAATTGAGAGTCTCATACGTATTTCTGAGTGACACTGGCCGGTATTTGTAATTAGAGACCCAATGTATTGATAGAAATCTCCGATTTCACACCTTAGTAGAAGTGGAGGTTGATTATCATTCGTTCTACTAATGATCACTATTTTTGTTTTGTTGTTGTTTACTTCCAATCCGTAGCTTTTACTGATCCTTGTCAGTCTTGGCATAATGACCTTTAATTCACTTTCATTTGCGGCTATAATCAAGGTGTGCTGCATAGCGCAAGTTCTGTGTTTTCCTCCAACGGCGATACCACCATTCCAGTTAATGAAAATTTTGCGCATTATGAACTCCGTATAAATGTTGAACGTAATGGCGAAAGAATGCATCCTTGCCGGGCACAGGATTTCGTGCTGAAGCTTTCTATGTATATATTATTAATTCGCACTTTGGTTCTGTTGAATTCGTAAAGCGTTTGTATTAGCTGTAATAAGTGTGGGGGGTTCCCATTTCTTTCAGAATTGACCATAGTTTCGGCTATCTCACCTTGTCAAACGCTTTCTGATAGTTTATGAAGCAGAGATAAATTCTGATGTTATATTCTCTTCCTTTCTCTATCAGCTGACCCATATTTAACTTTTGCTCCCATGTTCCCTTTTCTGGTATAAATCTTCTTTGTACTTCTGATATTTGTGACAATAGATAAGACTTGAGACGCTCATTCAATATGGTTAGAAAAATCTTGCTTGCGTGAGAGATCAAGGAGGTTATATATATATATATATATATATATATATATATATATATATATATATATATATATATATATATATATATATATATATATATATATATATATATATATATATATATATATATATATATATATGTATATATAATATATATATATATATATATATATATATATATATATATATATATATATATATATATATATATATATATATTGTAACATTCATTTTTTCCTAGATTTTAAGAGTATGAAATGTTACTGATTTTTGGCTTTACAATGTACTTCTTTTCATTTTTGTATCGAGCAGTGTATTTCGCAGAAATTTCTAGCCGTTCGTGGTACAGTGTGCAGTGCGGGTTTCCGACCAAAAATTCGTGGTACGTCGCGATTGGTCAAATGTTTGTATCCTGGAAGCCGGATTTTTAGAGAGAGATTTCTCACGGCTTATTTAAGGGTGCAGAAAGCAGATTAAGGCTTTTTCCATCTAGCCGCCGAGAAGGCTTTTTTACATCTAGCCGCCGAGAAGGCTTTTTCCATCTAGCCGCCGAGATGGCTTTTTTCCATCGAGCCGCCGAGAAGGCTTTTTTACATCTAGCCGCCGAGAAGGCTTTTTTCCATCGAGCCGCCGAGGTGGGTTTCCTCCGACCAAGCCGCAGCCAGGCTTTGCCCATCAAGCCGCAGTAGAGGCTTCTGACAATATTTACGAGAGCCAAGTTAAGCACGAGTTTTTTAACGTAAAGCCGTAGTGGGCTTTGTGTGTTTTTTCTACATGGAGTAGCCGAAGTAGGCTCTTCTCATAGTGAAGTCATACTGAAAATAAGTGATGGAATGTGTGAAATCGGTTTTGTGTTTAATTGAAGGCCTAGAAGCCCGTAGGAAAACCGTAAGTCACCAGAACATACATCAGTAGATCTATTTCCCGCAAATAAGTGTTTTAACATCAATTTGAACTGATAAATCGTGAAGTGAATATCACGACTCTTCGATTTCGGGTGTAGTAAAGTTTTAGAAGTAAAATGTCTGATTTAGGAACTCTACTTTATAAGAACTACCTTTTAGGCTAAAATTTTTGTTATTCTCGAACTGCAAGGGTTAGAACTTTTAATTTAAATCATTAATAAATTTTCTTTTTGTTGATTAAAGTTAGTGTTTCACTGTACACCTATCTTTCTTTTCAGGATAAGAAGGGTTGTACCAAACTGATTCTTTTATTTAACAACTGTATAACACTTCAGTATTTTTTCATTTTTTTAGCTGAAATTAGATCCTTTCTATTTTAAAATGAATGGTGCCCAAAATTAGTACAACTAAAGTTTTTTAACAATAGAAAATAATTCCAAAAAGACGTACAAAAATTATCTCTTACCCATATTACTCTACCAAGAAAAACTGAGCTAGTGTTTGTTTAATTTCTTTAGTTCTTTTAAAATCATTATTCACTCAATTCATTCTCAGAAATTAAAAAGGGGCTGCAAGAAGTGCGCCTCGAAGTGCGGGCGAGTTACAGGCTACAATATATATATATATATATATATATATATATATATATATATATATATATATACATACATATATAGGTATATTATTTCTTGGAGATGGAGCTACATCTGAGGATTTTAAAAAGCTATTTAAATAATTTTTTAAATGCCGTTTATTTCAGAATTTGCATGAAACACATTGATGCAGCTATGGAAAGACTTAAAAAGAAAACTGTTAAAGATGAAAAAGACCTGTCATTAGTAGAAAGAATTTTAGCTAGTGAGCCAAATCCAAAAACGGCGTACATTTTGGCACTGGATCTAATACTAGTAGGAATTGATACGGTAAGAGACGTAGATACAAGTTTTTAATCGTAAAGAAATATGTGTATATCCGTAAATTGTAAATGTTAAAGCTGTGTAGATTCTTTTGTATTTAGTCTCATCTTCTACATTATTTAATAATTGTATCATAAAACTAATAATAGGTCAAATAAGAGATGGTGTCAATCTTAACACGTATATGAAAACACTGTAGAAATGCAAACAAGACTAAATTAAGGCTAAATTGGGGCAAATGCGTATTTTCAATTTTTCTTCGTCTACTTCTTTTATATATAAGCAATTCAACCTCTTTTATATGTGGCTATACTTTTATGAAACATTGTAACTTTATCATTTAAGAACTTGGAATTTATTTCCTCTACCTAGTAGTGTTTTTTTTTATCTAGTTATCTTAGTTCCTCTAGTATCTACCATTCGACTTATGCGACTATTTCATTCTCTTTTCCTCTTTAGAGTCCGTTCTTTTATTACCGTTGCATTTTCTGCCGACTTTATTGCTCATGAGTTCTCGTCTCTTCTTATTTACTATTGTGAGATTGAATAGTTGACTCGTCTTAATCTGGTTTCTATGTCTATTGATACAGTAAGTTATTTCTCTGTACTAGTTTCTATTTGTCTAGTCCCTGTCTTCGACTGTTTTAATGATATTTGGAAGAATTTTTTTATTATGCGAACGGAAATGTATGCGTGTAAGTTTTATTTTGTCGAGTGTTTTTTTTTTCAGTTTTAATTATAAAATAAAATTAAGAGTGCAGGAATAAAAGGTTTTCATTGATATTTGTAAATTTAATAAAAGGTATTAAAATAATAATTCTCTAACATGCAGGAAAATTTCTGTTTTTAATGACTGTGGCAAGCGAAATTAACTCTAAGTTTCCCTTTCGTATTATTAAAAATATGAGGAATCTAGGTCTATTATTTTGAATATTCCATATTTTTATTAAAATGCAATTTTCTTATATGATAATCGTCTTCTCCTAAGCTGCTATATAATTTTCTGTTTAATACAGAACAATTCGTATATTTTTATAATAATCTGCAAAAATTGCTGTTTTTTTACGATTTGTTGTATTCTAGAAATTTGATGATCTCAAACATTGCCGAATATTCTTATAGGGGTTTAAAAAATAGTAAGAATTGGATCTTTGAAGTAATTCGGTTGTTAACCTTATTACATTAAAATCTATATCAGTCTAGATTACACACGGACACCGATTATTAACCCGGTAATGATTCAGCTAATACCAATTGGGATTAAATACTTGTGCCCTTTGTGTGTGCCAGTGAGCAGAATGTTGGAAAATAATTCCAATCTGACACCGTTCAAACTCAAAAACAATTAATTTTTATCTGTTGTGATTCCATATTTCTAGAAACTTTTTTATGCTTAAATTCTAGAAGCTAGAACTAGAACTAGAAGAACTTCTACTGTACTACTGTCAAATTTATTATCCATTATTAGACACACTTGGTAAGAGTAAACAAAAATTTGAAAATAAATAAAAATAAAGTTAAACCTTGTTGCTTATTTATCATATTAGCCACATGGTGGTAATGTTTCAGGTTTTCTAAGAATCTGACTATTTGGTTTTTATCGTAATTTTGCTTTACTTCCAGAATAAATTCTTAATCATTAAAATTATTTCTTGTAACCTTTTAGATATCGATGGCAGTTTGTTCAATCTTGTACCAATTAGCAACCCGACCTGAGCAACAAGAGAAATTGTATCAAGAACTAAAACGGGTAATGCCCAGTAAAAATGAACCTTTAACTTCTGAAAAGTTGAATGATATGGTGTTTTTGAAAGCTTTCGTTAAAGAAGTATTTCGGTAAATATAAATATATATTCCTCACAAAAATTTTAGATTTTCGGTCAAATCAAAATTAAAGCACAAGTTGAAATGTTTGAGTAGATGAAATAACGAAGCTATTCTCTAACTTTAAAGAATATGATACACTTTTAGATATTAAGATTACGTACTCAGTTCTCCCATAATTGAAAATTTTCACCAGATTTTTCAAAGTAATTTCATGTAATATCGTTTTTTTCGAAAATTATTCATCTTACTTGTAGGCTTAAATGATGCTTTTATAACGTAATGTGTAAA
This sequence comes from Pachyrhynchus sulphureomaculatus, assembly GCA_019049505.1. Classification (NCBI taxonomy): domain Eukaryota; kingdom Metazoa; phylum Arthropoda; class Insecta; order Coleoptera; family Curculionidae; genus Pachyrhynchus; species Pachyrhynchus sulphureomaculatus. Next base: position 77,794,490 of record CM032449.1, on the reverse strand, counting down.
GTTTTATAATAATAAAGTAAATAAACAAACTTCAAAAAGTGAATACGAAGCATGTAAAATAAATACAATTTGCCCCCATATGAGGACCAAAAGCAAGCCATCAAGAGAGCAAAATGAAACATACAGGGGCGTGCTGGCCCACCGGGACACCGGCACGTTTCCGGGGGCGCCAAGCCTTAGGGGCGCCATCCTCAAACTTACAAAATATATGCAAAATTTATGTTCGCAAGAATCACGAAAATTTTCCATATGTCCAGGTAGTATCCGAATTTAGACAATCATAATCCTGCCTAAATCTAGAATTTTGTATATAAATATAATTATTATATTATAATCTCTCGTTGCGGCGCTATTTTATAACGTCTCTTTGCGGCGCTATTTTTATAGCCTCAACTTTCTTTAATTTTAAAAATATTATTAAATAGAAGCCGTTATTTGCCTTTTATGTATATCTTAATTTTTGAGAATGGATTGAGTGGATATTAATTGATAGAGCAAAAATTTAGATATAAGCTAGTTCGTTTTTTTTTCATTAGTTCAAGCATATACCCTGAACGTTTAAGTAAATAAAAATATTTAATAAAAATAAAATGTAATAAGTATATAATATAATAATCATAAATATATATAAGAATAAGACATAATGTGTATCACAGTCAAAAAAAATTATAGGTTCCCGGTTACAATTTTTATCCCAGGACGCCCCTGGGAATAACGAACATTTCTAATTTACTCTAATTTTGAATTTAATTTATAAACAATCGATAATCGTATTTACAGATTACCTTGTCAAAATAACCTCTTTTTATCTAATTTTTTTAAATATAGTTAATTTTTTTTCTGTACATTTTTTAAATACCGTTCAAGTGATTCGTTTTTGCCCTTACTCCATACAGAAACTAAAACGGATGTGTGACGTTTTAGGAAGACATAATTAAATAAAATAAATATAGAGTAAAAGATAAAATATCTTATTGATATAGTACAAAAATCACCACTCCCTATAATATACAAGAAAAAAACGAACGAAACTTTCGAGTTTATATCAAAGTATGGTAATCAACAATTTTGAGAAAAACCATTTATTACCTTTTCCGATAGTTAGTTTAGTTGCTCGAAGAGATACTTACTATTGGGGGTCAAGGTCTATGAACTATTTTAATGTGTTAACCCCACGGTTAGTTTTACTTTTAGTTCCCCTATTTTGACTACCTTAGATTTATTAAAACAAATTGAAATATGTGTACTTAATTTTTAGGATGTATTCCACAGTCATTGGAAACGGGAGAACGCTTCAGGAGGATATGGTACTATTGGGATATAAAGTTCCAAAGGGGGTAACTAGAATTAATTTGCTAAAAATTTGTCTATTATTATGTGGCATGTAATTGAAACTCTTTGATAGTTAGCTCGGATGTTTTTAGTGTTCCATACGGAACACTTATAAGATGATTTCAGTGTCTGTCTGTCTGTCACACCCGATTTTCGCCGAAACTATTTGTCATAGAAAGTTGAAATTTGGTAATAATATAGGAATTGATGGCCTCATCAGAGCCCTGTAGTTTTGAAAGTTAAATCTTGACTTAAGGGCTTAGTTTTGGGGGGGGGGTGAAATCGGCAGTAAAAAAAAAAATTTTTTTTACTAGGTCATCGAGTGTGGTGTCAAATGAAAGCTTGTGAAAACACGAGTAAAAATATATATAATGTAATACTTGCGCATACTTTTCTTTGTATTATTTTTAAAAAATCGCGAAACATCGCTGTAACCCCATCTTATCTTGAAAAGTACTGATAAAAAAATTTTGAAAAAATTTTGGAATATTCTCCACGGGGTGTAGATTGAACGAAAATTATCATGAGTGCATTACCTTTAATAATTTATCTGGTATATAAAAAAACAAAAATTTCAATGTCATCAGTTTTCAGTAAAGATTGGAAACAAACTTTGTTGAAAACTCATTTGGGGTGTGTTTTCTGAAGTCACTGATCATTTTATACCACCGTAACAAAATTTTGTATTTTAAAAGCAATCAACGTACGGAACACTAATTGTGCAAGTTCAACTTGCACTTGACTGGTTTTTTTAATATTAGGTTGACATCAGCTAGATGTACAACTTGTAACTTACTGCTATATTACATGAGAGTTGTTAAGTTTTTTAATCTCTTCTTCGTCGATCCTAACTCGGCTGACGAATCGTGATATGACAAATCGCACTTTCCGAGATTGTTCGACGGATGGGATGGCAATAAACAATTGCCGAAATTGTTTAGTTTTGGTAGTCATTAATTTTTATTTCATGGTTGGAGAATAACATGACTCATATACGTGATGCTATCTAGATGTGATGTTAGCAATTTTGACTGCGATATGTATCCTTGCTAAAAAATTCTCAATCAATCTGTGGTACGTAATTGAAAGGCCTTTGGTAAATGACAAGTATAATTATCAAGTATGGGTTGACGTCAACTCTAAATACCACTTTTGTAAATTTTGGCTATTAAGTTTTATAAAGATCATATGGGATCATTTGTAATCAAGAGAAACACCATGTAACAATACGGAAAACGAAAGAACCCGGAGAAGATGTTTACAGCAATCAGAATTTGATGGGATTAATACTATCGATCAAAACAGACAATTAATCCTGCCAAATTGTGGTTACTCACACATTTTTCCTGCTCTCTTTGGGCCGTAGTGCTGTAAAATGATGATCTCCTTTAATTTTAACCGGTTATATGGAATATTAATTTTCAAGTTATAACGAGGAAACTAGCCAAGTTGTCGCAGTGACTTTTAACTTACCTTTAACACGTAGGCTGAAAAGTTTTTATTGTAGCTGCTTAAAATCCATTTTTTTGCAAAGTTTGACTTTATTCATCAACATAGTCTCCTTTAAGAGCGATACAATCACTCCAACGCTTTTCTAATATTTCTATACCTTTCTTGTAGAAGAATTTGTCTTTGCCTTCAAAATAGGCCTCAGTTTCGGCGACAACTTCTTCACTGGAGCCAAATCTATTTCCCGTGAGCATTTTTTTTAGGTCTGCCAATAGATAATAGTCGCTGGGGGCCAAATCTGGAGAATACGGTGGACAAGGAAGCAATTCGAACTTCAACTCATGCAATTTTGTCATCGTAACCATTGACTTGTGACACGGTCCACTGTCTTGATGAAAGAGCACATTTTCTTGTTCATTTCGGGCCATTTCTATGCAATTTCTGCCTTCAAACGCACCAGTAACTTTATATAATATTCACTATTGATGGTTTTTTCCTTCTCAGCATAGTCGATGAAAATTATTCCATGCGCATTCCAAAATACAGAGGCCAAAACCTTCCCAACCGACTGTTGTCCCTTTGGTCGCTTCGGACGGCTTTCACCGGCTGCTGTCTACCCAGCTGACTGCCGATTTGATTCCGGTGTGTAGTGGTGGATCCATGTTTCATCCATTGTCACATATCGCATGAAAAAATCCTTTTTATTGCGCTTAAACAGGTTCAAACCGCGCTCAGTATCATCAGCAAGTTGTTGTTTTTGGTCCACTGTGAGCAAACGCGGTACCCATTTCGAACAGAGCTTTCTCATGCCCACATGTTCTTGCAAAATATAACCAACACGTTCTTTTGATATCTTTAGGGTATCAGCTATCTCACGCAATTTCACTTTATGGTTATCCAAAATAGTTTTGTGGATTTTTTTGATGTTTTCCGGTGTAACCACCGCATTTGGGCCTCTAGAACGTTCAGCATCATTTGTGTCTGTACGACCGCGTTTAAATTCAGCATACCAGTAAATGAGTAATTTTTCAGAAGCAGAGTCCCCGTAACACTTATCAAGCCATTGCTTTGCCTGAACAGTATTTTTCCCACTAAAAAACAGTGTTTAATCAACACACGAAATTCGATTTTTTCCATTGTTTTGAAAATATCAAAAGTAGCGTCACTTAAAGCATTGTAACTTGTAAACTTATAGTCCAAATGTCATGAAATTTTGACACGTACCTTTTGGAGGTTGGTACGTCCTAAAAATCATATGGATTTTTGAAAAGGGCGACATCTAATGTCAGACGGCCTACATGTTACTGATAAAGTCAAGAACTGCATCATAATAAATTTTTAACCAATTTCAAAGTATATCAAAATCTCATGGGATATGTACAGGTCCTTTGCCTTTGTTTCCCGTCTGCTTGTCTGCTTATCTTCATTTTTTTATGAGTTGGTGATTATTCACAAAAAGCTAAATGTGGTATATTTAAAACAATCGAGTGTCGTTCCTACAAAAGAGAATGTATTAAAAATAGAATAAACAAAACAGAATATTTGCAAGATATATTTCTCAAAAATTTCGGTTACGAGTTTGCACTACTGTAACAGGTTAACTACTATAAGGGCCAATTCATACGTTCAAAATGACCCCTAATCTATTTCCAACAAATAACAAATGGAATTTAACAACGTCGAATTACTTGTTGAAAAAAGAAAATTCAAACACTCATAGAGAATTTAAAGATATTGCCTTCATATCGTAATTAATTCAAACATCTGAAAAACCTTAGTAGCTGGTTATGAACTTTCATATATAGTATAAAAGTTATATCTATACAGGGTGTCCCAGTATTCGATGTACATAGAGTTACTGTGGATTTCTGGGATGAAAATATCACCACTCAATCCAACTTACCTTAGTAGAAAAATTCGTAATTTTTGAGATACAGGGTGTCAAAGTTATACTTTTATTTTAGTTTTTCTTAAGTAGCATTCTTAATAATTATACTATTTGTAGAAAGATTCAGTGCAATATTCGAGGTTTTCTGAGACGAGAAATCGAAATCAGCTCACAGTTTCGTTGTAAATTGTAGGGGGTGCCACTTATTGCACTGTGTATACTTTTAAATTGTCATAACTTTTTTATACCACTCTGTATGATATTTTTAATTAATATTTGCATTTTCCACCTTCCCCTGTCTAAAAAAGCTCTTTTGGTAAATGTTGCTCCGAACAACAGTTTCTGAGATAATGGGATGTTTGTTTCCATTTTTTAATTCCATTGTCAAATTCACAAATGCGTTCCTTTTACACTTCATCCAGGCTTAGGATAGGTCCAAAAGAATAGTCTTTGAAATTTGGAGCATGCTTAAAGGCAGATAGGCTAACAACAATAATAAGATATATATATATATATATATATATATATATATATATATATATATTATATATATATATATATATATATATATATATATATATATATATATATATATATATATATATATATATATATATATATGGCTAACAATAATAATAAGATAATTTGACAATAGAATTAAAATAAAAATATGGAAACAAACATCCCACTATCTCAGAAACTGTTCCTCGAAACAACATTTACCAAGAGCGCTTTTTTAGGTAGGAGTAAGTGGAGAATATTTAATTGAAAATATCATATAGAGTGGTATAAAAAAGTTATGACAATTTAAAAGTATACACAGTGCAATAAGCGCCCCCTACAATTTACAACAAAACTGTGAGCTGATTTCGATTTCTTATCTCAAAAAATCTCTTCCTTTACACTTCATCCAGGCTTAGGACAGGTCCAAAAGAATAGTCTTTGAAATTTGGAGCATGCTTAAAGGCAGATAGGCTAAGAACAATAATAAGATATATATATATATATATATATATATATATATATATATATATATATATATATATATATATACATAAGGCTAACAATAATAATAAGATAATAACATAACATAATAATAACAATATAATTAAAATATGGAAACAAACATCCCACTATCTCAGAAACTGTTGCTCGAAACAATATTTACCAAGAGCGCTTTTTTAGGTAGGAGGAGGTGGAGAATACGAATATTTAATTGAAAATATCATATAGAGTGGTATAAAAAAAGTTATGACAATTTAAAAGTATACAGAGTGCAATAAGTGGCGTCTCCTACAATTTACAACAAAAACTGTGAGCTGATTTCGATTTCTTATCTCAAAAAATCCCTTAACACCGAATTTTGTACAAATAATACGATTATTAAGAAAGCTACTTAAGAAAAACTAAAATAAAAATATAACTTTAACATCCTGTGTCTCAAAAATTACGAATTTTTGGACTAAGGTAAGTTGGGTTAAATGGTCACATTTTCATTCCAGAAATCCACAGTAACTCTATGTACACGGAATACTGGGACACCCTGTATATATCCATATATATATATATATATATATATATATATATATATATATATATATATATATATATATATATATATAAATATATATATATATTATATATATATATATATATATATATATAAATATATATATATATATATATATATATATATATATATATATATATATATATATATATATATATATATATATATATATATTGATCTTTTTGTTACGGTTTTATTATAGTCTAAGGGTTTATTGATATCAATGTACCTAACGTAAACTTGGTAGTGTATACAGTATCTTTCAAAGAGTTCGCAATACACGAGAATTTTTTTATTAACAGTTTTATTTGTCAAAAAGGTTAAAAACTATCTACTCAAATGTTACTTAATCCAACTTTATCTCTGTATTTACAATAAAAATTGCCGAACAGGCATATTTGTTAAAAATTGTAAAAATGTATTTTTTTTTAACGTCAACAAAAACAGCACTTTAAAATTCTGTTGCACCCTGTAGCGTAGCCAAAACGCGTTCTTTTTTTTTGAAAAATTTTCACCTTCTCTCCTTGGGGGGTTCGTTTGAAAAGTTCCTACCTCCTGTCATAGAGTTTAAGTTTTTAAAATTCCACGATATGAAGGGGTTCTTTCTTGCGATAAATTTTTAACCCTGGAGGTTGATTTATAATTTATTTTACTGGGAGAGCTCTAAGCTTTTAGACTTTAAATGAAATATGATATTTTTTTAATGAAAGGGTTTCAACCCACCTCCCCCAGTTATCGTTTTAACTTCATCCTGTTTTAAATTCCCTCCTTTATAAACAGCTCCGCCTTTAGTGATCTACTTTTTTCCTTAAAAGGTTTTTATATGAAGTTAATAAAGAAACAACTATTTATTACCAAGTTTTTTCAAGTTTTAGCTAAGTCTCTTGAAAAAATATTATTTGGACAGGTATTAGAAGTGACGTGACTACTTCCAGTAGTATATTTTTCTTTTTTTTTTAAGCAAATGGCACATACGATGTGACCGTTTTATGAAACTATTTAATAGAACACGTGTTAACTATAGATATATTTCACATTCATGCCTTTATTTTCATTCTTTATTAAATATCGCAAACTCGATAATATGTCTAACAGTCAGAATTTTCCCTTCTATGGATAAACGTATATATAATATGTTAAATTATTTTCTTTAGGTTCAAGTTGTATTTCCGACATTAGTCACTGGAAGTATGTCAGAATACGTTTCAGAACCTGGGAAATTCATGCCAGAAAGATGGATGAAATCAGAAAACGATAATTCAAAGATTCATCCGTTTGCCTCACTACCTTATGGATACGGGGCTAGAATGTGCTTGGGTAGACGCTTCGCCGATTTGGAGATACAGGTTCTATTAGCTAAAGTAAGTTCCAAGGAGTTTCGGACAGAAGAATATTGAGTTACTTTTTTTCAAAAATTGACAAAAAAAGTTTACTCTTAGTTATTGCCTACAAACTTGTCATATAATAAACACACAACACAGCGACTGTGTTCCTTTTAAAGCTTAATTTAAACAGAATTTATATAGGATCAAAAGTCTAACTTGGTCTTAACTACTTCTAGGATATTATTAAGAAAACGTTGTAACTTTTATCAGTATGATTATTTTTTTATTTTACTTGGGCACGGCGTCTACTACCAAATAATATGTCCCCTGAGCACTCCACCTTTCGTCTTATTTTTGAATGCAGAATACACACTGGAATCGGCTCACTAATTTTGATACATCCTGAAGGAACATGAATATTTCAAATTTGGTCTTGAATTTCTTTTTTGTTTTCAATTATTATTAACATTCACATATAGTAGTTTTAATTTCCTCGCATGATATAAAACATATCCTGAATAAACTAGTTACGTATTATATTTACTGAAAATAAGTTACCATCAGTCTCACAAGAAAGACAAATACCCCTACATTTTAATAATTTACGGAACATGGAAGTCATTGAATCGTTTGAGACCCAATACGTGTCGGAGATTTTTAAAAATTATGACTCAATGTCCCATGATACATGTAAATCCAAACGAATAAAAAGCATATTGTGGTTGAGGTTCTAAAACAAACCTGTTGCGGAATCATGAAACCATTTTTTTGATTGTACGAGGGAATTCTATTTTTTAATTTTATTTGGGAGACTTGAAATCAGTGAAATAAAACAAAAAAAAATCACTAAACTTTAATCTTCTGGTCGTGGATATAGATAATGGTATAAATTAAACAATTATGCCGGAACTGATTCTTTTTTATATATACGTATATATATATATATATATATATATATATATATATATATATATATATATATATATATATATACAAATATATATATATATATATAATATATATATATATATATATTTGTATATATATATATATATATATATATATATATATATATATATATATATATATATATATATATATATAACACGCTCGCTGAAACTACTTAAAACACATTTCTTTTGCAAAATTCAACTTTATTGATCAATATAGTCTCCTTCAAGAGCGATACAACCACTCCAACGCTTTTCTAACTTTTCTATACCTTTCTTATAGAAGGATTTGTCTTTGCCTTCAAAATACGCCTCAGTTTCGGCGATAACTTCTTGATTGGAGCCAAATCTCTTTCCCGCGAGCATTTTTTGAGGTCTGCGAAGAAATAATAGTCGCTACGAGCCAAATCTGGAGAATACGGTGGATGAGGAAGCAATTCGAACTACAATTCATGCAATTTTGGCATCGTAACCATTGACTTGTGACACGGTGCATTGTTTTGATGAAAAAGTCCTTTTTTCTGGTTCATTTGAGGCGGTTTCTTTGCGATTTCCGCCTTCAAACGCATCAGTAACTTTATATAATATTCGCTATTGACGGTTTTTCCCTTCTCAGCATAGTTGATGAAAATTATTCCATGCGCAACTTAAAATACCCGAACTAAAACCTCCCCAATCGCCTGTTGTGTCTTTGGTCACTTCGCGCGGCTTTCACTGGCTGCTGTCCACTTAGCTGACTGCCGATTTGATTCCGGTGTAGTAGTGGATCTATATTTCATCCATTGTCACATATCGCATGAAGAATCCTTTTTATTGCGCTTAAACAGGGTGAAATAGCATTCAGAATCATCAACACGTTGTTGTTGGTCCACAGTGAACAAATGCGGTACCCATTTCGACCAGAGCTTTCTCACGCCCAAATGTTCATGTAAAATATGACCAATACATTCTTTTGATGTCTTTAGGGTGTCAGCTATCTGACGCAATTTCACTTTACAATTTTATGGATTTTTTTTATGTTTTTCAGTATAACCACCTCATTTGGGCGTCCAGAGCGTTCAGCATTATTTGTATCTGTACGACCGCGTTTAAATGATGAGTGATTTTCCAGGGGCAGAGTGTCCGTTACACTTATCATGCCATTGCTTGACTTGAACGGTATTTTTTCCCATCAAAAAACAGTGTATAAGCAAACACACGAAATAACACACAAAATTCGATTTTTTTTTTTCCATTGTTTTGAAAATATCAGAAGTAGCATCACTAAAACCACTGTAACTTGTAAACTAATCGTCGAAATGTTATGAAATTTTGACACGAAGGTTGGTATTTCCTAAAAATCATACACATTTTTTGAAAAGGGCGACATCTATGTGTCAAACCAAAAACTTTTCAGCCTACGTGTTTTATATATATATATATATATATATATATATATATATATATATATATATATATATATATATATATATATATATATATATAGATATACACAATTATATTTTCCTTTTTAGTTGTTCAGATCATACAAGCTGGAATTTTTGTACGAGCCACTGGAGTACAAAGTAACTTTTATGTATGCACCAGATGGAGAACTCAAATTTAAAGTTACTGAACGATCAGAATAATTTGTTTTAAAAAATTGTATATTATGTACATTATTGCACATACTATTTGAATAAAATTATATTAGCTGCTTTATTGTTATATGTACTAGAATTATATCTAGGAAAAATCCCATCTTTTAAATCAAAAAATGTACTGTGTTATGCAGGAATTATTTACTTGTTTCTCGTGGTAGGTATGTTTATTTCTAAGAGTTATCTGCACTTACCTCAGTGATAATTTATGTTGCTCTCAAAGAAAACCACCTAAAATGCAGTTGAATTTAGGTATGTATATTCAAGGTGACTAAGAAGTGTTCTTTTGATTCTTACAGTTTTTATCCACCAATTTAAATTACAACGTAGCTAAAATTGAAATAACTGAAAAACCGGTGCGGTAACTGTAGATAACTGGTAGAAAAAGCATGTGTTATAAAAAAGCCTTGGCCAAAATGATTAGGCATATCGTAAAATGTTTAAGTGGTTTTATAATATAGGACATTCATAATGTATTGAAAATAGCCCTAATCTTATTACAAAATAAAATTTTAATATTTTTGTGTTAACAGTAGTGTATCTACACGGCTCCCACATTAATGGCCAATCACAGCCCAGCATTTGGGCTGGCTCTGACGTCATAGAAATTTGGACCAATGAGAGCGTTGTATGAAGTGGCAACATTGTGTGTGTGTTAGGTGTGGCAACACTGTGTGACCGTTGACAGATGTGAAGTTTGTGCGCGCGCATCTGTCAAGGGGGCTGTGCGATGTTGCCATGTATAATGGTCCAGGGAGGGCTGCAGGAGGGGGTTCCAGGAGGCCGGCCGGGGGGGGCCCCCCCTTTCAGTGCCCTGCGCGTGGGGATTGCGTATGATATTGGTTGAATAACCTAAAATAGGGAGGCGTAGTCCTAGCTGTGGGAACTGGGGCCCCATTTGGGTGCATGGGGTGGGGGCTCAGGGAGCCCTATCGGTGTCCTACATGTAGGAATTGGTACCCCATTTGGTTGTTTGTTGTTACATGCGCAGGTGTATGGGGCTCAGGGAGCCCACGGAGCCACCAGACACATGCACCAGCGTATATGGCAAGAACAACATGGAGCCCTACCTGTAGGAACTGGTACCCCCCATTTGGGTGCATGGGAGAGGGGCTCAGGGAGCCCTATTGGTGTCCTACATATAGGAATTAGTACCCCATTTGGTTGTGTTTGTTGTTACATGCGCAGGTGTATGGGGCTCAGGGGGCCCACGAGCCACCAGTCACATGCACCAGCGTATATGACAAGAACAACATGGAGCCCTAGCTGTGGGAACTGGTACCCCCATTTGGGTGCATGGGAGAGGGGCTCAGGGAGCCCTATCTGTGTCCTACATGTAGGAATTGGTACCCCCATTTGGTTGTGTTTGTTGTTACATGCGCAGGTGTATGGGGATGGGGGCTCAGGGGGCCCACGGAGCCACCAGTCACATGCACCAGCGTATATGACAAGAACAACATGGAGCCCTACCTGTAGGAACTGGAGCCCCATTTTTGTGATTAGTTGGTTAAATTGCAGTCATAATGGTGAACGTAAAACAAAAAATTTCAGTATATAGGTTAGATTTGCAGCATGTGTAAACCTAACCTATATACTGAAATATTAATTTTCCGTCACGTCCAAATAATCTAAGTGAAGGAAAGTAAAAGACGCATACACAAATTTTCAAAAAATACATATATTTATTTTAAATACGTGGGGTTGCTAGGTATATATTTTTATCCCAATATTGTATATAAAGTATTGTAAAAATTTAGTATAAGGAAATAACATAAAAATTATAACCAATAATTTCACCTATACCATCCTTCTTCAGAAAGTTTTTTTTTTGGAACATTTTTAAAATTACCATGAAAGTCACTGAACCACTAAGCAATTAATCACAGAACATTTGAACCGAATTTTTTCAGAAAACATTAATAATAAGTACTTTTTAATTAGCTAGAGAGTTCAGCCTACCCAGCAAAACCAGCAAAAAATGTTAACGTTGGATTAGACAGAAAATGAAAATAATCATCAACTTAATTACCTATAGTTTCAATGAATTCATATTTTTATTTTTCAGACAACGGATTTTCTTAACCAACACTAAAGGGTTTTACTTGTTTTAAAACTCTTTTCTACTGAGTTTTCTATAAAAAATAAATAAACTTTGAAGTATTATGAAACGTGGAGAAGAAAGTCATAAAACATTGAAAGCAATTTTGTTAATGATTTTTTTCGCGGTATTAATATGTACCCTCTACCCTGAAAATAGAGAAATTTTTGAAAATATGTTATTATAGTTATCATGTTTATAAGATTATTCATTTCTAAAAGTAATATTTGCTGTATAATAAAATAATGTTGTTGTTATAACCTTATCTACTAAAGTTAAAAAAATACATTAGTTTATATAATTAAATATATAAACAGTAAGGTGAACAATGTTAGGTATAGAGAGAATAAAGGTGTGCGAGGGAGAGGTCAACTCAGTCAGAGTCGCAATCACAAGGATTCAAACAGAACTTCTGTATAGTAACTCGATCATCAGAAATGATATATTATGATAAAATTTGTCATATAGCTAGATATACATATATGATAATAATCAATTACAATAGTTAAACGCTTGTTATAATATCTAAATTGTTTTAAAAATTATACTTACAGGTACTACAAAATAAAATATTAAAAAAATACTTATTACAATAACGAACTGTTATCACTACTGAGTTTGTTAGAAGATGAACTAGATACTCAGAATTACCATCACAATCAACACCACTACCACACTATTGTTCGGTCAGATACCATATAGTTTATTCGGTTGCACAACAGGCAAATGTCCCTTATTTTCATTGTTTGTTCAAGGGCACGTGGTATTCGGCCTCTTCTATTTAGTTGTCGAGGTAGTGGTCCAGCAGCAGCAGCAGTAGCAGGTTTCGTAGCACTCCAACATCCGATACATAAATAATATCTCATGGCTGACTGACTGACAATTAAAAATACTATTACTTAACTTAATATGCATATTCTTTGTCAATCCAACTGTTTCATTGACTTCGTCCTGACGTTACTTACTTATTATTATTCAAATTACGATTATTAATTTAAATATGTTTTTAAAAATAAAAATGCATAATGTAATTATATGCAAATAGTTAACCCCACGTACAGGAAATGTATTTGCTGATAATACTTATTATGATTCAAATTACGCCTATTAGTTTAAACATGTTTTAAAAAAAATAAAAATGCATATGTATCTATATAATTTTTTATTAACTGAAATATTCAAAATTACAATTGTGTTTTAGGTGCCTTTAATACCTTTTCCCTGTTCTTTCGACATGTAGTTAAACGGACCACGTATCTATTCTTTTGATCTCGTAGTACTTCTTCCCTTTGTAAACATGATTCAAGTAAATTAAAATTTGAATTCTTCTTCTCTTCCTGAATCTTAAGATTATCACTACATTGATTAAGCTCTTTATCAATGCTGTATATTTCATTAATCTGAGCAGTTAAATTGCTCTTTAAATGGGTACTTTCAGTTTTGAGATCAGATATTATGGAAAGACCAAAATTTCGATTTTCATTACAAGCATCCAAATGTTTCCGTGTATTCAACAAGTCCGATTCCAGTTCGATGTTTTCCCGTTTAGCCATAGCTAATCTTGTATAGTTTACAGAATCTGTTAAATTTCTTGAAACCGTTTCACATTCCTCTAATTTGCCCATAAACATATCAGATACATCATGCTCTTGTTCATATAAATCTGAATAATAATCTGCCCTTGGTGAACATGCTAGATATAGATTGAAACTCGAGTTGAATAGCGTATGATAATCCTCAAACAACTGATCATTTAATGATGGTCCTACGTCGCCTAAAATTTCTTTTAATTGGCTTATGCAGTTCGTTTACAAGCTGAAGTTTTTCCTTTGATGTCTGTTTTTGTTGTTTACGCATTATTTACGTCTTGTTCGTTGGCGTTGCAATATTTTGCGATGTTTCATACGCAGCAAGTGACTTGAATATGCGTGGGTCAGTTATTCTTTCCAGCTTTTCTATACGTGACATTAAATTCGTTATATGAAGTTCTATAGTGTCATTATGTACTTCTTTATATGCGTCAATATCCTTCTTTAGTTTTTTCAGTTTTTTGATTAATGTTATCCAAGTTGCTCACTATTACTCTTAATTAGCTTGGTAATCTTATGATTTGTATAAGAAAACCGCTCATCGAGTTTTTGCTCTATCTTAGTAAGTTCGTCTTTAATATTTTGGACTTTGACGTTGAACTGTGAAATTTCAGTGTCTAGGTATTCCTTATTAACAACATCATGGTTTAAAGTAGGTGCCTTAACATTAGTAATTTTCTTATTTTCCATATCAACATCTCCAGCGATTGTATACTGTAATCCATTTACAGCTATAGAACTGGACTCTGAGCGTGTGGAATGCTTAGCTGAAGAGGTGCCAAATTTATTTAGCGTCATTATGAACTGAAGAGATTATGGGTAAACACAGGTTAATATATAATACCAGTCTCCTTGAGTTCGCTGATTATTGACTCTATTTCGTTACTATGTGAAGTATTACCAGCTTGCTGGGATGCTATAAGCAGTCTTAGCCTGTCAACCAACTCATTAATGTCATCCCAATAGATATATTCTATAGGATTGTCATTATAGTGCAACGCGGCTCCAGTATGTGTATGTGCCCTGAGTCTGTTCCTATCGATTGTTGGTTTAATTATTGATGTATACTTGGGATTTTTAGAACATCTCAGTTTACCTGTTGAATTAAACCCAGTCTTATGCACATTCGTTAATTCTAGTATTTTCCTGTAATGTTTTGAATCTTCTAACGTATAGTTGTGAGGATCCTTCATAAAGAGCAATTCATATAGTCCTCTTGTCCCTTTAAAGGTTCTACCTAATGGTAAATTGGTCTTTTTGACGATCAAAAGTCTAATTCGTCCTTACCAAGTAACCACTTATTTGTTAAATGATCGTGAGTTATACCATACGTCGTATCAAACTTATTCTTATCCACATCTCTTATATATCTATCGATGTAGGAGCGTGCCAATCTAGGATAGTCGTTCAAGTATTCCTCATAGACTGCAGGACTAACTTGTTCCGCGGCAGACGTTTCAGTTGTAAATATGGAATCATCATCGTCATCTGCGGTAGTAGTATCAAACTCACCGATTGATTCGGTCGGTAAAAACGATACTTCGGAACGACTTCGCCAATTTGGTTGTGCAGCAGCTGCGTACTTTGGACTATCCTCTTTTTCTTTAGAATAACTTCTTCCTTCTTCGTTGGCAACGTTGACAACGTTGGCAACGTTGTTTTCTTATCGTCAACATCGTCATTATCGTCATTATCGTCGTCATTATCGTCATTATCGTCGTCATTATCGTCGTCATTATCGTCATTATCGTCGTCATTATCGTCATTATCGTCGTCATTATCGTCATTATCGTCATCAACGTCCTTTTTTTTTCGGCTTTTGTCTAGCAATAAAGGTTCAGTAATAGGTTTAAATATTCTGTTTAGTTCTACATTTTCTTCGCTTCGATTCAGTTTGAGTGCGCGATATTTTTTCCGAATATTACGCGATAGTTCGTTGATTTTTTAGTAATATGCGAATCTAATGAGGTCATCATGTCAAATGAATGGCATTATATTGTTATATACTTATATATTTATCAAATCCTTTACGATAGCGACCGTTTTTCACATCAAAATCCTTTACGATTACAAAGCACCCATAAGGTTCACACCAGCATTCAGAGCATAGGTTTTTAAATTGATTGTATGGCATATCTGGAGAACAATGTTCTTCATAAGAATGTTTCAGGTTTATTTCATCTTGTCTGAATAGCACTATGATGTTACAGTTATCCCTTATAAGTTGTTTTGGTACCTTTGAATAAGTCTGACACAGGTACATTGAATAGTATTCTCTTATTTTATTTTGGTTTTCACATGTAATTTCATCGAAAATAAATATGGAGTTATTTTTTGCTTCATTCGAATCTAAAATTTCATCATTGCACTTAAAAGGGAAATATCCTACACCTTTCACGTTTTTCAACACTTGCTCCAATAATTGATATTTTGGTTGGTATAGAGACTTTGAATAAATGTATATATTTTCAAATCTAGCCCCGCTAATACTAAACAATAAGCTTAGGAGAGCATTCGTCTTACCGCAACCACTGGGACCTATAAATATCGCTCGGAATGAATTTGGCAGTAATTCACCATGTCTATTTTTACGTTTATTGTCGGCATCGAAAAAGTCCAAGTTTATAATAGGCAAACTATGTTGCTTAATGCTCTTCATACTGTTAAATGCACCTTGTTTCAATCGTACATTGCATATATTATTTCTTTAAACAGCAAGATAGGATGGTAACTAGTTCCGATAGCCAATCTAACAGCCTATCGATATGTTTATTACAATGAACACTA
This sequence comes from Pachyrhynchus sulphureomaculatus, assembly GCA_019049505.1. Lineage (NCBI taxonomy): Eukaryota > Metazoa > Arthropoda > Insecta > Coleoptera > Curculionidae > Pachyrhynchus > Pachyrhynchus sulphureomaculatus. The sequence continues at coordinate 77,777,862 of CM032449.1, read as the reverse complement.
CATCGCGCATTGCAACATTCGTTAGGCAATTCATCGTTGACACGTCGTAACACCATGCTAACTTGGACGCATTCACACGTATCAGGACCTTCTTTAACCCCAGGTTGCGACCATACGCATGTTACGTAATGTCTTTCCCCCAAATTTGTTGTTATTTGCTTGCGATCGATATAAGCTGTTAAATATTCCCGCTGAGAAATCCATCTAACCTTAGCTTCGCAACAAGATAATTTATTTAACAAAACTATCGATTTTTCTACAGGTTTCGCGTATATCTTGACTGGGATGAATTCATAATTAATACTAGAGGTTATAAGGACTTACATATACTAATAAAATAAATTTGAATTAACTATTTTTATTAATTACTTTGGTTACAAATTTCTTAAATCTAAGTTTATTATTAAATACATTGTCTTCCCATGATTTCAAGAAAGGTTGGCAAAACCCTTATACATCTGGACACGTTTCTCATATTCGTAAACATCTTGTTTTAGTTGTCTCAGCTTACTTAAATGTAGATCGATGCAGGACATTATGGGAAGAACTTCTTAAGCCAGGTAATTATTTCAAAACAATTTGTTTTACTGCACTGAACCTTGCTGTTGCAATCTATATGATCTAAACATGCAGGTTTCTGATCTTTGAATGATGGCTTGTGCCAAACGTTGAGAGTATCTATATTTACAATCTTGAAATGAGAAGTGGTAGCGCTGTCTTGAATGAACCTAGCTGCATGGTTTCCTTTAATATACAGCACATCACAGTCGGACAGACCTCTATCTAGAACTTCTTCTATTAGATTATACTCTATGTACCCGAAAGAATACCTCAAACCATGATCCATTTCAGCTTTAATGACTTCTTTTTTATTGTATCGGTTAATTTTGAAAACTGTACTTTCGGTTTTAGTAAATAATGACTCGTTTGCAAACTGTTCGATATCGTTATTTCTTTGGCATGGAATTCGACTACTCCATTATCATAAAGTATGTTAAATCCCTGGACATCGAGGGCAACCAACTTCATCGTGATACAGTCTCTTGACAACTGATAAATTTACAGAAAATTACGTCCAATTTCACTAAGAGGTAAATGCTCCATTACGACGTCGTGGATGATGATACAATATGCCTTTGTTTTAGCTGGAAATCCTTTTTCTCGCTTCAATGTCTACTTTGATATCGACGGTGCTCATTTTTATAGGATCATTACGTCGTGAGCAATCTACGACAAAATAGAGCGCGATCTTTAAAGGTAGTATAATCCAGCAGGGGATCTTTATCATGCGAACCCTTAAAAACTAGTGTAAAATTCGGTGTAATTATAGTGGGCTTCAACGAAATGATTATGTTCAAAGTCGAGGCGCATACGCTCTGCGGGGGTAATATTCATTATTTAACATTACCCGGATATCGCTAATATCTATATGATCAAATTGTGATGTGTTTGATGTAGCATTACCCCGTTTATCGGTTTGAAAGGCCAAAATGACATAGCGTGGGCTTTCCAGAGGTGTAGCTGTTTTAACACTCCAAACTTCTTTTTGAGCATTTTCGGTTAATTGAGGTAATTCGTGAAATTCCCATTTACGGAACGGAATAATTATAGGTCTGTCTGTCTTTATAGACTCCAACAACTGAAGTTTTAGCATATCGTTTGGATATACTACGGGTACCCTGAGAGATATATTTTCAATGGTCACCTCTCCTTTAGCAGTATTGGTTGTTAAAATAGCATCATTATCAGTGCGAGCTCTCACTAGACGTATAGATTGTTTTCCAAATTGTGCCAACTGATAGTCATTGAATACGTTGAATAAATGATTCAGAGGTACACGCATGACAAACGTATTATCTGCTGCATTTATTATCGGATTACCTGGAAAATTCCATCCTGCTATAGCCAAGTGTTTTGTATCATTCGCACTGTAACAGAGATATCCTTTAATGGAGCTTACAATACCAGGATCACGCACGCTGTCTACTTCTTGACCATCTATGCTATAAGATATCTGCTCAAAGAAGAATGCAGAAGGATTATTCACAAAGTTTACAGTTCCATCAACCCTCGGTTTTTGTTAACTTTCCTTCGATGACTAGAGCCGCGTTATACATTTGCAACCACGCATCCCCCTGTTTATTTGAATATCTATAACATCATTATTATTGAAAGATTTTATGTAGGGAAGGTAGGTGCGAACTTCTATTTTTTGAATCGTATCATCGAACTGCGCCTTTCGGTATATATCGAATATTTGGTCTGACATTGTATCCTAAACTTTGGAAAAGAGACGATTGGAAGGAGTTAGACCTTGTAGACTAGTTGATAATCTACTAATGACTGATGGTGTAGCTGGGTTGCTTATATTATTATAGTTGAATCTTAAACCCATTTCTTAAGCTCTAAGCGAACGATGATGTCTTCGTTACTAAAATTGACTGGATTAAAGTCTTGATCGAGAATACTCAAAGTAATATTGGAAATTTCACGTTTATTAACGATAGGTAAATACGTTAAGTTCCGTGGAATCTCGTTGATAGCGTAACCAGGATCAACGTCGACAGCAAATTCGTAAATTGTATGTGAAGGTTTATGATTGTAGAACGCTCCTGTAGTTATGTTACAATCGATATGTAGGGTCCTCACATTAACTATATTGACTGGGAGATCAGACTCGTGCAGTTGCCCCTGCTTTAACTCTCGCGGGGAAAATCCTAAAACTTTGCCAATGCTATCGACTACCCTAAAGTCCACGTGAAAATATTCGCTTTGAATTTCACACTTTAAACGTATTATTGTTAGGCTTTATTGAAATATATCGATCGTAATGTTCCTGCTTAACTTCTTTTGGTATGACTTCCGCCTTATATACTTTTCAATGTCGGAAATTTCATAAGATCCAGTGGGTATAGCAACTGTTTTGGTCTCGTTTGTTTTAACGTCTGTATAGGTGAACTTGTTTTTGTCACTCTCTATATTGGGGATACTATTGTAAGAATAAAATCTAATCAAAGCAAGTCCGTAGTCGGAAGTTTCGTCTAGGGAAAGAGGGATTGATGAAATCTATAGATAGTATATAGTTAGTGCTTTTCAACGTAAACACCTGGGACATTGCACTATGATGAATGTAATAGTAAGACTAATCAGTTGCAACTTAGTTATTTATATTTATACAGAAATTCCAGACATAAGTGTCCACAGTTTATTTGATTGTAGGTTTGATAAGCAGTACTATTATAGCAGATATCCGTGTTTGCTCCAAAATATTTCACCAACTCCAGCGGTGGTTTTCAGGTATCCGAAACTGTCAAAGTACAGAACAGAATTTTTACGTTTAATATAAGCTACCCAGTGGGTTCCTTCATTACACGATAAATCTAGGTTAAGTATACCGCTTTCATATACTTTCGGACCCTCTGGTAGAGTATCTCGCATAAATACTCCTCTCTAAAATGGGGTATTTTTGAGTCTCTTCGGATATTTCTGTAATTCTATATCATATAATGCCCTTTTGGGTAGCTTTATTGGTAGTTTTTTTGGTTACTTTAAATAGAGACCATAACCACCACATTTGTTTTTTTCGCATAAATAGACCTGATCCTTTCTTACCGAGCTCTTGTTCAACAGCTTTATTATGCCGTTTTCTGTTCCTCTAACGCCTTTTTGGCATTCTTTGCATCCATTATGGTTTTTGCTATGGCTGAAGAGCCGCTGGTTAAGCTGCCTAGTGCTCCCAGTGCTCCTAATATTGGAAGGAGCGGTAGAATTCCACCTCTGTTCGATTCAAATGGTATTATTCGTGGAACACGAACCTTTGAACGCCCACCCACCTTTTTAATAGCCGCTCGTGCTGCCCGCAATGCTATTAAAGATGACTTTTTTAAATTACCCGTATCTACACCTTTCTTCAAAGTATTATTTATTTTATCGACTATGTGCTGTTTAAATGATACAGTAGGTTTACGCACCCCCATCCCCATTTTAAACGCTTTGCCTTCATGACTGTAGTAACTGTCCAAGCTGCTGCTTTCTCACCAAGCGATGCGTCTTTTTGATTTTACTCGTTCCCACGCTTTATTTTTTCCAACACAAAATCAGCCTTATGACGATCCTTCAACGAGTTGTTTCTAGAATAGGCTATATCGTGTTCCTTGCACGCAGCGTCCAGAGGGTTTATTCCAGGGTCACCACGTTTAAGCCTTTCTTGTAACTTTGTTCCGGGGCCGCAATAATTATACTTTGGCAAATGTAGTTCAAAAGGTAATCTATTAATTAGGGCATTTTACAAACCCTTTTCCGCGTTTACGACGTTTACTCTGCGATAATAACATTTAAAATGATCCTTATAGATTAAGGCTCTTGTGCTAATATACCCTTTTTAATATATAACCGATTCACACAGCAACAGCAGTCAGCCAGAAGGATACAAGCAACCATATAACATGAAACTTAAATTTCTCATCTACTGCTGCATTCTAGCTAACGCTATTCAACTCGAGTTTGAATCTATATCTAGCATGTTCACAAAGGGCAGATTATTATTCAGATTTATATGAACAAGAGCATGATGTATCTGATATGTTTATGGTCAAATTAGAGGAATGTGAAACGGTTTCAAGAAATTTAACACAGATTCTGTAAACTATATACAAGATTAGCTATGGCGAAACGGGAAAACATCGAACTGGAATCGGACTTGTTGAATACACGGAAACATTTGATGCTTGTAATGAAAATCGAAATTTTTTGGTCTTTCCCATAATATCTGATCTCAAAACTGAGTACCCATTTAAAGAGCAATTTAACTGCTCAGATTAATGAAATATAAAGGTGATAAAGAGCTTAATCAGTGTCGTGATATTCTTAAGATTCAGGAAGAGAAGAAGAATTCAAATTTTAATCTACTTGAATCATGTTTACAAAGGGAAGAAGTACTACGAGATCAAAAGAATAGATACGTGGTCCGTTTAACTACATGTCGAAAGAACAGGAAAAGGGTATTAAAGGCACCTAAAACACAATCGTAATTTTGAATATTTCAATTAATAAAAATTATATAGATATATATGCATTTTTATTATTTTTAAACATGTTTAAACTAATAGACTGTAATTTGAATCATAATAAGCATTATCAGCAAATACATTTCCTGAACGTGAGGTCAACTATTTGCATACGATTACATTATGCATTCCCGCAAGACCACTACGTACAGTGTGTTTTATGGTTTATGTGACGTAAACATAACTATATTTATACACATTACACTTGAAGTGATATTATTTAATTACCAACTCTCGCACTGTATTTTTAAGGCTGCGTGAGCCGTGGCGTTCTTTTGCGTGTGTGGTCTAGTGAAAATTCGAAAATGTAAGTAACAGTTTTATTTAAAGTAAAGAGAGAAATGTCAATGTCTGATTATTTATTTTTTGTTATTAAATATATTTTAGATTGGATCTATCATTAAATCATTTCTGCTTGCATAGTTTTTTATTTTAAAAATAGAGAGAAAAAAATTACATTGATTAGTTCTTATTATATTTTTAGATGGATCTATCAATAATCAATTCCGTCTGTGTTGCAGAGCAGAGGCAAGCCGGTGGTGAGTCTAAAGGACCCTTCCAATTAACCAACCCCATCCAATCCTCAATGCGAAAGAGACCTTACACCCCCGTTTTGGCAAGTCCATCTTGTTGGACTTGGGGGGAAAAAGTTGTGTTTTTACCAAAACGAGTTACTGACAATCATTAGACCAAACCTAGTCGAATTTGTTTGCGATAAATACTCCGTAGTTTTCCTGGGTACAAAGGACGTTGGAAAACGGAATCCAATCACGCTGTTCAAGATTGAACTATCGCAGTAATATTAAGAGGTGAGTCTAACCCTATATTTTGTAAATTACTGTTATTATGGAAGCCATAACCAAAGCTAATATTCTCATTACTTCATTTCAAAATCTTAAAAAAAGTATTATTTGATAATTTTTCGGATCGGGATGTTAGCGTTTGGTGTAATCGGATACAAAGGAGGTTAATTTCTTGTCACAGAGCTATTCACCGTGAACATATTTCTTTAGATTTGTGTCGCAGACCGTCGGCGCATAGGACAGAATACAAAAAGTTTGACTCCACCGACTCCAGTAACTCCACTCGGCTTGAGCGCTCGGGTGTCGTCGCTACCTTCGGCTATTAGACAGAGACAACACGACACGGAGTGTTTGTGAGTGGGAGCGAGAGAGCACACCGTGCGTCGACGGTGGCGTCCTCTCACCAATCGTCGCTGGCCACATGCAGAACTACGAAACCGTCAACCTCGCGCTCGCCAATTCCTAACTAGATGAATAGCAAGAGGATCTACCAGCCGAGGTGTCGCGCTCCTGGCATTGAGCTCGCATTTAGCAGCGCGAGGCTTTCTGTTAAGTCCGGAGTTATCGTTAATTTAGTTCACAAAGATATAAATTTATTTTTAAAAACGATGCATTTATTTTATTTCGAAAGAAAATAAAAGCTATCTTGAGGATTTTTCCAACTATAAAAGTTAATACGACTTTTTGGTGGGGAGTTTTATTAAAAAAGGTACCGAATCTGATATTATTGATTTAAAATATTTTAATACAAGGAATATCGATTTGGGTACGGATTTAGAGCAATGGTTCTTTGAGCATGTTTATGATAAAGTTCTTAATAAATTGTCTGAATTTCAAGACGCCAGAGCGTTTTCGCTTTACAGCAAATAATTTATCTTGAAATTAATATTAATAAATTGAAATGGGGAACGGATGATCTTACATTAAACTACCTAACGAAATAGAACGAAAAAAGGTCTGTATCAATATTAAGAACAATGATCATGCCTGTTTCTTTTGGGCAATTGTTAGCGCATTATTCCCAGCTCACAATAATTATAACCTAACTTCTTGGTATCCATATTACAGAACAGTACTAAACATTGAAAATTTACCATCACCTATGACATTAGAACCAAATTCCTAAATTCGAAAAAAATAATAATATTTCGGTAAATGTTTATGCTTTAGAACTGATAGAAACTAAGGGATCTTCTTCTTTCAATGTGGTTCCGGCTCGGTTAACCAAAAATAAGTTACCTAGACATGTCAATTTGCTTTTGGTTCAAGATAAATACTTTCCAAAATTAAATGACTTTGATATCGAAGATATCAACATCAAATATCATTATTGCTGGATTAAACACTTATCGCGACTATGAAGTCACAACTTGGTAAACAAAAGAAAAAATTATTTTTTTTGTGATCGTTGTCTAAATTATTTTTTTTCTGAAAACAAATTAACCGAGCTCGAAGTTTCAATGAATACAAAGTAACGTTTCCAAAGTATGAATTTATTGAATTAAAAATTTTATTTATAAACAAAAATGCCCTTTTATCATATATGCTGACTTTGAATGTCAGTTAATTCCTTTAAATGAGTCATCAGGTGAAATACTCAGAAGTACCAACGGCACGAAGCTTTTCAGTGCTGGTTTTTTATTTGAAATGTACGTACGAACGACTCCTTTTTCCCATTTCAAAAGTTATCGCGGCACCAATTGTGTTGAATGGTTCGTTAATGAAATGACCCAGTTATCTAGTTCGATTTATAGTCGCTTAAAAAATATAAC
>CM032449.1:77597393-77770121 GCA_019049505.1 Pachyrhynchus sulphureomaculatus | reverse complement strand
AAAAAGTTGTATGGATATTTTCTTTTCGGGGTTTCTTTTTTTTATAGTTTCCTGTGTTCTTGCAGCGTAAAAAAACTGTTTCTGTTCGTCATCTGCTGTAATCAATCCGTAAAAGTCTTGCATTAGTTTGACAAATCTTTCAGCTGCATCATTCATCGCCTTTAAAGAGAGACATTTCCTTTTAGCTTGCACAAAAGTAGTATTTTCTTCCCACGAAGAAACATTTTCTTCTAGAAAACTTTCTTTAAGCGGGAAATCGATTTTTGCTCTTCACGGACACGAAATCATCTAAGGTATTTTCTGAAACAAAAACTAGATTAAATCAGTATCGATAAGATAAAATAATAGATCATACACAAAACATCTTAGTATACATACCAAATAAAAAAGCTGGATAATTCGTCCTTCGATGGGATATACGTCTTTAACAAATCGGATAAACTCTCCCTTTCTAAGTTAGCTACGACTCTTATCGTTTTTCTTTCGTCGACTGAATTATCAAAGAGTGATAATATGAATATTGCTTCAGATAAATACCATAAGTGTTGGCAAAATTTGTTCAAACCTGCTTTGGAAATTAATTTGTCTAGTTTTTCTTATTCAACTTTTTCAAAAAGCACAAATCTTCATACGGAGCCTTTGTAACTAAACTGCATCCAAGCCAGGGCTTTACATATACTGTTACAATCAATAAACAAATACTTTCAATGTTTGTTTGTTTTTAGTGGACGTCTTTTACTCAGACTGCAACAAATATATATTTTTTAGAGAGTAACTAGCTCTAGCCCTGCTTGATGCATTGCATTTGCGTTTTTTTTATCTTTATCTCCTACTAAAAATATGACAGATAATTCAACTAGTTCACGGTAATCATGTCTCACAATAGATTCTTGCATTTCAGTCATATAAAATGTCAATAATTGATCAATTTCTGCATCATTGTAATGTTGTTTCACAAAATCACTACACTTTTGTATTTTGACAGAAATTTCCAAGTGTCTTTAAACTTTTTGAATAACGGAATGAATTACTTGATGGATTTTTGTTTCAAACACACTTTTTAGAACCAGTTCGTAAATATGATGGCAACAAGCGAAGAGTAATAGTTCTTTTTCTAGCTTTTGTTCCAAAAGCATACAAGCTCCACTCAAGCGACCCGTATTAAAGGCTATGGTGTCGCAACACATTACTTGTACCTTGTCATTGAGATTCCAGTCATAAAGTGCGTTTAAAACGGTCGTGGCTTGGTCTTTACTCGTAGAACTTTCTAATTTAGGCACAGCAAGAAGTTGTTCCCTATTTCCAAAGGAAATGAGGATTGGTAACCGCTCTTCTTTAGAACTTCTGACGTTTAAGCTGGGTAACAATATGCCATCCCAATGAACGGTGACCAATCGGATACATCGTTCTGATAATCAGATTTTATGGATTCCGCTTTCTTTCCTCATTTGTATCCGAATACGTTGAATTGAAAATTTGTTTATCGGAAATTTGGCAGTGCTAAGACCAATGCTTCCAATATAGCCTGAAGGATGTAAACGGAGTCCCTAATGCTCAACTGGCATCTATCCAAAAGTGCAACCAGCTTAGGTGTGATGAAATCCTTTCTTCCTTTTTTACAGACGTTTCAGAGGACACAGTGTTCGAAATATCAGGCAAAAGCTCATCCGGTCTTTCACCAGAGCTGAGACGATCTTGTAATTCTTCGGGCGGGTGGTCCGGTATTGAAGAAGTCGATGCGGCCTCCAATGAAATATTCGTTAGTCTTTTTTTCTCTTCTTCTATTTTCCTCTGCCTTGACCTTTCTTCTTTTTCAGCTAATTTTTTTTCTGTACCTGCTAAGCGACCGGGTCGCCCTGGTTCTCTCTGTCGTTCTAAAAATATTTTTATCTTCATATACTCGTATTTTCATTCTGTCGAAGGCATCGGCATGTGCGATATCAAATAAGTTATCGAAATCTATTTGGAAATTTTTTTGCGTGGCGCTTAAAAACATCTTTGGTTTTCTTGTTGTTTTTGGTAACTCTCTTCAAACATCATAAAGGTCCACAAGCTTCTTTATACAGTTAGATACTGATTTTGTAGCTATTCTTGATTTTTTCCCAGAATATAACTCGCGAACGACAAGATTTGCGCTTTTACTCACAGTTAATGTGACTTCACGAATGTTAAAAAACAAAAGAGCAAGAATTTGTCGATATGACGCTAATTTTGCACCTGTTTATCTCTTCGACCAAGAAAATTCCCTTTTTAGTTCTTCACAATTCCACTGTCATCTTAGAGATATAAAGTCATTTTAATAGTCGGACAAAACGTGTTAGAATGACAAATAATATATACGAGGCTGGTTTGAAAAGTCCGTGCAAAAAATAAAAACTACTTATGTGTTTGGGGTAAACCTTTTTTCCATTAAATATGGAACAATATTATGTAGCAAAGAATATCTGTAATGTATAATCTATAATATATATAAAATGCAATGTCTCTCTGTCTGTCTGTCTGTCCATAAGTGCGTTTATCACGCGAGAACCACTTATCCGATTTACCTGTCTTTTTTTAAATTCATACATTTATTCTTTGGCCAGGTTATATAAGAATAATAATAATCTATATCTATAATATATATAAAATGCAATGTTTTTCTGTCTGTCTGTCTGTCCGTTAATGCGCTTATCCCTCGAGAACCACTTATCCGATTTACGTGATTTTTTAAATTCATACATATGTTCTCTGACCAGGTTATAGGTATATATTTTATTACATCTATAATATATATAAAATGCAACGTATCTCTGTGTGTCTGTCTGTCCGTTAGTGCGCTTATCACTGGAGAACCACTTATCCGATTTTCGTACTTTTTTTTTTTAAACATACATATGTTCTCCGGCCAAGTTATAGGCTATATTTTATTACGATAGGTAGCATAAGGAATGAGCAGTGACAATAATAGTAAATGAAGTCTTACAAAGTTTGCCGCTAGCGCGTTCTCTTGCAATACACAGTCCAAACCATTAAATATGGAACAATATTATGTAGCAGAGAATATCTATAATATATATAAAATGCAATGTCTCTCTGTCCGTCTGTCCGTCCGTTAGTGTGCTTATCACTGGAGAACCACTTATCCGATTTACGTGCTTTTTTTTAAACATACGTATGTTCTCTGGCCAGGTTATAAGATATATTTTATTAGGTGGCATAAGGAATAAGCAGTGACGATAATAGTGAATCAAGTCGAAGAAAAGTTTGCCGCTAGCGCGTTTTCTTGCAATACACTCCCTAAAGCATTAAATATGGAAAAATATCATGTAGCAAAGAATACAATATCTATAAAATGCAACGTCTCTCTGTCTGTCCGTTAGTGCGCTTATCACTTGAGAACCACTTATCCGATTTACGTGTTTTTTATAAATTTATACATATGTTCTATATAATTCGATATAAACCTAGATAATGGGAGATAAGGTGAGATAATTGGGAGATAAGGAGAAATAATGGGAGATAAGTCGAGATAAGCCCCGATAATGGGAGATATGGTGAGATAATGGGAGATAAGTATAAATAATGGGAGATAAGGAGAGATAATGGGAGATAAGCAGAGATAAGTCTAGATAATGGGAGTTATGGTGAGATAATGGGAGTTATGGTGAGATAATGGGAGATAAGGAGAAATAATGGGAGATAAGGAGAAATAATGGGAGATAAGTCGAGATAAGCCTAGATAATGGGAAATAAGGTGAGATAATGAGAGATAAGGAGAAATAATGGGAGATAAGGAGAAATAATGGGAGATGAGCAGAGATAAGCCTAGATAATGGAAATTATGTAGAGATAATGGGAAATAAGGAGAAATATTGGGAGATAAGGAGAAATAATGGGAGATATTTTATTACGTTGGGTAACATAAGGAATAAGCAGTGACGATAGTAGTGAATCAAGTCCACGCGAGCGGAGCCGCGGGCCCGGCTAGTTATTCAATAAATAATCCGACAATTACTGACGTGTTTACTGGAGTTTTTTTGAATTTTTAACTAGGAAGACCACAAATCTAAACGTGAACATAATTTTTTAGTTCCTATTAGCATTTTCAATTAATATTTTGCTATGTATTTAAATTTAAACACACTTTACTCTTCTTTATAAATTGTTATTTTTTTTATTTTCTCTGTATACCATCAAATATTTTAAACTTTTGATGCTTGATTATGGATTTCCATGTGATGCAGAACTTTTTATCAAGAATAAATTGTTTTGTAATATGTAAGATAAACTTTTTCTCCATTTGTATAAAACTTTTTGGGACACACTGTATATATATATATATATATATATATATATATATATATATATATATATATATATATATATATATAGTGAAATCTCCCTTGGGCGGATACCAACGGGACCGACCGAAAGTGTCCGTTCAAGAGGGGTGTCCGCTTAAAAGAAATACAAAAAAATCGTTTTTTTAACGAAAACAGAAATTAAACAATTTGGGAAATTTAAAACGTATACTTATGTATGTACATGTTTTTAAAATAAACCAGAAAATTAAAACTTAAGGAAAAAATAAAGATTTGTTACCTTTAGATACATATAAAATATAATAGGATAGAGTTATACATATGAAATGAAAGGTCACTTTAATGACGCAAAAATTCATATATTTTTGTTTGTCTCCTCTTTTTCTTTAAAATGGCGTCCATCGTATTTCTAGTTTGGAAAGAAGCTCTAAAGATTCTGCATCTCCGTGATCTTCGGCAAAACTTTTAAGCTGCTTGGTTAGGGTAATAGCTTCATCATAATTTGGGAGAGCATCTGTTGGTACTGGAACCTCATCGACATCAGAATCTTCGGAAAGTCCTTGTATTTCAATTTCTTGTTCTGAATCTTCATTTTCAACATACAAATTTTCATCTATGTTCAAAAAATCATTAAGGTTTTCATTTATCAGTCAACTCCAACAAATTCTTATTTTTGAGGATATCCGCAAGTACGTTAAGTGGTAAGTTATCTTCTGAATCAGATGTAACAGCCTCAGTTAACTGGTCTTCACTTTGCATATTTTCATGCCTAAATCCCGCTTTACGGAAGCATTTTTTAACTGTTTCCTTGGTTACTTGTTCCCAAGCGGTTTTTGCAAAGTAAACTGCATCCAATGGCGTAATTTTCTTAATTAACTCTAAAGCTGTACCAGCAGTTTCAATGGTTACTAACAGGTGTTTTAGTATTCGACTTCGGTAATAAATTTTAAAATTTTTTATGATTCCCTGGTCAAGTGTTTGACAAGCTGATGTACAGTTAGGGGGCAGAAACAAGATTTTTATATTTTTTAAGCGTCTTTTAGATGAGATCCTGCACTGTCTAGAAATAACAAAATATATTTTTTTTCATTTTCCAATCAAGATCTTGCAACCACTCTGTTATAATTTCTCCTGTCATCCAAGCTTTCTTATTATATTTCCAAGTTACAGGCAGGTTGTATATGTTAATATTTTTAAATGCTCTGGGTTCAGCTGCCTTACCAATGACTAAGAGTTTTTCTTTTTCTCTCGCCATATTTGCACAATGCAAAATTGTAAACCTCTTTTGGGATATTTACCACCAACAGATTTTTCTTTTTTTAATGTTAGCATTTTGTTGGGTAGAACCTTAAAATACAGGCTTGTCTCATCGGCATTATAGATGTTTCTCGGTGAATATCCCTTAATTAAAGAAGGCCATTTTTCCCAGAATGATGAAACATCTTCAGCAATAACCGAAGGTCCTTCTCCTGAAATCGCTTTAAAACTTATCTTGTGGCGGACTCTAAATTTATTAAGCCAACCAGAAGAAGCACTGAATGTAGGATGTCCCAGAGACTCGGCTATTTCTTTTGCTTTGCATCGTATTAGTGGATCTGAAAAAATATTAACAATAAGTTTTTTTACATTTTTTATCACGACAAGCCTACGGATACTCTCACCCCTTTTACCAATTTTTTGAAATGATATGAAAAGACAATAAACGCATTAATTCCAGAAAACCTTATCTAAAAAAAATAATTCATGTGCATACCTGTCAAAGGAACCCCCTTATGGCGAGCTGCTATAAACCAGTTATTACACAACTTTTCAATTTTGGTACCATCACCAGTCAAAAAGCTTCTTTTTTTATTCAAATTGCTGTTCGACATCCACTTGTTTAGAAGGATTTCTTTATGTTTAATTGTATCAGCAGCTTGTGTTTTTCCGATATTAAAAGTTCCTTATACCTAACTTTTCCTTATTGTGAACTTCAACAATCTCAGTTTTTTGTTTAAGCGTGAGAATTTTTCTATTTGGAGCCATTGCTACAATAAATGTGTCGCCCACTGTGCCTCTTTTTCGCATAAGCGTCAGAGTAATATTAAATCCCCGCGTGTACCGAATAACTGAGATCGATAAATCCCCGGCTTACTCGGGGAAGTCCCTCAGTGAAGGCAGGCAACGACTTTGGCACGCGACACAATTGAGAAATGCAACAGCGATATACGTCACAGAAAAATGAGACAAGGCGTTTATTTTTTATTGTTTTTTATTCGGTTAAGAGAACCATTTTTTGTGTCCGCGTCCGTTCAAGAGAATGTCCGTCCAAGGGGGAGTTAACACAATGCCAATTATATGAGAGTCGATCGGAACCATGAGAAACTGTCCGTTCAAGGGAGATGTCCGCGTAAGAGGGGTGCCGCGAGGGAGAATTTCATATATATATATAGATATAGATATATATATATATATATATATATATATATATATATATATATATATATATATATATATATATATATATATATATATATATATATATATATATATATATATATATATATATATATATATATATATATATATATATATATATATATATATATATATATCTATCTTGCAACGAGTTGTCTTCTGTTGTTTGCTTTTTTGCATCCAATCGTGTCTCGCTAATCATTTTATGTTGTCCATCTATCTTGTCTGTGGTCTACCGCTGCTCCTCTTATGTTCTCTAGGCCTCCATTCAACCATACGGCGTGTCCAACTGTTATTACTCATTCTTGCGATATGCCCCTCCCAACACCACCTTAATATATATATATATATATATATATATATATATATATATATATATATATATATATATGTGTATATATATATATTATATATATATATATATATATATATATATATATATATATATATATATATATATATATATATATAGTAGAACCCCGATTAACCGAGTCGCGATTATCCGAGCTCCGGATTAACCGAGCCAATCTAAGAACCTGATGATTATCCGAGGTACGCGCGTCTATGCTGCGTATTAACCGAGCTTCTTAAATATGTATGTACATATTTCCATTTAAAATCGTCGGGGTCTTCGGGGAATCTCCTTCGCCCGTGTGAGGGGTTCTCCTATTTATGTTTTTGGACTCTTTCAGTATGTAAATTTACGTGAATGCAGTGCGTTTATAGCGTTTTACTACGGAGAAGTACGAGTATACTCACATAATTTATTTGGTTGGAGTTCTGGTAGTTAAGTGTAATTAATACGAACTGCTTTGTTTGAATTTTTGTTTGTCGTATTACAATGGAGCAAAACGAGCGTAAAAGAATCGTCGTTCTTATTGAAGAAAAATTAAAAGCCATCAAAAAATTGAAGCAGGAGAGACAATTAAAGTTGTTGCACGAGATTATGGAGTAGGTGAGGAACAGTTGGAGATTGGAAAAGAAACCGCACAAAAATAGAAGAGTGGTGTATAAATCAAGCCTCCTCGTCCTCAGGAAGAAAATCAATGAAAACCGGCGACTATGAAAAGGTTAACGAAGCTTTATTCATGTGGTTTAAGCAACAGAGATCAAAAGGTGTACCTCTGTCAGGTCCAATTTTACAACAGAAAGCAAGAATGATTAGTAGGCAATTCCCAGAGATAGATAAGTTTACCGCCAGTTCTGGATGGCTTGATCGCTGGAAAAAAACGGTACGGTGTACGACAACTGAGTGTATGTGGTGAAAAACTTTCTGCTGATGTGTCATCAATTGAGAAGTTTAAGCAGAACTTTAAAAAGCAAATCGAAAATTGTGGATTCACATGTGATCAAATTTACAACTGTGACGACACTGGTCTGAATTATAAAATGCTTCCATCAAAAACGTTGGTATCTCGACAGGAAAAATCAGTTCCTGGGCACAAACGAAGTAAGGAAGGATTAACTATAATGGTATGTTCCAATGCATCTGGCAAGCACAAAATCCCACTGATGGTGATTGGCAAGTCTGCACGTTCAAGAGCTTTAAAAGACATCTCATCCAAAGCCCTACCAGTCTATTACAAAAGTCAGAAGAGCGCATGGATGGATGCGACTTTATTTACTAACTGGTTTGAAGAAGAGTGCCATCTGTGACTAATTTTTTAACAGAAACCGTCTTCCTATTAAAGCAATTTTGTTAATGGATAATGCCCCCTCACCCTGGAGAAGTACTTCATGTGGGCGAAATTGTTGTAAAATTTTTTCCTCCAAATGTAACCAGCATAATGCAACAAATAGATCAAGGCATCCTCGAAAACATTAAAAAAAATTATAGGCGTTTATATCTTGAACATCTGTTAGAATACACAGAAAAGGAGGATATTATCAATAGGATGAGAAAGGTTACACTGAAAAATGTTATTTACTGGGTAAGTCAAGCTTGGGATTCTGTGCGTTATTGATTTTGAGGACTATAATGACAGTGAAGATGATACTCCATTAAATGAATTAGCTTTGAAATTGAGAAGCCATGGAGAAATGTCCTGTTCAAATTTTGACAGCGAGATAAAAGAAAAAAAAAGTTTATTTGAATTTATGCGAAAATTAAAAGGTTGCGAAAATGTGACAAGAGAAGATGTTGTTGAATGGATTACAGCAGATGATTTAGAAGAAGAAATGAGTATTGGAGAAATAACGAATGCCTTTCAGGAAACCGAAAAATCAGATGACAATGACGATGACGAAGCGGCGGTGGATGAACAGTCTCCCACTAAGATCTCTCATCAAGAAGGTTTTGCTTCTTTGGAAAAAGCTTTGAGGTATATCGAATAACAACCAGAGGCAACCCCAGCGGATTTGCTCCTTCTTAATAGATGGAGAAACATTGCAGCGAGAAAAAGAAGATGCAATATGAAACAGAAGCGCGTAGATACCTATTTCACTGTTTTATAATGTATGTATCTATTTATATGTTAAAAACGTTAATACATCCGTTTAAAGTATCGGTGTTTATTTTTTGAATGAATAAAAACAAATCCGGATTATCCGAGTTTTCAGTTATCCGAGGAGGGTGCCCCCCACGTTACCTCGGATAACCGGGGTTCTACTGTATATGTATATATATATATATATATATATATATATATTTATATATATATATATATATATATATATATATATATATATATATATATATACAGTTTAACAGCAATAGAGTGTTAATTGTCACAGACCGCAAACCTGGAAAAAAAACTCCCCCTTTTTTGCTATATATATATATATATATATATATATATATATATATATATATATATATATATATATATATATATATAATAACCAAAGTTTACCAAGAATTAAGATACAGATTTTTGATGATTCTCTCAAAATTTATTATAATGTACAGGTTCTCGAAATCGATAACTCATTTGATGCATTCCTTGTTCTTACAACAAGGTATTTCAAATATACAAAATTATTTCAATTTACATTCAGAAAATATATTTTATGAACAGGGGCAAACAGAAAAGTTTAAAAAAATCCTAAATAAAACTTTCACTGCTTTTAAGTCAGGTTTTAAAACTTATTGTTTGTAGGTCGTAAAAGCTCACGTTGTAAAAATGTTGATGTTATCGATTGGCCAAGGACTAGTTTAATTTATTGTAGAGAAGATTAATAAGAAAGGGAAGGGAAGTAAAAATAAGAGCTTATTTCTATAAAATTGAAAGTTCCTATTTTTGAAATTATTAGGAAATTGAATTGACCTGGTAACTGGTGAAGTTATACGAGGATTGATTATTAAAATATATTGTCAGAGTTTTGAAATAATTACATACAAATAATTTTATTTAAAAATTATCCTATTCAGAATGTATCTTGATATATCCGGGATTATTCTTAGAACTCTATTTTGAAGTATTTGGAACTTTGAGGTTAATTTTTGCAAATGGTACACCGTGAAGGAGTACCAAAAGTTAAAAGCGTCCTTAAAAAGATTTGCTTGTAGTTCTTAAGCGTAGTTTACTATAGTTATTTATCAAATAATTTGCAGTTCATTGTTTAAAAACTTTATTGATAGTTTTATTTATATTGGAGCCCCAATATCAGATCGATATTTAATTAGTGAAGGCCAGTTTTTTTTTTTATTATATAAAAACAAACACTGTGATTTACAACATAGGCAAATTACAAAACTGTCATAACTAAACATACAAAAATTATAAATAAATTAATAGAAAACTGAGTTCCAGAACCGGGAACTGTTGTAGTTGAATCAGGATAGCCATTCTTAAATTTGTTACATAAATCTTCAGCTCTGCAAGTACTACAACTTTCTACCGTAAAACCTTGTTCTGTATTTCCTTGTTGTTGTGCGCAATATGAGTTTGTATTGTTTCTAAAAACTTGTTCACAACTTGCTATGTACGTTGTTGTGGGGCCCGTACCATCATCTAAAAGCAGTGTATTAGTTTAAAAAAATATATAAATTTCGTTTATGAAAAACGTGTTAACATAAACAAAACCGAATTTTCTTTCCTATTTTTTGAATCAAATAAGCAAATTTTCTAATTTATATTTCTTTTTGGCATGAACTTTCTTTATTCCTGTAATTAGACCTGCACAACTATTTGTACAAGTCTAATTCCAGGAATAACACACCTACATGTCTGAATATTAACTTACGAAACAATATCGTCTTCCTTAAAAATTTTGTTACTCAATAGTATATGTAAGCAGCATTTTCATCCCACAAATATAAAAACCAGCCTTGGAGGTAGGCCCCAAATCTAATAAAAGAACGACTCAAAAGTAAAGTCATCAGAAGAACAACATCTAAGCATTGCTCTCAAAAACTTCCTTGTATATATATCTTGTAAGTGAATTTGGAAGATGCAATGGATTTTCTGACAAAATAAGACTGATTAAAAGTGTATTAATTTACTGGCGCCAAAGTGGTCTAATTCTAAGCGCAATCGGTAATGTTTTGGAAATTTCTTTACAACAAAATGCGTATTAAAAAAGTAATAATAAATCTCCTCGTGTCTTATTCAAGTGTCAATATTGCATAATAATACATAACATACTCGTATATCCTACTTGTACATTAAAGATAATTGTGTGATAATCGGATCAGTGGCACTCAAATTGTAAGCAGACATACATGATACAAAATTTTCTAGGTTGTAGATCCCATTAAAATATTTATAAAAAGTTAGACAATAAAAGAGTTTCGGCTCCTTGAAATGTTCTAAATTTTTAAATTCTGGGCACTGTTAAGACCTTTACGGTGCATACCGTGATGGTTAAGTACATAAAATAAAAGTAGTAATTTTTTTATTAACTTTCTGTGGGCCTCAGTATAAATGACGTGACAAAATTAATGATTGTTAAGTTTTTATGTCTAATTTCCAAAACTTATTTTTACATTAATTATATAATTAAACTGTGTTATACTTTCTGCTCTTAATTTTTGTTAAAGTATTTGGACATTAATATAACTCAATGCAACGTTTTAGATTCAGCACACCAGACATTGAAGGATTAACTGGATGTATAGTTAAAGTGCAATAAAAGTGCAGTATTTTTACTGCCTTTAAAATTGCACAGTTTAGATACAACAATATTTTGATTTTATTCTCTCTGGGGTATCACCAGGTTTTGGACCTCGAAAAACTTGTGCTCTTTTGTTTATAAACAGTTGAAGTTTTCAAAACGCGTTTTTTGAGCTTAAAGTGCAAATAACTCCGGTTATATATTTCGGATCGAGACAAAAAAAAAACCAAACTCTTCGTTATGAAATTTGAAAAAACCGACAAAAAACTGTTTTTTTTTTTTAATTTTATTGTACAGGCCGACTAAGTTAACCGATCGGCTTGAAACTTTCAGAAAAATATGCCTTTTATTATATCAAAAATACCCTGAAATTTTGGTTCAAGAATATTGAACCCAGTGGGCATAATTGAATTTGTTATTTAAAATTTGAATTGCCCGCCATTTGGTCCAAAATGGATTTTTCTTTTTCAAAATTTAGGTCTTGACGCCAGCTTTCCGATGCCATTAAAAAAAAAATTGTGGAGTCATTTTAACTGTTTTTTTTTACATTTACTTATTATTAAAATAATAACAAATGCGTTTTTTCGGTCATTTAGAAAAAAAAAAGGAAATTTCTTATCACATCTGGTAGTGAATCACGAGACCTTTATTTAAAAAAAAAAATTCATTTTCGTTCACAATTTTTTTTTTCTAAATGTCAATTGTTGTTATTTGATTGAAAATGAAAAAAAAAACATGTTTTTGCCTGTTTTTTTTTTTTCAGTTTTGTTGGTTATGTACACATTTGAGTGATTTAAAACCAACGAGGATTTGTTGGAAATTTCATTCTGAAGAGTTTAGTTGTTTGTTTGTCTCGATCCGACTGATATAACCGGAGTTATTCACATTTTAAGATCAAAAACCGGTCAAGTGCAAGTTGAACTTGCGCAATTAGTGCATCGTACGTTAATTGGTTTTAAAATGAAAATTTTGGCTACGGGGGTATAAAATGATCAATGACTTCACAAAACACACCTCAAATGAATTTTCAACAAAGTTTGCTTTCGGTTTATACTGAAAATTGATGACCTGGATTTTTTTTTATATACCAGATAAATTATTAAAGGTAATGCACCCGTGATAATTTCGTTCAATCTACACCCCGTGGAAAATATTCCAGAATTTTTTCAAAATTTTTTGATCAGTACTTTTCGAGATAAGGGGAGGAGAGTGATTTTTCGCGATTTTTTAAAAATAATACAAAGAAAAATGTGCGCAAGTATTACATTATATATATTTTTGAAATCGTGTTTTTATGGTTTTTTCATTTGACACCCCACTCGATGACCTAGTAAAAAAAATTTTTTTCACTTCCGATTTCATCTCCCGAAACTAATCCCTTAAGTCAAAATTTAACTTTCAAAACTACACGGTTCTGATGAGGCCATCAATTCCTATATTACTACCAAAGTTCAACTTTCTATGTCAAATAGTTTCGGAGAAAATCGGGTGTGACAGACGGACACCGAAGTGATATTATAAGTGTTCCGTACGGAACACTAAAAACGCGTTTTGAAAACTTCAATTGTTTATAAACAAAAGAGCACAAGTTCTTCGAGGTTCAAAACGCAGGACAATACTGATGATACCCCAGAGAGGATAAAATCATAATATTGCTGCATCTAAACTATGCCTATCTCATCATTATTTTGACATTTTTTTTACTGCACTATAATCATACATTTAATTTTGCTATAGCAATGTATTATGTTTGGTATTTTATGTGTTGAACTTACATATTGAAAGTTGCGCCTACTATTAATTGCGTCGAACTGCTTTAAAAAGTTAAAGTTAAACTACATTGGAACTGGTAAATAAAAATAAACATATTTTCAGTCTTATTATTTTGGTAGAAAATTAGATGAATACATTGGTCTACTCCAAATTGTATTTTAAATTACTATAACCAGACTAAAATCTAGCGGAAGAAGAGTTATGAATTGAAAAAAAGAAGAAATATGCAGTATGTTCTAATCTCTTGAATTTTTTTTATCACTTGCTATCTAACGTTATGTTAAATAAGAAAATCACTTTAAAAATTTAGTTAAATTGGCTACAAAGTTAATATATTGTCAATAATTTATTAAAGTGAATTAATTTCTTCACTAATAATGTTGTTAAAACAAGAAGAAATTAATATATAATAAAAGATTGTTTTTAGTTTATTTCCACTGGTTTATTTATAATTGTGAATAGCCGGGCCCGCGGCTCCGCTCGCGTGGACTTGATCGTCACTGCTTATTCCTTATGTTACCCAACGTAATAAAATATCTCTCATTATTTCCTCTTATCTCCCAATATGTCTCCTTATCTCCCATTATCTCTACATAATTTCCATCATCTAGACTTATCTCTGCTCATCTCCCATTATTTCTCCTTATCTCCCATTATTTCTCCTTATCTCCCACTATCTCACCTTATTTCCCATTATCTAGGCTTATCTCGACTTATCTCGCAATATTTCTCCTTATCTCCCATTATTTCTCCTTATCTCCCATTATCTCACCATAACTCCCATTATCTAGACTTATCTCTGCTTATCTCCCATTATTTCTCCTTATCTCCCATTATTTATACATATTTCCCATTATCTCACCTTATCTCCCATTATCGAGGCTTATCTCGACTTATCTCCCATTATTTCTCCTTATCTCCCATTATCTCACCTTATCTGCCATTATCTAGGCTTATATCGAATTATATAGAACATATGTATAAATTTATAAAAACACGTAAATCGGATAAGTGGTTCTCGAGTGATAAGCGCACTAACGGACAGACAGACAGACAGAGAGACGTTACATTTTATAGATATTATATTCTTTGCTACATGATATTGTTCCATATTTAATGCTTTAGGCAGTGTATTGCAAGAGAACGCGCTAGCGACAAACTCCAACTTGATTCACTATTATCGTTACTGCTTATTCCTTATGTCATCTAACGTATTAAAATATATCCTATAACCTGGCCAGAGAACATATGTATGTTTAAAAAAAAAGCACGTAAATCGGATAAGTGGTTCTCCAGTGATAAGCGCACTAACGGACAGACAGACAGACAGAGAGATAGACAGACATTTTATATATATTATAGATATAGATTATTATTATTATCTAACTTGGCCAAAGAATATATGTATGAATTTAAAAAAAAGACATGTAAATAGAATAAGTGTTTCTCACGTGATAAACGCACTAATGGACAGACTGACAGACAGAGAGACATTGCATTTTATATATATTATAGATTATAGATATTCTCTGCTACATAATATTGTTCCATATTTAATGGTTTAGACTTATTGCAAGAGAACGCGCTAGCGGCAAACTTTTTTTCGATTTCATTCACTATTATCGTCACTGCTCATTCCTTATGCTACCTATCGTAATAAAATATAGCCTATAACCTGGCCGGAGAACATATGTATGTTTTAAAAAAAAAGTACGAAAATCGGATAAGTGGTTCTCCAGTGATAAGCGCACTAACGGACAGACAGACAGACAGACAGAGATACGTTGCATTTTATATATATTATAGATGTGATAAAATATATATCTATAACCTGGTCAGAGAACATATGTATGAATTTAAAAAATCACGTAAATCGGCTAAGTGGTTCTCGAGGGATAAGCGCACTAACTGACAGACAGAGAGACGTTGCATTTTATATATGTTATAAATATAGATTATTATTTTTATTATTATATAACCTGGCCAAAGAATATATGTATGAATTGAAAAAGACAGGTAAATCGGATAAGGGGTTCTCGCATGATAAACCCACTAATGGACAGACAGACAGACAGACAGACAGAGAGACATTGCATCTTATATATATTATAGATTATAGAAATTCTCTGCTATATAATATTGTTCCATATTTAATGGTTTAGGCTGTGTATCGCAAAAGAACGCGCTAGCGGCAGACTTTTTTCCGACTTCATTCACTATTTTACGTCACTGCTCATTCTTTAAGCTACCTATCGTAATAAAATATAGCCTATAACCTGGCCAGAGAACATATGTATGTTTTTTAAAAAAAAAGTACGTAAATCGGATAAGTGGTTCTCCAGTGATAAGCGCACTAACGGACAGACGGACAGACAGACAGACAGACAGAGAGAGAGACGTTGCATTTTATATATATTATAGATACATTTAACACTATCAAGTTAGGTTTAATGTTAACAATTTTATATTATTTCTTAATTATAATATTACACCTATTTAAATTATATTAAATAGTATTGGAAAACCCAGAAATGATATTAGGAGAATAAATCCAATAATACTGAATTGTTTAAATCTATCTGGTCGTTGAGCAAAGTACCTGTAGTCCTTAATCGATTTATTTGCATTGTTGACAACCAACATCTTTGTTGGTTTTGTAAAATTTTGTAATTCTTATTAAACGTGTGATTCTCTGTTAAAAGATGATTAGCATATGTTGAATTAGACTTTCTATGTATAAAAGTACGTCTAGTTTGTCCTATGTATGCTTTAGGACATGGCCCACATGTTAATTGATATACCCCTGATTTATTATCTTTATTGATTTGCGGTTTGTAGTTTTTGAGACATTTCCCTATAGTATTATTTGTCTTGTAAGCTATGTTGATATTTTTTTGATTTAAAAATTTTCCCAGTTTTTCTGTTGGTTTACCGAAATAGGTTAAGCATTTAAATGTGGTTTTTCTGTCCTTAAAACATCAGCATAGCTTACAATACAAACAATACTATAGGGAAATATCTCAAACTACAAACCGCAAATCAATAAAGATAATAAATCAGGGGTATATCAATTAACATGTGGGTCATGTCCTAAAGCATACATTGGACAAACTAGACGTACTTTTATACAAAGAATTACAGAACACGAAAAAAGTTTCATCCATAGAAAGTCTAATTCAACATATGCTAATCATCTTTTAACAGAGAATCACACGTTTAATAAGAATTTCAAAATTTTACATACCCAACAAAAAGGTTTAAAACTAAACCTTTTAGAGACAATGCAAATAAATCGATTAAGGACTCTAGGTACTAAACGACCAGGTAGTTTATACAATTCACCATTATTGAATTTATTATCCTAATACCATTTCTGTGTGGGTTTTCCAATACTATCAATATAATTTAAATAGGTGTGTAATATTATAATGAAGAAATAATATAAAATTGTAAACATTGGTAAATGTAGATCTAAAGAAGCTGCATCGACAGCGAAACGCGTCACCACAATTATAAATAAACCAGTGGAAATTGACTAAAAACAGTCTTTTATTATATATTTATAATGAGTTTCCATCAAGTAGAAGCTACAACCATGCGAAATAAGAAGAAAATAAAATATTGTCAGTCTAATTTACGTAACGAATGAAACTCAAGGAATAAATAAACTTTCAAGTTATTCTGATTGTAAAAAAGCGGAATGGAACAGTATATATTTACTAAGAGTCTGACGGTATGCTGTTTTAAATTATTACGATTTATATTGTCAATTAAAATTTCATCTTTATCCATTTTTTTCAATAGCAACATGATGATGATTATCATCTTACATTTAGGCAAACTTTATAATTACTAAATTAATAAATTTTAATTATTTTAAAAACTTGTTTCTTTTACCAAAGTTTTGAAAAGTATATTTAAGTTGATGAATATTGAATGTAGGTAGTAACATTGGCCTATTTCACGGTGTATATTACAGAAACAATTAAGAGGTTAAATTTTCAAAAATTAGATTTTTTTTACGGATTTATATTTTCTATATTTCTAAGAGTTATTAAAAAAAAATAAATAAATAAGAAAATTCCATTCCATTACAAAGTTATAGCATTAAATGTGACATGACGTCGGACTGGATATACTGTCTGCAATGCTAATCAATTTTTAATATTTTTTAATTTTTTCTTTTTAAATCTTAATAATTATTTTTTTATACAAACTGTCAAGAGGTTTTAAAATTTTTCTAATAGACAATTTTTTATAAGTAATTAAACATAAATTTTTTGGTCGAAAATTGCATACTGAAGTTTGAAACACCGTAATTTTTTTTTATTTTTGAAAAAACCTCTTCGACAATTTTTAACTACTACATTATTTTACAAGATTAATTTTTATTTTTGCAGAGTAAATTATTTTTTGTGAAATTTCCCTGCAGACATGTAGGCGCCATAGTTTTCATCAGTGGTCCATTTAACCCGATAAAAAAATAAAATTTAAAACATTTTTAAAAAAATGTTTTCTTATTACTTAAAGTATAATAAAAATATAAAATCGCCATTCTTTCTAACTTAAACTAACCTTTAAAATATATATTTTTAAATATACATACTTTTTTCAGCGCCCAGGTGTATGTAATCCCGGAAGTATGTTTTTTTTTTATTTCATGAAAATTCAAAAATTGTACCAGGTACATAATTAGGGTTAATATTTCAGTTTCACCCTATTTTCACACTAGCGATCGTAATTCAGAGAAACACAACTTTACAACACTGTAAACAAAATAGAGATAATATTTATAGTAATCAGAATTTGATGGAATTAATAATACGAATCAATACAGACAATTAATTCCGTCAAATTTTGATTGCTATAAACAAATTCTCTGCATGCTTTTGTTTACGGTGTTGTAAAATGGTGGTCTCCCCTTAATTACAAATGCTAATAGAAATACCTATTTGAGAACACCTATGTGGAAACAAGAATTAACTCAGGATGGGAAAACGATACAGAAATACGTGTGAGAATAGAAAGAGCGAGAACATCGTTCAATAATATAAAGAGCATATTTATCTCCAACAGTATAACCCTACCTCTTAAAATCAGACTACTCCAGTGTTATATTTCCGGTACTGTCGTACGGAATAAAAGCGTGGACAATGTCTGAAACGTTTATGAAACGTGGGCGTACAGTCGTATCTTGCGAATATCTTGGTGGACCACATTACTAACGAGGTGGTACTGCGTCGGATCGATAAGGAAAGAGAGGTGGGAATAACTATTAAGAGAAGAAAGCTGGAATATCTCGGACATGCGGCACAGGATACTTCAGTTAATAATCCAAGAAACAGCAGGAGGAGGCCCGGGAGAAGAAGACACTCTTGGCCCCAGAACTTACGCCATTGGTTCGGACTGTCATCTGCCCAACATTCAGATCTATCGCAAATAAAATCAGAATAGCCAACGTTCGCAACGGAAAAGGCACGTGAAGGAAAAGAAGAATAGTTAATTTGATTTAAGCCGTAGAGTCAATTTTTAATATTACATTAAGTTGGTATTAAATGTAACAGTGTTATATTTGATTTAATTGGAAAAAAGTCATTATAAGTAACATTGAGATTTAAAAAGGTAATAATGCAATGAATTACGTTTTTTAAGGCCAAAGAATTTTCTGTTTTATAGAAATTTCGCAAATAGTAAAAATGTGATAAAAATTTAAGATTTAAATTGATAACTTAAATGTTGTATACTAATGTAAAACTGATAAATATCCAATTTTTATTATAACACTTTTTTGAATTTTAGTACTTTATCTGAGATTTTTGAAAAAAAAGTTAGTTCTGACAGGTCACAGTATTTTTCATCTTTATTGAAGCAAAAGTTAATGTCAGTGTCAAACCAGTATTTATATATCAGGATACACAGAGTTTTTAATTGTTTCAATTTTTTTTTGCGTTTTTCTTAAATCAACATATTTACGTTGTCATAGTGATTATTTTACAACTATGACGCAATTAGAGCTGCCTCTTAGAAAAAGCTTACATACTTACCAAAGGTAAAAACTAAGTTAGTACAGGTTGCCACAGTAGTGTTGCTATTGAAACATTCAACAATGTCTGTATAATTTGTCGGAAACGAAACTATAGAAAAATAGTTGTAACATTTGACACTTAGAGTAGTACCTATAAGATAACAAAAATGATATTAATTTAAACAGAAAACATTACTAATTCTTTTTCATATCTAATGATATATCAATCTTATTGGTTGTAATAAAATTTACCTACCAAAAACACTAAATAACATGAACAAACCTAAAAAAACAATTTTAAATAAAAAACTCATTATTTTTTTTAAGGTTCCTTCTTAGTTAATCAGACAGTAATAGTAAAACAAATACTACTACTTTAATAATGTTCTATTTATAATCTGTCTACGAATAGTATTTCAGTAAATTAATTTTTCTTTATCATAGGAGATAAAAGTTTAATTTTGTTTAATTAAAATCTCATAACAACCACCGGGTTAAGTATCCAATATTCAATAGGATTTTTATCAATTCCCTGAATTTCCTTCGACTTTGTTTGCTAATTATTGCGTAATAAGAACTTTGATCGCCCGTAATTTGCGCACTTATAACCATTCTCAAAGTCAGCTCCCTCGTAGAATGTTTTTGGCGGCTCCCAACTTTTTATAATTAGAGATTAAAATTTAACAAGAGAGTTTATATCGTGTTCAAAAAGTTCTCGAAGTGCTTTAATAAAATAATAGAAAAACTATATACAAGTGAGCATTTTATTACTTCAGATCTTCTACATAGTCACATCCGACCTCAATACAACCTTCAGAACGTTCATACAAGTACGTGAAACTGTTAGAAAAATCTTCTTTTGAGAACAGGTTTAACTCGTGCGTCACAGTGACTTTAATGTCCTCCAGATCGTCGTAGCGTCGACCCTTCATGTGGAGCTTGATTTTTGGGAATAAAAAGAGGCACTAGGAGACTAATTCAGGCGAATAAGGAAGCTGGTCGAGTACAGACACCTTGTTTTGCGCCAAAAACTGCACTACAATCCCAGCCATATGAGCGGGCGCGTTGTCATGAAGCAACATAAAAATCCTTGGCGTTTCATCGTTCCGGTTGAACGAGATGAATTCTCCTGCGAAGCCGCTCCATTACAGTCTATGTAGTACCTGGCGTTCACTGTAGTGCCCTCAGAACTAATTCTTTGTGGCCAATTCCTTAGGCGTCAAAATATGCAACGAGCATTGTCTTTGTCCTTGACATTGTCAGTCACACTTTTTTCGATCTCGGCAAACCATTACCATTGGGCTTTTTGCCGTTTTGTGGTAGGCTCGTATTGGTAGCAACGTCTCATCGCAGTAATTATTTTCTGCAGAAAAGAATCGTTCGCAGTTTTAATTTAGGTGGTTTACGCTGGTATCTACCCGTTGATGTTTTTGTTCAGGTGTTAGGTTATGGGGTACAAACTTGGCACACACTTTCCTCCTAATCAAAACATTCCGGACAATGTTAGTGCAATCAACTGGGCATTTAACC
This sequence comes from Pachyrhynchus sulphureomaculatus, assembly GCA_019049505.1. Lineage (NCBI taxonomy): Eukaryota > Metazoa > Arthropoda > Insecta > Coleoptera > Curculionidae > Pachyrhynchus > Pachyrhynchus sulphureomaculatus. Next base: position 77,748,977 of record CM032449.1, on the reverse strand, counting down.
GTGCATTTCATCTGCAGATTTTCGCCCACCAGCGGAGGGCAGGGCCCACCAACGACTAACTACCTTTTTTTACAGCGTACCGACTTTTGCGAGTTTACTGATGTCTGTTGGCAAGCAGGATGAGGTGGAATGTGGCATAGCCAATTACTCTTTAAAATAAAAGTGTACTGACTTGTCTAGGATCGAACACGACCCTATGGGCAAGGTAAGCCGGAACTATACCATAGAGGCAAAGCCGCTACAAATACTTAACAACTATAAGTAACTAGTAATGATTTAAACGGTCAAACTTGAGCATTAAAGAGTGACACAGTACTTGATTTTACTTTTTATGTATTTGAAAATGATTGAATCCTGTCACTGAAGTCGTTTTTAAGTGAACAGTCACATTATTGCCGAACCAAAAATACACATATTCTTATTAACTCTTAAGGATATTTTTTGCAAAAAAATTAAACTAAGTTTCTTCAAATGTGCAATATTTTACAACAAAATATATTTTTAAATTTCCAAAATTCATATCAAAATTTTTACTTTTATGACTTATAATTTTTAGTCAATTTTGTTAGACTGTAAATGCTGTGAAATATTGTCAAGCCTTATTTTGTCGGGGTGACGCGGATACTGCAGAGCATAAAGTTAAAAAACAATCTATGTTAAGCTGCCTTATTTTATCTTAGTGGACTCCCATACAAAGCATTAGAAATGTTATAAAAGCAGATACTTATATGCACTTGCCCTCTGTAGACTGGGGTACAGCATACAAGAACTTATTTCTTCGACATTGATTCTACTCGTATTCGATCAAAGCAAAGACTTCAACCAATTTTCCGGGTCAGCAAATTTTTAGTTTATTTCAACGATTTAGTTTATACTTTAAAAACCGTGCTGATTCGTCAATCATCTGAGATTACTTTTTTGACCGAAAGTGTTTGTTTTAAAATTATATAATTTTATCAACTTTTTTTGAAAGAAAATAACACGCGCTCGTGGTCCAGTCATTATCTTAATATAATGACTTAGCTTGGTTAATTGGCTTTCTTGGTTTTTGATATTATGTCAAAATAGAATAAAATACGTTTAATCAAGTCAAATTGATTATAACAAGGTAAGGTTCTCATAACAGATTGTTTATTGATATATATATATATATATATATATATATATATATATATATATATATATATATATATATATATATATATATATATATATACAGTGCGACCTCGATAATCCGTAACAGATTGTTTATTGATATATATATATATATATATATATATATATATATATATATATATATATATATATATATATATATATATATATATATATATATATATACAGTGCGACCTCGATAACCGCGGTGATCCGAATTAGTAAATAATTCGAATTACTGAAGCAGGACATTATTTATATTACAAAACGAATCATTTAATACGAAACAACTAAAAAATAGCACATACATAGAATAATATTTAAAATAGAAGCATATCTTATCAAGTTTTATCTTATTTTGTAAAAAAATTTGTAATTTTTGTTTGCTTGACCCTCCTCTGGTTCATCATAAAAGCGATTTCTTTTAATCTTTGAAGTACAAGAAAATCACTTAGAGGGATATCATTTTCTTCTGCCCATCTCATGCACACATTGAAACTTTTAACTGCCTCATCATTCTTCACAGTGTTCTTAACAGTCTGGTTTGTATTAGTATTTAACTCTGAACCTTCATTATCACTCTCGTGTTGTTCATCTGTATCATCTATGTCTTCCAGTGGTAACAAATCTTCATAATTTTCAAGCCAATTACATATTTCCACGTTCGTGAGATTCTGCTCAGTGAGAACATTCAGCATATCTGAAACATCTGTTAAATATTTACGAATTAACCAAAAAAAATACTAAAAGAAAAAATTTCAGGCTTTACCTTTCATTTCTTCCAGCACTTTTTCAAGACTTCAGGGGAGACTTTATCCCATGAATTGCATAGTAGACATACAGCATCTTTTAGGTTAACACTTTTTAATAACCTAACAAGGTTCTCTTCATTATTTGATAAAATATGGGCTAAAAAACTTTTCCGATAAAATAATTTTGTCAGTCTGATTGCATTCTGGTCAATAGGCTGCAAAAGTGCAGTACAATTTGGTGGAAGAAATAATGTTGTAAACTGTCCATCCTCACTAGTCAGCTCTTCTATAGTTCCATGGCTCAACGATTAGCAGGGCTCTTTCAGGCAAGTTGAGACTTCTTAAATGACTTTTGACTTGACGAATAAAAGAATGATGAAACCAGTCTAAGAAAATTGCTGTAGTCATCTATGCATTGGCAGATGATTTGTACTCAACAGGTATGTTCACATTTTTAAAAGCCCTCGGATTTTTTGCCTTTCCTATCACTAACAACTTTAATTTTTGTGATCCATCAGCATTGCAACAAGCTAGAAAGGTAACGGGTTCTTTGATTATTTTTCGCGGTCTTTTCCTGAGAACGAACCAGCGTTTTTTCAGGCAACATTTTCCAATACAGAGCTGATTCATCTGCATTGTATATTTGAGTAGGTCCAAGGTTTAATTCTTTTATCTTATCTGCGAATAAAGTTAGGAAAGGATCGACGGCACTTTCATCATTGGATAGTTTTTTTCGCCACAGACTTTTAAAGCACGCAGACCATGTCTTTTTTTGAAGTTAGAAATCCAGCCTCTGCTAGCTCTAAAATTATCATTCCCGTAGGTTTCAGTGTAAAACTGTTTTGCTTTGCCTCATAAAATTTGTATGTATACAAACGAGTTTCCATTTCTGGATATTCGGCTTTTCGTAAGGTTTTTCTGACGCCAGGACCGGAATCACATTTGGAAATAAATCTAAAAGAAGTTACACGTCCATAGTGAGTATCTAAAATTATCCTTAAAATAAATCATATACATACCTTTTGATTTTCCCTTGCTTCTTTTTTATATCCGAAATTGTGGATGTTCCTACTCCGTATTCATTTGCCAACACTTTTCCGCTTTCACCAAGAACTAGTCTTTATAATATATCGGACTTTTGTTTTATTGTTAGTGTAATATGCTTTCTTTTAGAAGGCATTTTAATATGTAGGTACATATACGTAAAAAAAAACGTTTACATACTTATATGAACCACATAAAGTAAAATAGAACCTAGGTATGTAGTACTTGTAACAATAAACAAACAACTACAAAGTCCTTAACCTTTAGACGCGATGCGTTGTAGGCAAATCAAAGGCACCTACAGTTTGTGTGAATCCCAGATGTATTAGACTGTCAGTTAGGGGAATCCCCTCACTATCGATTTCAGTTTTTTCATGTAGTTTAAATTAAGTAGATGTCTAAAAAACGCAGGTCCGGATTACCTAGTCCATCAAATCCGGATTATAAAGTACACAATGCAATAGAAATGTTTGTCCGGATTATAAAAGACAAAAAGAATTGTAATTGTAAGTCTTGCCAGTTAACTTGTGTTAATAGCATGCTGTTGATATTATACTTAACAATAGAGGATAGGTAATGAATTGAAGAATTTTTTGATAAAATATTTTGTGTCTACAAGGGAAAGGAGCAACTAAAAATTTCCTAAATTTTCTTATCATAATATCCGCGTTTTTATACTTTCATTAATGTGGCCCTGAAAGGTATTAGACAATTTGAGAAACATGCTTCAAAGTTAACCCTATTACGACTCCGTGTCTTTTATATTCTCGGCGGATAATTTAAAAGAGACAGACAATGCATGCAATTTCTTAATTATATTTATTATATTGTACGGAACTGATTTTACACTAGGATTCTTGTATGCTTATTTTTTCATTTATTTAGTTTTTTTTGGGCACTTAACAATGAAAAAATCGAGCAATTGGCTTAAAAAATATTTTTATAATATAGGGATTACCGCTCTGTTTTAATTTACAAAAATAAATAAGAAAAATGGCAACTCCTTACAAGTCTCAAAATTTAGTTTCACAAGTCGCACCTCACAGATTGATGAACTTTTGGTTAGTTCATTTGATATTTTCGGGTGAACAGTGTTTAAATGAGGACTGACCTTCTTAACGCTGACTTAAATTATAGCCAAGAACAAAATCGAAAAAATGCGATGCCATCTCGCCATGTGTTATAAAGAACCACTATTTATATATAGCACAATGACGGTAAATGGAAGGATGGGTCTAGGTATGAATATTTCTTTAATTAATTAGGAATTAAATTTTATGGAGTACAGGATTGAGAGTCAAAATCAGCCATAAACTTGACTCCATACCTAAGATTACGCAATTTTAATTTATTTTAAAAAGCCATATGAAAACCCAAGGTCAAATAAATTAGCTATCTTCTGACTATTGTCATAAATATAGTAACTGGGTACACTTTATGCATAGTGGTCTAGGGTCAGATCCAAATTTGACAGATTACCAAGCCAACTAGGATTTTCTGAATGGCAGCCTCTACATATGAGCACAGTCAGTCCGTTTACAATATATACAAATTATATAACTCTTGATATTTATTTTCATCTCTACCTGAGCACACCAATAAATAACATTTTTAATCCGTTTACAAAAATATATAATACTTGATATTTATTTTCAGTTGTTACCGACATTTAGGTTACTGAATTGCATTTTAACTTTTATCAGACTCACCCGATTTACTATTTTCCTATTTGGCGTAACGAAAAATTTCTTTCACTACTAAATTTAGCTTTTTATAAGGAAATAAATATGATAAAAATCACTTGTCAAATCTAACAGATTACAAAGACAACTAGAATTTTTTTAAATGGTAACTTTTATATATAAGCACATCATTAAGTACAAAATATATACATTTTTAGTCTTCCGTACGGAACAATTATTAGATCACTTCGGTGTCTGTCCGTCTGTTACACCCGATTTTCTCCGAAACTATTTGACATAGAAAGTTGAAACTTGGCACTGATATAGGAATTGATGGCCTCATCAGAGCTGTGTAGTTTTGAAAGTTAAATTTTGACTTAAGGGGTTAGTTTTGGGGGGTGAAATCGGAAGTGAAATTTTTTTTTTACCAGGTCATCGAGTGGGTTGTCAAATGAAAGCTTGTAAAAACACGAGTTCAGGTTATAATGTAATACTTGCGCACACTTTTCTTTGTATTATTTTTAAAAAATTGCGAAAAATCGCTGTCCCCCCCTATCTCGAAAAGTACTGATAAAGAAATTTTGAAAAAAAAAAAATTCTGAAATATTCTCCACAGAGTGTAGATTGAACGAAAATTATCACGAATACTTATATAAAAAAAAAAAATTGAAGATCGGAAAAAAACTTTGTTGAAAACTCATTTGGGGTGTATTTTGTGAAGTCACTGATCATTTTATACCTCCGTAACAAAAACTTTTATTTCAAAAGCAATCAACGTACGGAACATTAATTGCGCAAGTTCGACTTACACTTGGCCGTTTATTATATTTATTTTCAGTCGTTATCCATATACAGAGCATTCAAGTTATTGAACTAAAATTTAACTTTTATCTGATTTACTATTTTCCTATTTAGCATATCAAAAAATGTCTGTCAGTGCTAAACAGCAAAAAAAGATAACAAAAAATTTGTTAAAATGAGGTATGATAACAAAAAATTTGTTACAAATGACGTATGATTTGAAAAGTGACAAATTGGCTTTCTCTCAAAAAACTAAGTTTGTTAGTAAACGCATTTCTGTTGAACCAAATAGGAATACAGTAAATCAAGTAAGCCTCGTAATGGTTAAAATTTCGTTCAATAAATTGAATGTCCTGTATATCAGTAACGACTGAAAATAGATATCAAGTGTTATGTACTTTTTGTAAATGAACTGAAAAATGCTATTTAATGGTGTGCTTATGTGTAGAGGTTACCATTTAAAAAATCTTTGAAATCTGTTAAATTTGGCAAGTGACAAACTTTATGTTATCGTATTTGGCTTCCTTATAAAAACTAACACGTAGCTACTTAAAACACATTTTTTTTTGCAAAATTCGACTTTATTCATCAACATAGTCTCCTTCTAGAGTAATACAATTAGTCCAACGCTTTTCTAACATTTCTATACCTTTCTTGTAGAAGGATTTGTCTTTGCCTTCAAAATAGGTCTCAGTTTCGGCGATAACTTCTTCACTGGAGCCAAATCTCTTTCCCGCGAGCATTTTTTTTGAGGTTTGCGAATAGATAATAGTCGCTGGGGGCTAAATCTGGAGAATATGGTGAATAAAGAAGCGATTCGAACTTCAAGTCATGCAATTTTGCCATTGTAGCCATTGACTTGTGACACGGTCTTGATAAAAGAGCACATTTTTCATTTGGGGCCGTTTTTTGAGATGCCTTCAAACGCACCAATAACTTTATATAATATTCGCTATTGATGGTTTTTTTCTCTTCTCAGCATAGTCGATGAAAATTATTCCATGCGCATCCCAAAATAGAGAGGCCAAAACCTTCCCAGCCGACTGTTGTGTCTTTGGTCACTTCGGGCGGCTTTTACTGGCTGCTATCCACTCAGTTGACTGCCGATTTAATTCCGGTATGTAGTGGTGAATCCATGTTTCATCCATCGTCACATAACGCATGAAAAATCCTTTTTATCGCGCTTAAACAGCGTCCAAACAGCGCTCAGAATTATCAACACGTTGTTCTTGGCCCACTGTGTGCAAACGCGGTACCCATTTCGAACAGAGTTTTCTCATGCCCAAATGTTCATGCAAAATATGACCAACACGTTGTTTTGATGTCTTTAGGGTGTCGGCTATCTCACGCAATTTCACTTTCTGGTCATCCGAAATAATTTTGTGGATTTTTTTGATGTTTTCCGGTGTAAGTACCTCATTTGGGCGTCCAGAGTGTTCAGCATCATTTGTGTCTGTACGACCGCGTTTAAATTAAGCATACCAGTAAATGATGAGTGATTTTTTCCAGTGGCAGAGTCCCCGTAACACTTATTAAGCCATTGCTTTGCTTAAACGGTATATTTTTCCCATTAAAAAACAGTGTTTAATCAACACACGAAATTCGATTTTTACCATTGTTTTGAAAATATCAAAAGTAGCGTCACTAAAATCACTGTAACTCGACGATTAGTTTACAATCGTCGAAATGTTGACACGTATTATTTGAAGGTTGGTTCTTCCTAAAAATCATATCGATTTTTTTGAAAAGGGCGACATCTATGTGTCAGACCAAAAACTTTTAGCCTACGTGTTAAGTTTACTTAAAAGTCAAAATTCAGTTCAATAACCTGTATGCCCTCTATACCCTTAAAGACTGAAAAAATAACTATCAAGTATTATATATTCCCATAAACGAACTGAAAAATGTTACTTAATGGTGTACTCATAGGTAGATGGTACCATTCAAAATCGGTATCTGTCAAATTTGGCAAGTGACAAATTTTTTGTGACCATATTTGGCTTCCTCATTAAAAACTTAGTACTGGAAAAATATTTTTCGTATGTAGAATAGGAAAATAGTGAGTTACGTGACATTTAAAAAAATATCCCTGTACACATCGTCAATTTCAGTGGTTCACTTAACGTATTTTTATATAAAAATGTCAAAAAAGTGTGAATTGGATTTAGAAAAACGTATGAAAATGCAGGGGTTCTTTAAAAGTGGAAAAAAATAAATGAGACATTGCAAAAATAATGAAATGTCCACATAGTACGGTGAGATATACTATAAGCCATTTTAAAAGGGCAAAAAACGCACAAAAACTTAAATAAGTCGTCGAGGTCGAAAATGTATTGCCAATACGAGAGAAGACCGGCCAGTAGATACATGCTTCTGTGAAATATCGCAAAAATACATCTTTTGAGCTATGTGCTGATTTTTCTCGAGATATTGGACAGAACATTTTCACTTGAAGCTACAAAAAAACCTGGCTATTGGAGAAGAATAAAAACATGCACTTGGCATCGATCCAGAAACATAAATCTTTTAACGAAGAGGGTTGGCCTAATATCGTGTGGTCGGATGAGTATGCATGTATTGCTCATTAAGTCTGGATATTGTTTATACTATTTATTTCAGTGCATGAGTAACCTGAAAGTTTTTTTTTTAAAAATTTTCCTCTGTTTTTTTCTTTGTTTCAGATTACTGCACTTTTGGTGCTACCTACGTAAGGCGTCGTATCACCTCGACCGCGTAGTATCTACTGTAAAACATGGTGGTGGGGAGGTCGAAATAGTAGTTCATGAGGGTCGAATGAATTCACAAAAATATATAGAAATTCTAAATACTGAACTAGAACCCTTATTTTGTAAATTGTATAGTGATGCAAACTTGGAAAATGTGAGTCTCCAGCAAGATAACGCTCAATGTCAAAAAGGGGCAACGACAATGAAGTGGTTCCGAGAGAATGGGGTGCAGCTTCTGGATTGGCCACCACAGTCACCAGATTTCAACTCTATAGAACATACTTGGTCGATCCTCAAGCGGGAGAACCAAGGAACACTTAGTCACATACCCTCCAACGTGTTTTGTACGAAGAGTGAAAAGTTATTTCCTAAAAAGAATATGAAAACTTAATTTGTTCATTAACAAAAATAATTGCGGTGGTACAAAACCCAAAAAAAATTGTACTAGATATTAATTTGTACAATAAATATATCAGTTTAGTTTATTGTATGCTTTTCATTTTGTTCTATTCCAACAGAGCTTTCAGATTTTGTTAGGTGGCAAATACTTTTGGATAAAGCAGTATATATATATACACCAGGTGTACAAGTATGAAATGCGGATTTCAGACAACAGATGGTGCACCAATGCAGTTTGTGCTATAAAGATTTGACACTGCGCCATTTTGTTCTGTCATCAACAAGTGTCAGACGCGCACGAGTGATAAATTGGAAAAGTGTGTGCATAGTGTTGTGTTCAATATGTCGAAATTTATACCGAACAAAGAGTATCCGCGGACAGCATTAATTTTTTGTTTTCATTTGAAGAAAACTGCCGTTGAATCATACCGATTACTTCGAGAAGCTTATGGTAAGCATGCTCCATCGCAAGATACGTGTGAAACATGGTTTCGGCCTCTCAAAAGTGGTGACTTCGATGTTGCAGACAAGGAACGTGGAAAACCGCCAAAAAAATACGAAGATGTGGAATTGCAAGCATTGTTGGACGAAGATGATTCGCAAACACAAAAACAACTTGCCGAGCAATTGGGCGTTAGTCAACAAGCTGTTTCCAATCGGCTACGAGAGATGGGTAAGATTCAGAAGACTGGTAGATGGATACCACATGAGTTGAACGACAGGCAAATGGAAAAGCGCAAAAACGCGTGTGACATTTTGCTCGCTCGGTACAAAAGGAAGTCGTTTTTGCATCGTATAGTTACAGGGGATGAAAAGTGGATTTATTTTGAGAATCCCAAGCGCAAAAAATCATGGGTAGACCCAGGCGCACCATCCACTTCGACCGCAAGACCGATTCGCTTTGGCAGAAAAAACATTACCAACAACAATTGACCGATTTGAACCGTTCTCTGCTTGAAAAAAGGCCAGAATACCGAGAGAGGCAACACAGTCATTTTTTTTCATGACAATGCTCCATCACATACGTTGGAAGCACTTGTTTGTATCGATGGGTCACGCACTTGCTGAGCAGAGCTTTGGTTCGTACGAAGATGTGAAAAAATGGCTCGATGAATAGTTCGCAGCAAAAGGGGAAGATTTTTACTGGCGTGGTATTCACAAATTGCCCGAAAGATGGGAAAAATATATAACAAGCGATGGAGCATACTTTGAATAAAGCACTTTTTATCATTCTTCCGAATTTAACGTGTTTTTTTTAGAAAAAAAATACGCATTTCATACTTGTACACCTGGTATATATATATATATATATATATATATATATATATATATATATATATATATATATATATATATATATATATATATATATATATATATATATATATATATATATATATATATATATATATATATATATATATATATATATATATATATATATATATATATATACCAGGTGTACAAGTATGAAATGCGTATTTTTTTTCTAAAAAAACATGTTAAATGCGGAAGAATGATAAAAAGTGCTTTATTCAAAGTATGCTCCATCGCTTGTTATATATTTTTCCCATCTTTCGGGCAATTTGTGAATACCACGCCAGTAAAAATCTTCCCCTTTTGCTGCGAACTATTCATCGAGCCATTTTTTCACATCTTCGTACGAACCAAAGCTCTGCTCAGCAAGTGCGTGACCCATCGATACAAACAAGTGCTTCCAACGTATGTGATGGAGCATTGTCATGAAAAAAAATGACTGTGTTGCCTCTCTCGGTATTCTGGCCTTTTTTCAAGCAGAGAACGGTTCAAATCGGTCAATTGTTGTTGGTAATGTTTCTGCCAAAGCGAATCGGTCTTGCGGTCGATGTGGATGGTGCGCCTGGGTCTACCCATGATTTTTTTGCGCTTGGGATTCTCAAAATAAATCCACTTTTCATCCCCTGTAACTATACGATGCAAAAACGACTTCCTTTTGTACCGAGCGAGCAAAATGTCACACGTGTTTTTGCGCTTTTCCATTTGCCTGTCGTTCAACTCATGTGGTATCCATCTACCAGTCTTCTGAATCTTTCCCATCTCTCGTAGCCGATTGGAAACAGCTTGTTGACTAACGCCCAATTGCTCGGCAAGTTGTTTTTGTGTTTGCGAATCATCTTCGTCCAACAATGCTTGCAATTCCACATCTTCGTATTTTTTTGGCGGTTTTCCACGTTCCTTGTCTGCAACATCGAAGTCACCACTTTTGAGAGGCCGAAACCATGTTTCACACGTATCTTGCGATGGAGCATGCTTACCATAAGCTTCTCGAAGTAATCGGTATGATTCAACGGCAGTTTTCTTCAAATGAAAACAAAAAATTAATGCTGTCCGCGGATACTCTTTGTTCGGTATAAATTTCGACATATTGAACACAACACTATGCACACACTTTTCCAATTTATCACTCGTGCGCGTCTGACACTTGTTGATGACAGAACAAAATGGCGCAGTGTCAAATCTTTATAGCACAAACTGCATTGGTGCACCATCTGTTGTCTGAAATCCGCATTTCATACTTGTACACCTGGTGTATATATATATACTGCTTTATCCAAAAGTATTTGCCACCTAACAAAATCTGAAAGCTCTGTTGGAATAGAACAAAATGAAAAGCATACAATAAACTAAACTGATATATTTATTGTACAAATTAATATCTAGTACAATTTTTTTTGGGTTTTGTACCACCGCAATTATTTTTGTTAATGAACAAATTAAGTTTTCATATTCTTTTTAGGAAATAACTTTTCACTCTTCGTACAAAACACGTTGGAGGGTATGTGACTAAGTGTTCCTTGGTTCTCCCGCTTGAGGATCGACCAAGTATGTTCTATAGAGTTGAAATCTGGTGACTGTGGTGGCCAATCCAGAAGCTGCACCCCATTCTCTCGGAACCACTTCATTGTCGTTGCCCCTTTTTGACATTGAGCGTTATCTTGCTGGAGACTCACATTTTCCAAGTTTGCATCACTATACAATTTACAAAATAAGGGTTCTAGTTCAGTATTTAGAATTTCTATATATTTTTGTGAATTCATTCGACCCTCATGAACTACTATTTCGACCTCCCCACCACCATGTTTTACAGTAGATACTACGCGGTCGAGGTGATACGACGCCTTACGTAGGTAGCACCAAAAGTGCAGTAATCTGAAACAAAGAAAAAAACAGAGGAAAATTTTTAAAAAAAAACTTTCAGGTTACTCATGCACTGAAATAAATAGTATAAACAATATCCAGACTTAATGAGCAATACATGCATACTCATCCGACCACACGATATTAGGCCAACCCTCTTCGTTAAAAGATTTATGTTTCTGGATCGATGCCAAGTGCATGTTTTTATTCTTCTCCAATAGCCAGGTTTTTTTGTAGCTTCAAGTGAAAATGTTCTGTCCAATATCTCGAGAAAAATCAGCACATAGCTCAAAAGATGTATTTTTGCGATATTTCACAGAAGCATGTATCTACTGGCCGGTCTTCTCTCGTATTGGCAATACATTTTCGACCTCGACGACTTATTTAAGTTTTTGTGCGTTTTTGCCCTTTTAAAATGGCTTATAGTATATCTCACCGTACTATGTGGACATTTCATTATTTTTGAAATGTCTCATTTATTTTTTTCCACTTTTAAAGAACCCCTGCATTTTCATACGTTTTTCTAAATCCAATTCACACTTTTTTGACATTTTTATATAAAAATACGTTAAGTGAACCACTGAAATTGACGATGTGTACAGGGATATTTTTTTAAATGTCACGTAACTCACTATTTTCCTATTCTACATACGAAAAATATTTTTCCAGTACTAAGTTTTTAATGAGGAAGCCAAATATGGTCACAAAAAATTTGTCACTTGCCAAATTTGACAGATACCGATTTTGAATGGTACCATCTACCTATGAGTACACCATTAAGTAACATTTTTCAGTTCGTTTATGGGAATATATAATACTTGATAGTTATTTTCAGTCTTTAAGGGTATAGAGGGCATACAGGTTATTGAACTGAATTTTGACTTTTAAGTAAACTTAACACGTAGGCTAAAAGTTTTTGGTCTGACACATAGATGTCGCCCTTTTCAAAAAATCGATATGATTTTTAGGAAGAACCAACCTTCAAATAATACGTGTCAACATTTCGACGATTGTAAACTAATCGTCGAGTTACAGTGATTTTAGTGACGCTACTTTTGATATTTTCAAAACAATGGTAAAAATCGAATTTCGTGTGTTGATTAAACACTGTTTTTTAATGGGAAAATATACCGTTTAAGCAAAGCAATGGCTTAATAAGTGTTACGGGGACTCTGCCACTGGAAAAATCACTCATCATTTACTGGTATGCTTAATTTAAACGCGGTCGTACAGACACAAATGATGCTGAACACTCTGGACGCCCGAGGTACTTACACCGGAAAACATCAAAAAAATCCACAAAATTATTTCGGATGACCAGAAAGTGAAATTGCGTGAGATAGCCGACACCCTAAAGACATCAAAACAACGTGTTGGTCATATTTTGCATGAACATTTGGGCATGAGAAAACTCTGTTCGAAATGGGTACCGCGTTTGCACACAGTGGGCCAAGAACAACGTGTTGATAATTCTGAGCGCTGTTTGGACGCTGTTTAAGCGCGATAAAAAGGATTTTTCATGCGTTATGTGACGATGGATGAAACATGGATTCACCACTACATACCGGAATTAAATCGGCAGTCAACTGAGTGGATAGCAGCCAGTAAAAGCCGCCCGAAGTGACCAAAGACACAACAGTCGGCTGGGAAGGTTTTGGCCTCTCTATTTTGGGATGCGCATGGAATAATTTTCATCGACTATGCTGAGAAGAGAAAAACCATCAATAGCGAATATTATATAAAGTTATTGGTGCGTTTGAAGGCATCTCAAAAAACGGCCCCAAATGAAAAATGTGCTCTTTTATCAAGACCGTGTCACAAGTCAATGGCTACAATGGCAAAATTGCATGACTTGAAGTTCGAATCGCTTCTTTATTCACCATATTCTCCAGATTTAGCCCCCAGCGACTATTATCTATTCGCAAACCTCAAAAAAATGCTCGCGGGAAAGAGATTTGGCTCCAGTGAAGAAGTTATCGCGCGATATATATATATATATATATATATATATATATATATATATATATATATATATATATATATATATATATATATATATATATATATATGGACTAGGGAGGTTTCCGATTTGGTTTGGCTGGAATGGAAGCGTGAAACAGAGGAACGCCATTCACGGAATTTTCAAAAGATTTTAAAATAATTTTCTTTTAAATTATAATAACAGTCAGTTTTCGTGAAATTTTAACGTTGGCTAAATATCAAGACAAAAATTTCGTTGTAATTAGAAATGTTTCCTGTAAAAGCATGGAGACGCCTCAACCCAAGAGCTTAATTATTTATTTTTATTTTTTTATTTATTTATTTATTTACGGGGCAGGCCCATTAACTCATAAAGACAAAATATAAAAGTTTACATCTATAAATGACACTTAAAATACTTAAAACTAAAGGCTAAAACTAAGAAATTCAGAAAAGAACCCCGATCTGCCTCTTAAAGAGACAAGGACTTGGAGAACAAGTCCAGTGATGGGCAGTTATTTACAATGCCCATAGATCTTGTCATGAAAGTATTAGCTCCGTAGGTTGTCTTATGATAAGGTTTGAAGGAAAACGTAGATCTAGTATGTCTAGAGAGTGCATACAAATTAATCTGAGATAAAAGTTCTGGACAATTTACAATGGAATTTAAAATTTTAAAGAACATTACAAGATCGCGCTGAACTCTCCGGTTAGACAGGGTATTCAAGTTTAATATAGATGTCAGTTTTGAATAGCTAAAAGAAACATTGTTAAAGAATTTAAAATTAATATGACGTAGAAATTTACTCTGAACAAGCTCCTAGCATGGCAAGCAAAAGGTGGGTTCCACACACATGAGCAATATTCCAAGAGAGACCTAACCAACAAGCAGTACAGCATTTTTTAGAGGTAATGGATGAAAATTCTGACGAGCAACGCCTAATGAACCCAAGCATCCTCAGAGACCTAGACGTTACTTCGGTTATATGAGAAATAAAACTCAGTGCCGAATCAAACTTAACCCCCAGATCCCTAACACACGAGGGAAGTCCCATTTATGCTGTAATCAAAAAAACAATGGATTGTGCGATCTTGAGAAAGACATAGAGAAGCATTTAGAAGTATTTAAAACCATACCGTTTAGCTGACAACAGTCACTAAGTCCATTCAAATCACCCTGCAATCCCACACAATCCTCAATCGATCCAACCGCCGTATACAACTTCAAATCATCAGCAAAGAGCAAGAACCTGGAAGACCGAAAGCAGTCGGCCACATCATTCAAGAACAGGTTAAACAGCAGAGGCCCCTTATGGGAGCCTTGAGGCACTCCCGAGGGCACAGTAGTGTTGACAGACTTAAAATTATTAGCTCGAACCACCTGAACTCTGCCACACAAATAACTCCTAATCCAGCCCAACAGTGGACCCGATATGCCACGGTTATTGAGCTTCTTAAGAAGAACACCATGGTTGACCCTATCAAAGGCCTTAGAGAAATCGATATAGATGGAATGTACCTCAGATCCACTCTCCAAGGTCCTCGACAGGTAGTCCGTATAGGGAATCAAGTTCAATTCAGCAATACTTTAATTACTAGGTTTTCAAATAATTTAGGAACAGTACTCCAAATACTTATTGGCCTATAGTTTGCGATATCAGCCCTGTCCCCTGACTTGAATACCGGGGTGATAAAACTGGTCTTCCAATACTGCCATGCCTTTAGTAATCCACGAGGTAAACCATCAGGACCAGACTCCTTTCTGTGACCCAATCTCGACCTCCTCTCGTAAATTTCAAAGATTGAAATCTTAAATTTGAAGATATTATGAATATTAGTAGAGGGTAAGGCTGGATAATCAAGTAACTCATCAGAGTAAACAGAGCCGAAGTAACTTGCAAAAAGATTAGCCACATCAATGCCCATGTCCACAGATTGATCATTATAAAACATCCTAGAAGGAAGGTCATTTGTGCCACGGTGTGCGCCAACAAAGTCCCAAAAGTTTTTCACGTTATCTCTAATAGAGAGTTCAATGTTGGAGATATAATCAACATGGCACCTACGTGATAGATTCTTACACTGTGATCTTAAAGCAGAGAAGTAATAATAGGCCTGAGGTTCGCCGGAACGATCTAAACCTTCTGTGTGCTTCTTTTTTATGAATTATTAAGTTTTTCAAGTCAGGAGAAAACCACCTAGGGAATTTTCTACTAGATACCTTTTTTAATGGAACATACAAATCTATGGCCCTATAAAGTACATCATAAATAATATTCAACATCTGGTCAACCCCCCGGTTCGAAAGCAGATGAACCCACGATACCGAATACAGAAAATGATCTATCGAAATATAATCCGCAGACTTAAAATCATAATAGAATTCAGTACATTGGGGTAAAACAACTTTTTTTTATTAGTTATAAATATTAACTTAAATTCAAGAGGTGGATGGAAATCATCCGGTAGGATCAGAGGATCATAAGCCATCCCCAGGGATAGATCATTTACATGGCTTAGAACCAGATCAAGAACAGAGCCAGTTTTATTAATAACATTATTCACTTGAAACAAATTATGAAAGGCACACACATTTAACACTATTTCACATATCTCCAGTTCACGGCCAGCGGGTGAATCCAGGGGAAACGGCGTTGAACTCAACGCCTCCTCGATCCAGGCCATTTTAGGAATATTAAAGTCACCAGTCACACAAAACTTAAGAATCTGGATATGCCTCAGAGATGCTATCAAGGGTATCACTAAATATTTGGTAAGTTTCAGGAGGTGATCTAGGTGGTATATATACACAGCCAATAACAGTAACGCACTTGCCAAAATTAATAGAAACATATAGGTGTTCCAATACTATTCGGCGATGCAATTAGCAAGGAATAAGTTTTTTATTTAAAATTTTCTTATATAAGCATTTATTTGGTGTCATTTGAAATATATGATGGAATAACGTGGTAAACTAAATATATCTAGCCAAGTGAGAATTCATGGCAATTAGATTCGGTCTGAATCTTAAGTTTTTTTAGTCAGTCGGGCTGTAAACGTAGACTGACTAAAGAATATAATGTTAGTTAAAATAATTTTTGATTGACTCCTTATTAATTAGAAAAAGACAATGTTTCCTAAAATATACTTTATATTACTCTTCTGTATTTATTTACAATTGATTTCTTTCAATAGAACTTATTTTTAATGTTAAACAATACTTTTAACAAGTGATAATATCAATACCCACTAAAAATACTATATTCAATAATACAATTTATAAGAATATTGGATTTTAAATCAAAAGGACACGTTTTAAAATAATTAGTGTGAGATATTATATATATTGTTGGTATATTTTGTCCTAAAATAATTTTTACTTTAGCGACGCAACCGTTAGACCGGATATTCTGTCACCCGGATTAGCGTCAAAGCTTTATAAAAATGTTTAGTTCTAAGGTTGGAATTTCCCTATTCGTACTTCCAAAGAGATTGTCAAAATAGAAATCAATTTGTACAAATTCCTATAAGTTAGTTTTTATTTTTGTAATTGTATTTTTCATTGGTTATGTTCAGCATAAAGCACTTGTACTGTTAAATTTAAAATGGTCTACATAAATATTTATCTTATAATCCTGTACCCAGAGCAATGGAAATAAATCATTGCCGAAGCTTTAGAGGTCTCCCCTATTTGTCCCGATTATGGTAGTAGTGTTAGCTGTTACGGTTTATAAGAATGCTGTGAAAAATATCTCCGTGATTTTGAAAAACGCGCATCGACCACCAATATGTAATTAGTATTGGTCACTGGACATATCATTTTAGCACCTTTTATTCACTTTACAATGTTTGCAGATTATTGAACCAACGGAATTATATAAATTAATGAAAATAAACCGTAGTTTGTTGTAAAATATGATCGCCAACAATACTATTTCGTCTAAAATTTCGAAAGACTTCTCTTTAATATCACTTAAGCTATAGTCGTGTTTAGTTGGTTGGTTGTTGGCGGAGGGGTAGGTGATTGTACCTGTTTGTGCACTGCAGCCTTTTAGCTTATTGTGCTTCTCTCTCTTGGTTACATGAGCGTTGTCCCTTTAAGATTTATTAGCTTGCTTCCAAGCCCTTGATGTGGTAATTTATCGCCACAATTAGATCTCCAAACAGCTTATGTCTATTCTGGTTAAAACCGCACATTCATATATGATGTGCATAGAGGTCTCTTTCTCTTCACCACATAGTCTGCATCTCGTGGAGCCATTGTGGATATTCATTCTGTAAATGTTTCAAGTGACACTGACCAGTGATCAGTCCCAACACTAGTTTGGTTTTGGCCCTTGTGTTAGTTGTCAGTTTCTTTGAGGGGCCGCCGATTACGTCCCCCGTATGTCTTTGGCCAGATGTTGTGAGCAAACAATCTAGCTGATATGACATGATTGATTATCGTTTGTACCACCTGTTTTGGTATGGTCGTATTTAGTAGATCGTTTACAATTTTAATCGAATATAATCTTTATAGTACTTTACAAAATGTCAAATCATGAGACCTTGACGAATATGGGGAAAATATAAACGAAACCGGGCCAAATCTGTCGTTGAAAGCGCCCGTTCCTATAAATAAACGATAATGATAAAACGTAAACTTAACCTACTGAAGTAAAAATATAGCATGTAATGTTTTGATATGAGAGAACTTAGCTTAATATAAATGCAATCCATGGTATTTCTTTCCCATTGTTAGAAGGAGGTGTTAAAAGTTACAAAGTTCCCTTTAAAGGTTTCTAAAAATGTTTTTGGCCAGTTGCTTTACTACAGCAACTGATACGTCAAATTTTACTCCGAGATGTATGAACGTGGCCACTAATAGTTGAAAATAAGTGACAGTAAACTGCTCTCGTGGTACTAATTTAAATAACATTAACAACAGATTGTCGTTTTTTCAAAGTGGCTTATTTCTTTCGTGGGTAAGTGGAAATGTTTTATTTCTGCTTAAAATAATGTCCCTATGTCAACCTATATTTAAATTCCAAGGCATCTGTGGCGGTCTAGTGAATCTTTTGGGTGTGTATGATCATAAACACAGGCTGTTTCAAATTTAAGTCGTCAAAAAATATATAAAAAAAAATGTAAGTATAATAAGAGCAAATATATATGACGTAAGACTCAGTTATGAAACTATTCATCGATCAAATTTTCGTTTACTATAGAAATGGGACATGCCTTGGAGATATCTCTTGTCTGGATGTATAAGGATATTGATATAACATTTTTTAATGTTTAGCTTGAAATTGTTGTTTGTATAAAGTTTCATAAAACAAGATTTTGGCACTTTTGTTAACTGGTAATAGTATATTTTAAAAGTTGAGCAATCTTCGCGTATGTTACAGCAAGTACTAAATCATATTCAGTTTTAAATAAAATAAAGAGGATTATATCTAAAAAAAAAACAATATTTTTTTTCGAAAATTAAAATATACAGCGATTTTCAAACTTTAAACAATAAAAAAAACTTAGAACTGCCAGATCTTGTAACATCTGTATTCATTCTCGGTTTCTGCCAAGTCTAAGTTAAGTGAAAGTACGGATTGAAATTCGGCAAATTATATAAAAAAGCAAAATCGACACTTATTAGTGAGAGGGTATATTACTTTAGATTTCATCTTCAGTTTATAACGTAAAGTAGGTAAATGATATAAATGATATAAAAATATAGGTTTCTTAAATTGTAAATTGAAAATACATTTTCACCGGTGGTTTACAGCTAAGTAGGCCCAATACTTCTTACCTAATCTACCACATTTCATTGCTTAATTAGTTAATAGCTTTAGTATACTTCGTATAGTTATTTTTTTTTTTTTATAAATAATTCTTTACAATTTGTACAATAAAACATTCTATGTCCGATAACATATTATTCTAGCTACCTTTTTCCTAATGTCTTCAATATTTTTAACAGTCTTTGTTAACACTCACAGTTTTGTGTGCGCATAAGCTGAAGCATTTTAGAAAATAAGTTTTTGTATATATTCATTGTTGTTGTCAGGTTAATTCAGATTTTTTTAAATGGAAATTATGCTGCGAGTTCGAAGTAGTAAGGTCGGTACAATGTTGCTAATGACTTTTCGAAAAGCAGAGTTAATATGCTCAACATATCGAGATGCATAAAAATCTGTTATGTCTTTAATATAAAGGATATAATCCAAAAAAAAAAATTAGTAATTTATGTCGTTGTTGGTAGCTATTAACTCTGCTGCTGCCTTTTTGAAGTTAAGTCTACTATGCATCTTTTCACCGTTATTAAGCTAAACATATTTAAACCGATCTTTTTAAAGTTAAAAAAAGTTGTTGTGTTGCCAAATTTAACTACGTAAAGTACGGATTATTTTTTAGTAAACACCATTAACAGAAACACAAAAACCTGTTAACTAAAGACAACAAAGCCCTAATGGTATATTATTACTTAGACTCTTTATTTTGTGCATTCGCTTTTTTACTGGCATTATAATAAATTCATTAAACAAGCGCCACAAATAAAACTTATTGTTAGTATATTACACCTCAATTCGGAAAAGTACTAATTTGTCACGTAAATGAAGTGGATTAAGCAGAAACATTTCTGACTAGAGTTAGCCCAAAAAATGAGTTTGCATAAGTAATTATATCGTTGTCGTATAAATACTATATGTCGCTATTTAATCAGAGTAACAGACTAGCTATTTAGGATATAATCTGCAAAATCAACTTGTGTTGAAAACAACACAGAGATATTTAAGAATGAGTACGATTTGGTGCAAATATCCTGGGTAATGAAAATATTTAAGATGCTTTTCAAATTTAATTGTAATTCAAGTGTAAAACGGAAACATATACGAAAAATATTTCTCAGAGACAAGAAAAATAATAGGAGTGCAACTTTTAAAACTTCTTGGACGAGCAAGAAAGTAACGAGATAAAGATGAAAAAAATGCTAACATTATAAACAAATATTTAATGATTAATATAAAAAAAATGCAGATATTGACATATGTCATACAAATTTTACCTTTTAAAACTATACGATGGTGGTTTTTGAAAGCGAGAGAGAAGAGGTGGTAAATAATTCACCACTATTTCAAAAGATATGAGCTATAAATGAAGTACCCACAGAATGGTCAACGTTAGCATAGAAAAAGGATTAGCATTCTAATAAATAAATATTTCTATAGCCAATTACCAGTAACTAAATGTTAGGTAGTCCTCATGTAATCTTTTTTTTAATAAAAAATTGTTGAAATAAAACTTCACTTTACTTACTTTCACTTTCGCTATTCAGAAATCGCACACGTAGTGCCGAAAAAGGCTTTAACCTAGCTATTGAAATTAAGCAAAATTTATGTCCAATAATAATAAAATATTTTTTGCATTTGTTCAGAAAAGAGTTGATGCATGTGAGGTGTCTGTATACGTTGATTCAAAGACGAATCAATTTCATAGCCGACAAATTTTGCTAGATCATGTACCAAACCGAACAGACTTTTAATACGTTCATAATTTTATACCCTACTTTAAATGTAATAGCGCTCAGTCTGCAAATATAAACTTTACTTATTTATTTATAAACCAACTAAATTTGTACTTTCTTTGTGAAATTACAATTCGCAAAGAACATGTAATTTAAAAATTTAGCAGTTTTCTCAGTTCGCTGCCATTTGCAGCTTCTATTATAATCTACTAAAATATATAGGAATCCATTAAATGCACACACAAAACTGCCATTTTAAAGACTTGTAGTTAAGGCCTATATCCTTTGTTAAAGTTTATAAATTTTTAATCTTTTTCCTTTATATCAGTACATTTTGTGTAATTAAGAATGCAATGCATGTTTCTAAAAAAGTTAAATTAAAAATTAATTTTTGATATAACATTTTTGGAGTAGTTACTAAAACTGTGTCGGTCAATAAAACTAATGATTAGTACCTTTAACAAAGAATACGTCAACCAAAAAATACTTCTATTTTAGAACTTACTATTTCACAAGGTTTAAGTGTTCAAGTTTTTATTGCTTTTTCTTTTAATGTAACTTAAAATACATTTTCAAAGTTGCTGACATAAGAGATTAAATTTCATCAATTTCATGAAACTCGCACCAGGCAAATCGAAATTTGTTTTATTTATGGATAGCCCATATGATGATGAAACTGCCTGATTATTCATAGTAGTTACATGATGAGACACATTATTTGATTCGGTAAGGTATCGAATAAACGTATATATTGTTAGAGCGTACCGAATATTACTTTAAAAAAATGGATATCCGGTAAGGCTTACTTTAAAAAGTGGATATCCGGTAAGGCAATATATTTGTGCATTGAGTACCGAATATTCGACTGACTAGTAAAAAAATATTTTGTTTACGTTTTAAAACTTTGATAACACCAGTCCATCAGTGGTATTTTGGGAAAGCTATTAAGTTCTCTTTAACAAATAATAATTAGGTACTGTCGTTTTTGTTAATTTTTGATCAGTTCTTACTTTAGACTATGGGCGTTGTAATACACTGTAAACAAATGAGCACAGGGAAAATGCTTATAGCTACCAGAATTGAGCGGGATTAACAACATCAATCAAAACAGATAATTATTCTCGCCTTATTCTATTGTGTGTTTTGATTGGTATTGTTAATCCCGCTAAGTTCTGGTTGCTACAAATATCCTCCTCGCCTGCTTTTGTTTGCAATGATGTAAACATTACAAACGTCCATTGGCTGAATGTTTGATGTCCGTTCGCATATTCGGCCGAAATATTGGTTAGTAAATATGAATATTCTGTAAGAATCTAACTAAACATTGGTTTACTTAATATACTACCAAACAAACTGTAACTACAGTGACGTTTTGGGCCCAAAATCTTAAAAAAAGTAAAATTGGTTTTGGTGTTACATATTAGATTTCCTGGTACTTAAACCCTATTAAAACATAATTAAATAAATAGCTCCTAGCCATTCACTACATACAACTCTTATATCCAGACCAAATTCTAGTCTTTTCTAAGATACGTATTGAACAGTAAAAATATTCACCTAATTTATCAGATAAAAGAAAAAATGCAATAACAACAAATGACATTTTAAGTTAATTATAACTTTAAAACGATGGATCAAAAATTAGTATAGAGAAAAAAAACAACGCAATCATTTTTAGAAAAATCAAAAAGTTTCTGAAAACCATTGAAAGCATTTAACGGAAACTTTTAATCTTGAATAATTTTTTTTAACGTTAAAATAAAAAAAAAATCTTGAAGCAATAGTAACTGGCCTAGCAATGTTGGAATGAACATGTTTTAAACGCCTATCAATATTGCTCTCTTTATATTTAAGTATAATAACAAATTATAAATTTGAGAATATTGCTTGCAGATTTTAAGAATTTTGAAATCTGCGTTACTTAAGCGTAATAATACATTATTTAAAAATCTAAAATACAAGACAGGCAAAAATAATAAAGCCTTTGCAAAGTGTAAAGAAAATCGAGATCTTTTACAAGAAAATATTATTTTTATGACATATTAGTGTAATTAAATGTAAAATGTAAAGCAGAGGTGAAAATGTAAATTAATTTTTTTTTTTGCGTTTTTCCAAAACGATATAAATATTTTTAAAAAATAAGTTTCAGCAGTAATTTTATATTTAACTACGCTAGTATTTTATATATGCAAAAATCGGGTTTCGAAATATGTATATAAGTGAAATCTTAAAAGGTCCAAAGGCGTCCCCAACCGATATATCAAACTAAAAACAAAATTTTTTATATAGAAAATATGATATTAAGGGTTATACCAGTGTGATAAATTCAAAAAATTGTTTTTTTTTTTTACATATTTACTAAATATATAAAATAAGAGGTCAAAGTATCAAAGTCGGCCTATGTTTATTTTTGAAAATACAGCTGTAACCAGGTACAGCTGCTCGGGGGGGTGGGGGCAATAAACTCCTTTTTGGAAGAGTAACGCGAATCGGAGCAGGTATTAAAATTCCAATGTCGTGACGTCATCACGTAAGTGAAAGTGACACATCTAATACTTTTGTGAACTCAAAATAGTCACAAAGGTAGGTATGTGGCAAGAGATCATTATTTATGTGGTACATGTTAGTCATTCTTTAAGTGCGTTTTTCTCAAAACTGCATTTTTTAAATTTGCTGCCGCTATAACTCGAAAACAATTTATTGAATCGAATTTTTTTTGCACGTTAAGGACAGGTTTGTCGTACCGAGAAACATGGATTTTTTGACTGGACCAAAAGTATTAATTTGGCATACAAAAACGAACACTTTTTTGCCGAAAATATTCTTATAATTTTCAATATTTTTGAAAATCCATGGTTGATGGTACGGAAAATTAATGATCACTTTTGTTTTTTGTTATATCAGGTAATGTGGAGGCGTCAATCACGACAGCAGTAGAGCTACTTTTTTTTCACCTGTCCCGTTACTGGGGTATAAGTCTCGTAAATTTCAATATTTTGGTCGGAAAATTTGTGTGTATTTGTAAACAAATAGTAAATAGGTACCCAACATTTTAAAACAATTGATGCACTAGTTTCCTTTAAAAAATTCTAGAAAAATATCCTTATTTTTAAGTAGTTACACTGGTAAAGCCCCTTAAGGCTTTTAAAATAAACACGTTCTATACGGGCGATATTTTGATAATTCCATGACGTGCTATATTTAAAACGAATCAAACCGTGTTACAGCCTTCTATGTACATGTTATAAAAATACTTTAATAAACTGAAAGGGGTGACAAAAATTTTGATCATATTTAGTTAAAAATTTTACAAAAATATCTCGATCGATAATTTATCCCGTGATTGTAACACCACTGGTATACGTGACAGTGAATATTCTTAGTAGAGTACGTTACCAAAATCCGAGTAGCAACCTGCCTGAAGTAAAGAGTATTGTCTCAAAATTGTCGCCCGCCATGTGGAAAACAAGTGTAGAGTATAACTGAAGAGTCGTGCTCATCAAAGGCCTTCCCTCTGGCCGGTCAGCACCGGAAATAATTCGGTTTTTCGGATACTCGAAATCACGTAGTTATGATATGGTAGTCAAGTACAAGGCTCAAGAATAGTCTAACGAAGGTTCCACTACGCCAGCGAAGAAGCGCCACTTGAGAGAAAATACCGTGAGGATCCCTGAAGTCATCAAAAGGACTCAAGCGCTGATTTAGGGGGACCCAGGGCAATCGCTACGAAAATTGGTCTCGATTGTGGGTATAAGCGACAAGACAACGCGTATAATTGTGTAAGAGGGCCCTTGATACGATTCCTACAAATTAAGATATGACAGACGCTCTCTGAAGATGCCAGGACAAAGTGAGTGGCTCGTTGCAATTGTTCTTTGAAACATGAAGCGGGGGACGCAGCAGATTCTTCTCTGATGAAAAAATTTTCTCTATTAACGCAAAACTTAACCGGAGAAATGATCGTTGGCTTGCTCATGACTTTGACCATGTCCCTGTTGTTGCTAGAACGAAATTTCCGGCCAGTCTCCACGTACTAAGTCTTGTGACCAATGAAGGTGATGTCATGCTACCGCATTTTTTTCAAAAAGGGGAAACTATGACCAAAAGGTAAATTTAAAAGTTCCGAACAGCATAGTGAATAAACGAAACAGCCCAACGGTGGAAGTCCAATATATTAATATTTATTTACCTTTTCTTGAAATTGAAAATGGTATATATGAAAGCTAATATTCTAAAATAGAAGAAACCGCACAAGCGCATTGTCAAGTCAACTGTCCAAGCCTCATATATTTATTTACCGCGTGAATGTGTTGCTAAAACAATTTCGTAAAAAATTACTGACTTTTATGTAAAAGATTGTGCGTTAAATGTTTGTGTTCAGATGTGCTGGGAGATACACAACAAATAACTTAGTAAAATAGACTATTTTTTTCCCTTCACTCTCCTATATTAAAAATATCGGAATAAATAACGTAAAATAGGTTTAAAGAGGTGAGAGTGAAAAAATAACAAAATGCTTTAGCTCGAGTTTAGACCGTATTTGTAATGATTAAATGAGACATTATTTCGTTATTTTAAAAAATATTTAAATGTTTAAAACATGTTTGGTTCTTCCAATTAAGATTAATGGGAACAGAGCGTTTCTAACATTAATAACCGTGAAATTTGTTTTTTTTTTTGCTGATGGCAAATAGAAAAAGTTTAAAAACTGCCAAATCAAGTACTTATGTCATCAAAGCCAGTTTATTTCCAACTTCACACCGCCATCTGTATATTTGGAACTAAGTATATTACATATTTTAGGACACGTACATAGCAAAACTTTTTTGCTTTTAGCTGTATAATTTTTAAAACTTTTAGAAGTCTGACAATTTTAGCACTCATTAGTTCCTTATAAATAAAAACTAATTTTTGATCCCCATATCTTTTTCACAACACAACTTTTCAATATAAATAAACTCATTATATAAAATTGTAACAAAACAACATTATTTATCTTTTACAGAATGTTTTTATGGGGAAGCTAACTCTACGTAATTTGCGGGATATAATCCCACCCTGCCGTCTTTTCTACCTTTACACCATCCCTGTTCGTCTTCGTCTTCTAGTTTTTCAAATACATCTCCTGGAAAAAATATAGCACTATTAGCCCACTATTCATTCATGCTTCTATAAATTAAGGTCTAAACATTTTTACAAATTCTTTTATAGTAGAAACCATAAGAACATAGTTACCGGGTTTTTGAACCAATATTTATCTCCAAATGTCTCCAAATGAGGACTAAATGCTAGGCGAAAGAATTACCATGCTAGATGAATGCGATGATATCTTACGATACTATGTCCTTTATGTATGTTTCCATTCAAAAAAAAATACTTCCCAGATGGGTGAAAAATAACCGGTCAAGTGCAAGGTGAACTTGCATAATTAGTGTTCCGTACGTTGATTGCTTTTAAAGTAAAAAATGTTGTTATGGTGCTATAAAGAGATCAGTGACTTCACAAACACACCCAAATGAGTTTCACCCCCCCCAACTAACCCCTTAAGTAAAAATTTGACTTTCAAAACTACACGGCTTTGACGAGGCCATCAATTCCTATATTATTACCAAATTTCAACTTTCTATGACAAACAGTTTCGGAGAAAAATCGGGTGACAGACAGACGGACAGATAGACACCGAAGTCATCTTATAAGTGTTTCGTACGGAACACTAAAAAATCGACACACAAGGGTCTCTTAACTAAAAATAAAGTCTGGCGAAGCCATCCGTCGCCCTAATCCCCTAAAGTCTAAAGATATATATATATATATATATATATATATATATATATATATATATACACATATATATATATATATATATACATATATATATATATACATATATATATATATATATTAATATATATATATATATATATATATATATATATATATATATATATATATATATATATATATATATATATAGCTGCCCTGTTTCCTCAGAGATAAGTCTTTTAGGTCATTTCTACATTTTTGAATGAGTGGAGAATTCGATCTAGGCTTAGCAATTGCTGTAAGTGTCGTCTGACTAGCTGAACCTACCCCATGTCAGCTTCAGGAACGAAATGACCTACCTCCTCTGTTATGGATGATATTAAGATACCAAAAAATTAATCATATTGTGTCATGTTTATACTGAATGTTATATTTACCACATATCTATTTCAAGTTCTAGTGATTGATACCAAATTTGATAGATACAAACGTTTTCGATTTCCCAATTCGGACAAACTTGGCTTAACTCAACTTACTGACGAACCTACACGGACCCCTGATCGAGATGGAGAGTCTTCTTGATCTACTGTTAACCACCGATCCAGAGATTTACACTATCATCGTAAATCCACCGTTAGGTTCCTCCAACCATAAACTGCTTTCAACATCGAATATCCTATGGGTCAGTGATAGAAAGGCGCCTAAACCGCGCAAAATTTGGCACTACAAATATACTAAATGGGAAAAACTCATGGAATATTTTCGAACTTCCCCTTGGTTCGACGTTTGTTTTAGATCCGACGACCCCTCTGACTGCGCTAAGGAGGTTTCCGATGTTATTTTAGCAGATATGGACACTTACATTCCTTTTGGGTTGACTGAAATGCAAAGAAGCTGTTGCTTCTAAACATCTACCGACAAAGGCGGGAAAATCCTAACGTCATAAATCGTAACATCTCTCTTCGTGGCCGGAATAGACACAAAGAAAATATCGACGCAACAGGAGGCACACAATCAACGAATTAGAAACAAACATCTTACTGCCCCAACAATTCCAGGTCTTTTTGGTCAGGAGCTAAGGCAGTTAGTCAAAATTTCACCAAATTCACTACGTGTATACCACGACTCACACGGCCAGATAATTCTATTACAACACCTGTTGAGAAAGTGAACTTGTTGGCTGAATTCTGCTTCACATTCTACTGTCGATTTCCAAGAGAAAACACCACTTACTATTCCCATAGTGTAGTCAAGGATGCCTAATATTGGGTTCATACAACGTATTTTGATAAAGCTAGACACCAAAAAAGCTTCTGGCGCTGACGGAATACCTGTCAGAGTGCTCAAAAACTGCGTGAGAGAACTAACAACAGTTTTCTGTAGACTTTTCAAACTATTCTATGGAAGGGAATATTTCCTTCTGGATATGCGCCACAGCTCAGACGATACCCAAAAGAGGCAAGAAGACCTTGGCAAACAACTATCGACCATTAGCAGTACTTTCAATAATATAGAAAGTTATGTAAAAGGTTATCAATCAGGAGATCTTCTAACTTATGTAACACACGTTTGGAACAATGCAATGAACACTTGAAGAATCCCGAGCGGTTGCTCTTGATATATCCAAGACATTCGACCGTGTTTGGCACGATGGATTGTTGGCCAAGCTACGCTCTTCTGGTATGTCTAAAAAGTTCTGTTTATGGCTCTTATGTTTCCTCAAAAAGCGTTCTTTATGAGTGGCAGTTGACGGATTTCTTTCTAACCCTTCACTACCAACACCGGTGTGCTCCAAAGTGTCTCTTACTCTCGTTCTCATTTACATTAACGATCTGCTGGAAAAGACCAGGAATCCAATCTACAGCTTTGCAGATGACAGTACGCTTATCTCTTCATGCTCGAACATCGGCTACTCACACAAATATCCGCAGACAGCAGGAAGCCGTTCAATTTAACGAAGACCTGGAAGAAATTCTATTTTAGGGTGACCGTAACCAAGTAGAATTTAACGTCACAAAAACCCAGGTGGCAGTTTTCTCTAAAAAAGTTAACGTTATTGAACCCGACATAGTTACGTCGGGGCACTCCATTTTTTAGCATCGTCACTTAATATGCTGGGCGTTAATTTGGGAGCAAATATGTCTCGGCATGAACATGTTGCAAGCATAGCAAAGAAAGCTTTTAAAAGCTGGGAATATTATTATGAACTAGAAAGCTTTACACTCCACAACAACTATTAATTCTGTACAAAGCTCAAACTCGACCAACGATGGAATGCTGCTCCCTTGTTGGGGACTCTGCCCACAAACATACACTGCATTTGATGAATTCTATTCAGAAGAGAGCTGTTCGCCTGACTGGAGACTCCGAACTGACCAGCAACCTTGATTTATTGGAGCATCCAAGAACGGTTGGCAACTTGAATCTATTCTACAAGTATTTTCATGGAAAGTGTTCAATGGATGTAGCCCGCTTAATTTCTTCCAGCGGCATGCTAGAAATACACGTCGCCCTAATACTTTACATCCATATGAGGTTCAGATTAATACTCCTCGTACAACCTTTTTCGTAATAGTAGAGTCAATGAAGCGGAGAAATCGTTAAAACTTCTTAATCCTCAAGAACAGTAGCGATTTTGATAATTTTTTTTAATGTTTATTTACCCCCCTACAATATTTCTGATTTCAAATAATATATTAAAACAAACATTAAAAAAAAAAATCAAAATCGGAACTGTTCTTGAGGATTCATTGATTTGACTATAAATTTAAGATACCTACTTGAACTGAACCCTGTTTTATTACTGTGTTCATTTTTAACAAATCGATAAAATACGATTTTGAAAAAAAAAGCCTTGGTTACTTATATGCCTCACCTGTCTTAAAAGTAAGTTCGTCATTTTCTGCGCCTTCATAGTCATATAAGGCCTTAACGGGAACACCAGGCTCACCCGTGTCGACTAAGGCATCATTTTCCCAGTCTTCCTCTTCAAATGGATTGGATTCGTTTGCTTTGGCTGTCGACCCGTTTCTAAAAGAAGCCGAAATTGTACTATTTATAAAAAAATTTGGTCATAAAAGGCCAGGCAATAGGTTTTTAAGTAATTCAAGATTATGTGTTCATTTTTCTAACGTACAAATATGCTAAAAATATTATAAAAGATGCAGTTTTTAAAGGATAATTTTCATCAGGTAATTTTGAACGTATCATTTTGACCGTCTACTCCAAAAATTAACGCAAAAAGGTACTGTATTTGAATTTATAGAATTAAGAAAATATTTGTTTACTTTTTGTTTTTGTTCGTAGATTTTTTATTTAAAATTTGTTTTTTGTTGATTTTTTTTATTTAAAATAGATCAATTTAGAGTAGTCTATTAATAAATGAATTACAAGTATTTTTACATAAAGTGTAGAACTTGCATCTATAAAACGGTACCCTTTGGCAAAGCACAACTAGGAATATTATGGCGAATTTCGTCACGTGCTCATACATGTGTATTTGTCGTCACCTTGTGACGATATTTTTGGTCGCATAGGGTAGTGATGAAGCACTATATTGAACTGTCTATAAATTTATGAATTGTTATGACAGGTGCAGATTGTCAACAATAAATTATCTTGCGTATCCATCATGTCAGTTACGTGTAATGGGCAAATAGTCTTAAGTCTTAGGCCGCAAATAAGTCATGTAGGAAAACCTGCAACATCCAATTGTAGACAATCCGTTGGAAAGTCACTGGAATTTGAAACAGTCTAATCCTATGGTCTACTATTTTATTATTTAACCCAAGTCTTCCATTCCACATTTTTGTCAAATCTATTTTTCAACAAGGAAAACACCAAACATTTAACAAAAGCTTTTGCGATATTGATTGGATGCGAAACCGTGGTTCTTAGGATTAGACAGCATCAAATTGGAGTAACCTTCCGACGCCTCACAATATCTAGTACAATCGTAGGCAAAACGTCAGAAAATTACCCCAATTTCACACGGTCTAATCCCAAGAACTACCTTTTCTTATGAGCACATTTATAGGGGTATTAGTACCCTATTTGCCCTCAGCATCAGCGGAACTAATAATAATATCTTGAGATATATGCGATTTAAATCTTTGCTGCTATTCTGTTTATGTTGTGACTGCTTTTTCATCTAGGTTAGCTGATGAGCTCTGAAATGGGGCAAATGTAGCTCTATTTTCTTAGGGTGTCATCCTTTTGTGGCAGCTTCTTGCTGAAACCCAGCTGTGCGAGATGGCAGCTCATACGTCATAGAGAGCGAGTTCTAGTTTGCCGAGTATATTTATTTTTATTATTTGGGCGTAACCTATTTAAATCCTGTAGTAATGATTTTACCTAGCGTAGAAATAGAAAACGGTAGGTCCAATAAATGTTGAATTAACCAACCAACCAAGTCGATGAAACAAAATAGTTGTGGTTAAAATTAAAATAAATAATTATTCAACAAAGGTAAAAACCAAAAAAAATCGCTTGCTTGATGAAAAAATATAAGGAGAAAGTTCTTCTGTCTACTGCTCGAGATAACAGAAATATAATGAGTTAGAAGACGAGCTCTCGTCTTGGTAAAT
This sequence comes from Pachyrhynchus sulphureomaculatus, assembly GCA_019049505.1. Lineage (NCBI taxonomy): Eukaryota > Metazoa > Arthropoda > Insecta > Coleoptera > Curculionidae > Pachyrhynchus > Pachyrhynchus sulphureomaculatus. Next base: position 77,717,411 of record CM032449.1, on the reverse strand, counting down.
GGTTATCGATAGATACCGGGGTAACTGTATTTCTTAAGTTATTACCTAAACAACATTTTTATAAAATTTATTATTTTCACTATAAAATTTATTATAAAAAAATTACGTAGTTCATACTAAGACAAACTCACATCTAGATGATGAATACTGAAAATGTTATTAGGTGTAATTTTATAAATGTACAGATTATATAGTAGAACTATTCACTTAAAACCAAAATATGTTCTTGCACCAAGCTGTTCCTTAGATATTTACATATGTACGATGCCAATCCGACGGCCAAACTCTGGAAGCACAAGATTTGAGTGACGAAACTCCAGTCAAAGTAGTTATGTAAACTGTGCCAGGGGGAAAAATAAAGAAAAGGAAAACGGGAAAATAGCAAGAGGTTAAAAGTAAAACCGAAAACCATTATTGACATCACAACGTTGTTTCAAAGTGATTCCAATAATCAAACATGGATAGTGAGTTGTCTCCAAAGATCGGTTTCTGTTTAGAACTTCGGAAAAAGCATGCTCTGGGGCTTGTTACCACGAATGAACAGCAGAAAAATAATTAGGTCTTGCCCATACGTCAAACACTTCAAAACTCCGCTTTTGACGCAGTGAAACCACATATTAGTCCGAGCAGACAATCCGGAAGTATAAAATGATCAATGACATCACAAAACACACTACAAATGAGATGTCAATAAAGTTGGTTTCCGATCTTGAAAACTGATGACCTTAAAAAATACCAGATAAATTATTAAAGGTAATGCACTCGTAATAATTTTCGTTCAATGGAGAATATTCCAGCATTTTATCAAAAATTTTTTATCCATATTTTTCGAGACTGGGGGGACAGCGATTTTTGGCAATTTTAAAAATAATACAAAGAATAGTGTGCGTAAGTATTACATTATATATATTTTTGAACTCTTGTTTTCACAAGCTTTTTTTTTGACACCCCAGTCGATGACCTGGTAATTTTTTTTTCAATTCCGAGTTAATACCCCAAAGCTAACCCTTTAAGTCAAAATTTAATTTTCATTATTACACGGCTCTGATGGGGCCGTCAATTCCTATATTAGTGCCAAATTTCAACTTTCTATCTCAAATAGTTTCGGAGAAAATTGGTTGTGATAGACGGATAGACAAACAGACACTGAAGAGATCTAATAAGTGTTCCGTACGGAACACTAAAAAGTTCGCCTTGACATCTGTCAACAGCTTCGAGAGTGCTATCTTTCTTGGATCGCCGAGTTACCTGTCATGAGATGTGGAGCCATCATTACATCGCAGAAAGCAAGCAGGTGAGTATGGAATCGCGAAAGAAAGAAGAGGCAGTTTTAACTTCAATTTCTTGGGATTCAAAAGGCTTATGCTTCTAGGTTTTTTTTCACGACCAAAGACCGATTAATTCGGCGTACTGCTGTCAATTCCACTAAGCGAACGCTGCTTATCGCACCGAAAGAAGAAGCTCATCGATAAGGGATATAATTTTGCTCTAAGGAAATGCAAGGTTACACAAGGCGAGCCCAACGCTACAGTTTCGATTTAAGTCCATATGAGTTCCATATTTGGATACCTAAAGAAGGCATCGTGAGTGGAGTGATTCGAGAATGGTACAGGGGCAGAACCCTTCTGCGCAATTGTGTGACACCTGCCCGTTCTTTATACAGTGACGGCATAAAAAAAAACTGCCGATGTAGTGAGTCCAGAGGGAGTGGATATGTGGAAAATATTTTGATCGTTTTGCAGTATTAAGTTATGTAAAAATAATTATCAACAAATTCTTGTTTATATTTGATCGTACTATCATGCTATATGCTAGACCAACATACCGCGACCTATTAAGTAAGGCGGAAATTCTAAAAAGACAATATACTTGATGTAGTCAAAACAAGACCTTTTTTGTAGAAATACTATACTGGAGATCTGATCTAGTGAGAGGTAAACATGTAATTAAGAAACTCTAGTACTATTCTGAAAAAAACCTGTTAGCCTTTTAAAACAAGAGCAAAACTTACCGACGGACTTTGTCCGATAAGCCACTATATATTTTGCCCTTAATTTTGAAATTGCTTATTTTTAATTTATGTACCAAATATTTTTATCTAGTTTAGGGAGCTTTGTTTAACAACAATTTTAATCTTATTATATACATCATTTACTTACGTAATTGTAGATGCTCTATTTGAAGGACTTTCTACAGTTTTGGAGGGCGTCTTGGGTTCTTCAACCTGCGTCACTTGTGCCACAGGACTATTGTTTGGCTTCGCCGATGCTACTTTAGTTTTGGAAGACTTCGTAGTTGCTGAATAATCCTGTTCAATAAAAGATTGTATTAATATAAACTGGATGAACAATCATATACCGGGTGTTATGGAATTCACTGCAAATATTGGAACTGGCGTCTCCTTGTAGCAAGACCGATTGCAGAAAATTCACCTTAAATAGTGGATCTCAGTAATAAAGGAAAAAAGAAATGTTGAAATAAATATTTTTTTCACGTCGCCACTGGTAAACCATACATCTCCATCTACAGTGTTGTCAGATTTAGCTAGACCTTTCCCAATAAATTTAACAAAAAAAAAAATAAAAATATTCAATATATTAATCTTTGAAGAAGCCTGTAAACACTTTTATCCAAAGATGATCATTTATTAAAAATGTTAACCCGTTTATCCCGAATGATTTTTTATTGTAAGAATAACTTCTAACATAAAAGTATAATCTGTCTAAAATAAGCCATAGGGGAATCTAATGCTTATATCATAACATCCAATTATTCAAAAATCTTTAAAAAAAATTTAACGAACAAAAATATAAAAATTTTTACCTTTTAAAAAATTACTTCGTGACAATTTTTATATTTCAATATTGTAATGGAGGAGCACTATAAAATTTTTTAAATCTTTCCAAATCTAAAGACGAATTTTGTTGAAACATCACTTAAAACGTAAAAATTTTAACGCACGTAATGCAGTAAAATTTAATTTTTTTATGCTTTATTTATTTTAAAACCTACGTCGCAACAAAACAATCATTTACTAGGGTTAGGGTCGTCACTGACATTGAGACACGTAGTTGTGGGAGGGTGGCATATATATCTTTTCATTCTTATTAGGTTTGAATGTGGTAATCTATTCCGAGACTGCGAAGGTAACTTTAGAGGAAAGTTTTGTTTTTTCCGATCAGGTTACTGAGCAATTTTTTGGTTTTCATTACTGGTAATAATAGAAGCGTCTTGTAAGATCGACATGCTTTAATTACTCGAGTTTGTTTGAGAGAGATAGCATTTATATTTTCAGTTGCTTTAAGTAAATCTTCGGGAAAGATGTTTCTGTCCACGAGTCAAACTGTTGCCGCTTTAGATCCATTCACAATGGTGCCAATGATAGCAGCTCTTTGGTAAGCTTCCATAAATAAACTTGCAACTTGATATTGCGTTGAACTGGACTGGACGACCTGGATTTGTCCTTAACCATTTTTCTGTTGCATGAATATAGTAACTGCTTATAGGTTTAAAAAAAGAGACTTCCAGTGGCAGAAACCGGTGAGTAGTATGGCCTGGTCGTGATAACATTATTATCCCATTAGTCTATGCTGTTTGCCGGACCGATCAGCGCAGTGGGCTAAGGAGCTTGCAGTTGATCGGGAGGTCAGCGGTTCGATTCCGTGTGTCGGCTGGGTGTTGTGAGTGTTCATAGGTAGTAGTTTGCAGAAATGCAAATAACGTCCGTGGCAGTATTACTGCGTTGTTTTTTTAAAAAAAGGTGCCCTGAAATACAAAAATGTATGTTTCGGCACTTGGACAACGTTGACGGGTGTATTACGACATCCTCGCCGATATCCTTGGGATATGGAAAAGGGTAAAATCCCTACTGAGGCGGGGAGGTGAGCGATAAAAAAAAAAAAAATAAATAAAAAATCTTCCAGGTTCTTCGAATGTATTGTATGTCATCAAGCAGAAGTCACACTTTATTTTCAGGGGTTTTACTATCCTTATAAAATATTTTTTATACTCTACAAATAAATGCCGCGCCATTCCCCCATTCTTTTGAATATAAGCAAGTTGTGGTACAAATTGTCCAGCCACAGTGGCACAACACACGGCTGTCGTATTAACATTTCCCTTCCTTCCTTTCCTTTTAGTATATTTAGGGAATATAAGAAATAAGCAGTGACGACAATAGTAAATCAAGTCGGAAAAAACCTAGACAATAATTCTGAAGTCTACGCACGCGGACACAGCTAGTAATATCATAATACACGAAAACTTTAAGAAATCTATTTACGATCTATATAGACTTAGTTGAAGTTGTTCATGATTTTTAATATTTGTTAATTCAGATAGATAGGATAACTGAATAAAATACGTTAAAAAGAATTTAAAAAAATTGAATACCCTGCACCATTCATGACATTTCGTCAACTTTTTTGGAGTCATTTATTGATAAAATAATTTTAAAGCAGTTTATAACTTCGCGTTTGCTCGTAAGACGTAAAAAATATGAAGGTAGCTTTTTTTTAGTTTTTACTTTACATTGAAATATTAAAATTATTGTTTCTCATAATTCAATAAAATTATTTATTTAACTCTTGATATATTGATTAAGTCGTTTTGATACACTTTTGGTATTACGATACTAAACTCTTGTCATCAAGATTAGAGTGAAATAAAAAAAACTGGTCGAGTGCAAGTTGGACTTGCGCAATTAGTGCTCCGTACCGTGATTACGTTTAAAATAAAATTTTTTCTTACGGAGGTATAAAATGATCAGTGGCTTCAGAAAACAACCTCCAAATGAGTTTTCAAAAATCAAGATTTCGGATTCGGACACAAATATGTTTGTGATGGCTAAAGTAACTTTATACAACATGAACTTCTATATTTGAAAAATTGCAAAACAACCAAGGTTCTGTCTCTAATAGAATTAGTATCTTTTATCATTAAAACAAATAATTTTATTTGTTGCGCAAATAAAATTATTTTGTCTTGCTACCTATCCGTCGGTCACCAGTCCTCCCGATATTATTGACTGCACCGAGTAAGTATCGATATTTTGTAGCTCTTAGTCCTGGTTGAATTCACAACTTTCCACGAAAAAATACTCCACCATATTGTCAAGACAAATAGCGACACGAGTCGGACGACTAGAGTGACGGCAGCAATATTTTAGGCGACTACAGCAATCAAATTTTCTGATTTTGTCGTGCCAGTAGGCTTTCACAACCCATCACAAAAAAGGCGAATAAATTTTATAGAATTATTTATTATATATTTTACAAGTTTTCATTGAAACATGTATTTGAGCCCAGTTTACTATTTCCAGCCGTAATTATTTTACTCTAGAAACACTTCTGTGAATATAATCAAGAGAACTTCAAAATAAACTCCCTCAAAATAAGATTTTGTATCACAAATGTTCAGGCCTGTAAGTGTTTCAACTTAGCAACATTTCTTTTATTTGGCTACTTTTGGTCCCTTACTACGGAATTAAGTCAATCGCTCTCATTGTACGTGTTAGTGTGGGAACTAATATTAAAACAACAAAGCATATAAGACTTCTCGATATTTACGACTTTGTTTCGTAAGGTTGAATGTTACGTGAAACACCTTTTTTTACAAAGCAAGCGACAATTTTCTAACCAGTAATTATCTACTCAGTATATATCACCACTATACCAAACACTTTATTTTTGCACTCGACGCGCGTTTCGCTAACCATGTTAGCGATCGCTCCTGATGAAGCTAACATGGTTAGCGAAACGCGCGTCAAGGGCAAAAATAAAGTGTTTGGTGTAGTGGTTATATATACTGAGTAGTATTGTGCCAAAGATTCCACATTCCCAACTTAGTAATTATCTGATAACCCGCGTCCTAATCTTCTAATTTAGGAGTTTATGGCAAGTCTAAAGTTACATTACAATAGCCTTGTTAGGTTAATAATGCGAGTAATCAGGGGAATGCCACAACGGTTACCTTCCGTAAAACAACTAATGACATACATTACTATATGTTACCAAAGCTAAAAATTATAATGGAAAAACACATGGTACCTGCTATTAGTTGATGATGGAATGCAGTGCTTACTAACATTGCATTCCACAGATCTACAATAACAAAGCGTGTTTTTTTTTTTCATTTAGTCGTTTTTTTTTCATTAATTAGATTAAAAAAAATAATAAAACAAAAAAGCATACATGCAAATCTTCTCCAACAGGCCTCTGGTTAATAAGTGTGATTCCAGTAGTCGACGAATCTTTGGTTTTGCCCTTGTGAATGTCTCTGAATTCCTCCGTGTAATCCTAAACGCATGCAATAAAATATCAAATAAACTCAAAATAAAAAAAGTTCAAAATACACAAAATATGTTAAAAAGTAAAAAAAAAACATGCAAAACATTAATAATTTGGTGTATCATTAAAACATTAAAAAAAGAAAATTAAGTATTTCTCGGACAAACGTAATGAAACATCAAATGCTGCAATATATTCTTGGAGCATACAGTGATTTGCGAATATATTGTACAAATTGAATATAATGTTAAATGTACATTTTTGAGAAAACGATGGACTTTGTGAATTTTTTTATTCTTGTCGTGTATTTTTTCTTAAATTATTTTCTTTGTAAGATGATCCAGAGATACTGTGTTGGTTAAGATTGTTACCTTTCAGACGATATACTTATTTAAGTTATAATGTTTTGTGGAATGTCACGGTCTTTGTGAAGTAAAATTTCAAATAAAATCCAATTTTTATAAGGAATTTATTCGTTTTTCGTCAACTGACTATACAAAATTGGTAAAATCAACATAGAGCGTAAGATATGAGCGAAAGAATTGCAAGAGCCTCAGGTAAATTATTATATTTTTGGCCAAGTGTCAGTGAACTGTGGTTTGCTCAAGTTGACTGATTGCAACACTAAGAAATTTTTAAATATCATTACGTCGTAGCTGATTTAAGTTTAATTTATCCTCCGGTTTGGACAAACCCAGTTTACTATAGAAAATGGGTATTTAATATTTTCCGGTCGTTATCACATTACACTCAAATAGTTATAACTATATCACATTCTACTGTCGATTTCCAAGGAAAAACACCACCTACTATTCCCATATTGCAGTCAAGGATGCCCGATGTTGTCTTCAGACAGCGCATCATAAAGCGTATTTTAATGAAGCTAGACACCAAGAAGGCTTCTGGCGCTGACGGAATACCTGCCATAGTTCTCAAAAACTGTGCAAGGGAACTAACACCAGTTTTCTGTAGACTTTTTAACCTATCCTACAGAAAGGGAATATTTCCGTCCTGCTGGAAATGTGCCACGGTTCAGCCGATACCTAAAAAAGGTAAGAAGACCTTGCCAAATAACTACCGACCAGTTGCACTGCTTTCAATAATATCGAAAGTCATGGAAAAGGTTATCAATGAGCATCTTCTAAAATATCTTGAACGATTCAATATTATTAGCGATCACCAATATGGTTTTCGTAAACATAGATCAACAGGAGATCTTCTGACTTATGTAACACAAGTTTGGAACAACGCAATTGAACACTTTGGAGAATCTCGAGCGGTTGCTCTTGACATATCCAAGGCATTCGACCGTGTTTGGCACGATGGACTGTTGGCTAAGTTGCGCTCTTATGGTATGTCTAAAAGGTTCTGTTTGTGGCTCTCATGTTTCCTCAGAGAGCGTTCTTACGAGTGGCGGTCGACGGATTTCTTTCTAACACCCTCACTATCAACGCCGGTGTGCCCCAGGGCTCTATACTGTCTCCTTCTCTCTTTCTCATTTACATTAACGATCTGCTGGAAAAGACCGCGAATCCAATCTATAGCTTTGCAGATGACAGTACGCTTGTCTCTTCATTCACCTTGAACGCTCGGACATCGGCTGCTCAGGCGAATATCCGCAGACAGCAGGAGGTCGTTCAACTTAACAAAGACCTGGAAGAGATTCTATCTTGGGGTGACAGTAACCAAGTGGAATTTAACGCTACAAAAACCCAAGCGGCAGTTTTTTCTAAAAAAGTTAACGTTGCTGAACCCGACATAGTTATGTCGGGGCACTCCATTCCCCTAGCATCGTCGCTCAATTTGTTGGGCGTTAGTTTGGGAGCAAATATGTCTTGGCATGAACATGTTGCAGGCATAGCAAGGAGAGCTTCTCAAAAGTTGGGAATATTATTTAGAACCAGAAAGCTTTACACCCCACAACAACTGTTAATTCTTTACAAAGCCCAAATTCGACCAACTATGGAATACTGCTCCCACGTTTGGGGCTCCGCTCCCAAACATACACTGCATTTGTTGGATTCTGTTCAGAGAAGAGCGGTCCGTCTGATTGGGGACCCGGAATTGACCGGCGGCCTTGATTCGCTGGAACATCGAAGAACGGTTGGCGACTTGAGTCTGTTCTACAAGTATTTTCATGGAAAGTGTTCGAAGGATGTAGCCCGCTTAATTCCTCCCAAAGCGGTGCATGTTAGAAATACACGTCGCGCTGGTGCTTCGCATCCGTATGAGGTTCAGCTTGTTACTCCGCGTACAACGCTTTTCAAGCAATCTTTTATATGGAGAACGTCATCCCTTTGGAATAATTTGCCCAGCGCTGTGTTTCCCACCGAGTACAATTTACAGCGATTCAAGAACAACGTGAATCGCTAACGTGAGAGATGAATTTCGCTTTTTTTTTTCCGCACTCGTGCCGCTCCTGGAGCGCTTTAGGGACTTCCCTGCAGCACGTGTGCTAGACAAATAAAAAAAAAAAAAAAAACTTCAGGGTTATACGACCTAATATGAAATTAGATATTAAAAATGGACAAAGGAACTAATACGTGTCAGAACTGTAAAGTAATAAGATATATTGCAAGTCCTTTTCCCATTTTTACTTAGCTTTATAATCGTTTTAGTCATGCATATAGGTAATATAAAAATATAATGGGTAATCTAAAAAAAAATATCATTTAAAAACTGTACACGCAATTAATAGAATTTACTGAATTGTAGGTATGATTTCATAAGACTTGACCCAAAAAACATTATTATTTTCTGATAAGTTCCCTCAGTTTCATCAAATACTCTATTACGGATAAATAAAAAAGGTAATAAAGGAAAATCTTATATTGATTCAATGATCGTACCAAAGCAGCATGTATAGAAATCCACATAAATCAATCTTCGAAATAAACACTTCTACAAGTTATCTTCAAACAAATACCGACAATAATAAATATAAGTTATTTTAAAAAAATGGTAGTTATTTATTCAGTATTTCGCTAGTAAATATAAGTTGAAAAGTAAATATCTGTCACTCTGGAATCACATTCCAATCTGCTATACATCATAGCTCTGTGAAGATTGAAAATAAAGAAAAATAACATTATTTTCAGATTCATGATACCTGTATCTATTCTAAATTTTATGTTAAAATATCTCCAATAGTATAGTTTGCGTATCGTATTCAGTGCCGATAGAGGCGCCGATAACCGTAAACATGTAAAGTGAGTAAATGTTGATAAGGAGTGATTAAATCGCCATAAAATAATAGTAAACTCTCTATAATTAAACAGATTTTTTAATGTTTCTGTTATTATATCGTTGCATAATAGATATTTAGGTGTTTTGTGTTCGCCCCCAGACTAAACTGCAAAATTTTAAAAAAGACAATTACTGTTGTGCCGTTAGTTGCTATAAAACCATATACGGGTTTAGAACCAGGGTTTGTATACTAAAACAAGTAGTAAAAGCAATAGATGGTCATATCAGTAATATCGATGGCTCGCAACATCTGGCCAAAGACGTTCGTCGTTTAACAGGGGCCCAGACCAAACTAGTGGTCGGATTGATCACCGGCCACTATTTTACATAAAGAAGCATTTATAGAAAATGGGTATCTACAATGGTTCTATGGAAGAGGAAGAATCCTCTATGCACATCCTATATGAATGAGCGGCTTTAACTGGGAACAGACATAAATTATTTGGAGATCTACATCGTGGCAATAAATTACCACATGAAGGGCTTGCAAGAAAGATAATAAACCTTCATGTAACCAAGAGATGAGAGTAAGAGGCTGCATTGCACAAACATGCACAATCGCATAATCCGCCTACAATCAATCAACTAACCAAACAACCAACCGTTAGTTGTAAGAGAGTCTGCATTTTTTCTTGTTGGCCTTGTTACGGATTTTTTTATTTCTCCATTTCCACACATAACATATATGTTTTCAAGGTCGCTGAAAACGAATTCAGTTTTAGTTTTGCTCTATCACCTCTCATTTTTTCCCTAAAAAAAGAGGTTTTGAAGACATCTATAACCAAAGTAGTCGAGGGAAACGTGGATTTTATGTATCAAATGACCAAAACTATATGCCTGTAGGTTAGTAGGCTTCCATAAACCGAAAACCATCCAACCCCATAACCCCATATATCCAAAACACCGTGAACCCAGATATGAAGGCATGTATAACCATGAAAGTTGAGAGAAATGTGAATCTTATAAATCAGATGACAAGACAAGTGAGCTAAACCAGCAGACTCATATAACCCCATCACGCCATAGCCCCCTAACCCCATACCCTTGAACCCAATAACCTAATAGCCCTATAACCACAAAACTCTCAGCATGCAGACCCCTATAACCCTAGACGTGCAGACTTCTATGTAACCACAAATTCCTGGGTTTGCAGACCCATATAACCTGATAGCCCCATAACCTTATAACCCCATACACTTGAAACGACTAACCCAGTAGTCGTATAACCACATAACCCTGGGCGTGCAAACTTCCACATAACCAAGTATGTATATATATGTATGTATGTATGTATGTATATATATATAGGAAAAAAATGGGAGGTGATAGAGCAAAACTAAAACTAAATTCGTTTTCAGCGACCCTAAAAATATTTAAGAGTCTAGTCTTCGGCCCATTGAAAAATTTTTTTGTGATCCTGTGTCATTAATGAAAATACGATGAGAATTAAGATATAATCAAAGCCTAATCTTAAATCTAAATAAACAGGTAATCCAGGACTACTTTTCTGAATTTAAATTTCGACACCCCAGTGCTTATTTGGATCTCAACATACCAAACCAATAGTAAAATTTTATGGATGACACTAGGCAAAAATTTATGCACAATGAAAAAATGACGAATTTACAGATCAGGGCTTTTTTCGCAAGAATTGCACTTAAACTTTTATCGGATTTGTTAAACACATTTAACCATCACTGTCTCACTGGTGTCCATTTAGTGTGTAATGTTCTACATTAAATACCTTCCGAAATATTGGCACCAAAAAAGTAAAACTTTTTTAAGCTTGATAGAATCTAAAAGGGGCTTTTAATAACAAAACGACTCTCACGTTTGTATTTCAGTTTTTTATTCTCTGTCGAAAAATGTCAAATTCCTGTTTAACCAGAACAATAAATTAAATACTTCTGGATAAACAGAAAGTTTAAATTTTTAGGTAGATAATAAAAAACTAAGATAGAAACGTGCAAGCTGTTTTGTTTCAAATTGTAAAAAACAATATTTAATTTAAGTAAAGTTCTTACATTAATTATAGTTGGGAAAGTTGCCCGATTGCAAATCGATAAAAGTCACCATAGGTACGGTGTTTGTTGCATTATGTTTGTTTAATAACTTTTGAATTTTAAATTTGAGATTTATTGAATTCACAACACAAAATGTCGTATCAATCATCAAACACACAGTTGTACCCACGAAAATATGTTTCTTACCTCAAATTGAGGCCAATTCATTGCCATGTTAACTCCGTGATTATTTGACCACCATTTTAAATCTTTTTCGAAGTCTGCATTATTGATAGTGTGATAAAGTTCTTCATAGATTTGAAGGAGCCTACAAATAATAGTCATACTGATGAGACTCGCTTCCACAGACCTTTTCTTTTTTAAATTTGTTACAAATAAATTGTAAATTTAAATATTATTCTGATCACAAACCAAATATAGAGTCTGTCAAGTAAGAACGTGTCCGCGATAATTCATTTTTGGTAGATGCGATTCTAGCGATTTAACAAAAAATCGGTAGAGGGAACCTTTGTCTGCGACGCATTTTAGTAAAAGTATCAGCCGATTCCGAACTTTCGTCGAAATCACGTAAAACCTAAAACGAGTTACTTATTTACGCGTCGGTTTGAGGCAGTCTTTCTTTGTTCCCATTCAAAGAGGCCTAAAATGACACATTCCGTGGCTGCTAGATATATTAAAAAGTCCATATCGTTTGTGAAGAAGAGTGTAAATAATTTTAACGAAACGAAAAATGTCGACGACTTGTAAAAACGTGGCTCGGTAGGCAACGTCACTCCAAATGTTGAAAAACGCGCCTTTGTTTTTACGGGACCCGAAATTGAGGCTGCGTCAAAGAGCAGCAAAATTAAGGAAATCATGTTTGAATGTGTCCCATGGGACCATTCAATAACATCTTCGTGCTCATGAAGTCAAATTCCGAAGCACGTTGAAGAAATCTTTGCTGGGCGAAAATCCTGTCGCGAAGCGGCTCGCTTGGGCCCACGATAAGATACTAGAGTGGCGCTTACAATCGCCGCACGCAAACCCTATTGAAAACGTTTGGTTCCGTGTAACGAGAAAGCTCAGAGGAAAGACTCTAACGACTTTGACTTAGTTATCTCGCGAGATTTGAAAAATTTGCAGAGTAACCAGAAAATCTCGTCGACAGCATGTCATGCAATTATTGATGCAGAAGGCGATTGGACAACTTACTAAGGTAATTGTGCCGTTGTTAACACGCCAAACAATACCTTGATGGCTAAAAAGGTTCTCGAAAACGTTTTTACTTGACAGACTGCAGATATTTTTATTTACATATCCTTTAATTTACACTACGATCCACTTAATAAATTTGTAAATATAGAAAAAATTAAATCAGGGGGATAACGAAATATTCTCCGGTTTACGCCCAAAAGCTATCTTCAAATGCATCTGTTTAAACGTCGAATTGAGAACGTTTTGAACTGTTGCGATGAACAAATTTCGAGCACTTGTTATTAAATATCAATTTCATTTTCACAATTTATGGTAATATAGTAAAATTTCAGTGCAATAAATGTATTTTGGAATTTAGAGAAATATGAAAAGTGATCGAATTTCTATGATTGTAATCGTAAATGTGCAGTAAAAAGTTAGACGATGGAATTTTAGAAACTTAAATAGAAATACAAGATGGTACAGGTAGAAGACCTCTTGGAAATAGCATAGGATATATATATATATATATATATATATATATATATATATATATATATATATATATATATATATATATATATATATATATATATATATATATATATTATGGATCTAGCTACATCCTTTGAACACTTTCCATGAAAATACTTGTAGAACAGACTCAAGTCGCCAACCGTTCTTCGACGTTTCAGCGAATCAAGGCCGCCGGTCAGTTCCGGGTCTCCAATCAGACGAACTGTTCTTCTCTCAACAGAATCCAACAAATGCAGTGTATGTTTGGGAGCGGAGCCCCAAACATGGGAGCAGTATTCCATAGTTGGTCGAATTTAAGCTTTGTAAAGAATTAACAGTTGTTGTGGAGTGTAAAGCTTTGTGGTTCGAAATAATAATCCTAACTTTTGAGAAGCTCTCCTTGCTATGCCTGCAACATGTTCATACCAGGACATGTTTGCCCCCAAACTAACGCCCAACAAATTGAGCGACGATGCTAGGGGAATGGAGTGCCCCGACATAATTATGTCGGGTTCAGCAACGTTAACTTTTTTAGAAAAAACTGCCGCCTGGGTTTTTGTAGGGTTAAATTCCACTCGGTTACTGTCACCCCAAGATAGAATTTCTTCCAGGTCTTTGTTAAGTTGAACTACCTCCTGCTGTCTGCGGATATTCGCCTGAGCAGCCGATGTCCGAGCGTTCAAAGTGAATGAAGAGACTAGCGTACTGTCGTCTGCAAAGCTGTAGATTGGATTCCCGGTCTTTTCCAGCAGACCGTTAATGTAAATGAGAAAGAGAGTAGGAGACAGTATGGAGCCTTGGGGCACACCGGCGTTGATTGTGGAGGTGTTAGAAAGAAATCCGTCGAACGCCACTCGTAAAGAACGTTCTCTGAAGAAACATGAGAGCCACAAACAGAACTTTTCAGACATACCACAAGAGTGTAGCTTAGCCAACCGTCCATCGTGCCAAATACGGTCGAATGCCTTGGATATGTCAATAGCAATCGCTCGAGATTCTCCAAAGTGTTCAATTGCGTTGTTCCAAACATGTGTTACATAAGTCAGAAGATCTCCTGTTGATCTATGTTTACGAAAGCCATATTGGTGATCGCTAATAATATTGAATCGTTCAAGATATTTTAGAAGATGCTGATTGATAACCTTTTCCATGACTTTCGATATTATTGAAAGCAGTGCGACTGGTCGGTAGTTATTTGGCAAGGTCTTCTTGTCTTTTTTACGTATCGACTGAACCGTGGCACATTTCCAGCAGGACGGAAATATTCCCTTTCTGTAGGATAGGTTGAAAAGTCTACAGAAAACTGGTGTTAGTTCCCTTGCACAGTTTTTGAGAACTATGGCAGGTATTCCGTCAGCGCCAGAAGCCTTTTTGGTGTCTAGCTTCATTCATTCAGAAGGAGATATTAAAAAATATCAGTAAGTATGTATTTTTAAATTCGTAAAATGTTTATAAACAAAAAGTCGGCCAAGTGGAAGTTGAACTTGAGCAATTAATGTTCTGTACAGTGATTGCTTTTGTAATAAAAATTTCTGTTACGGAGGTATAAAATGATCAGTGACTTCAGAAAACACACTCCAAATGAGTTTTCAACAAAGTTTGTTTTTGATCTTTATTTTTACATACCAGTTAACTTATCAAAGGTAATGCACTCATATTAATTTTCATTCAATCTACACCTTATGGAGAATATTTCAGAATTTTTTCGACATTGTCTGATTAGTACTCTTAGAGATAGAACAGCGATTTTTGGCGGTTTTTTCAAATAATATAAAGAAAAGTTTGCGCGAGTATTACATCATATATATTTTTGAACTTGGTAATTTTTTTTTTCACTTACGATTTCACCCTCCTTAAGTCAAAATTTAACTTCGAAAACTACATTGCTCTGATTGGGCCATCAATTCCTATATTTGTGACAAATTTAAACTTTCTATGTCAAATAGTTTCAGAGAAAATCGGGGTGAGAGACAGACGGACGGACGGACACTGAAGTGATCCCATAAATGTTTCGTACGAGACACTAAAATCTGCTGGCTGAGTGTAAAAATTTCACCTTTAAGTAATCAAATACTACAAAGATAGTTTGTACCTCAAGTCGCTTTTAGGTCTTTTTATTGTCTGCAATTTTGGAAAGTACGTTGATGTGCATT
Source organism: Pachyrhynchus sulphureomaculatus (assembly GCA_019049505.1). NCBI lineage: Eukaryota > Metazoa > Arthropoda > Insecta > Coleoptera > Curculionidae > Pachyrhynchus > Pachyrhynchus sulphureomaculatus. Next base: position 77,702,012 of record CM032449.1, on the reverse strand, counting down.
AGTTAGAAAGTAGAAACGTTGAATCATATTTCCCGTGTTGCAACTTTCAGGATATATTTATCATTCTTGTAGATTTACAGTTTAATTTTGACGGACTGAATACGGATAATAAAGAAAAATATGAAGATTTATTTATTATATTTTATATAATCCATCAATGATTTATGCAAGAATAGTTTCATGCGTGTTCTTGAATTTTGATCGGAGTGAGAACCTTAATCGTGCTTTTAAATTTACACATTTTTGCCAATTATACTTACATAGGATCATGCGCTATGTTAAGATATTTGTGAATGTCGAACAGTACTTCCTTAATAAACCTAAGTCGTTGAGCTTCCATTTCTTGGCACTTATCAAATACAACTGTCATATCTTCCATGTACTTAGGATTGTATTGGTTAATTTCCTGCAAGGCCACCTCATATTTTTCTTTACCTTTTTGAACTTCCTCTTTGGATTTTTGTACTCTATCTTGCATTTTTTTGACCTGTGCATAAAAGAGGTATTTTATAAAAAAAATAACAGAATTTATTTACTGTAACATGCAACATAAACAATCGTCTAAGTTCAAAATAATAAATTGAGCATGTATTTGGTAGGCACAACATTCCACCACACATTTTTTCAAAATATTTTTTATAAAATAAAGAATTATGATGCATATGAATATAATGGAACAATTTTAACGTACATCATAGGTATTCAGTTTTGTTTATTTACGTCTATTTTCTATTCTATGATGTAGATTAAAGTCAGTGCCAGAACACTGACTTATGTTTCATTACACTGGCAACGAATGACACGCTTAAGAAGGATAAATAAAGTATTGGTTTTATCTACAATAATCTTTTAATTATTATACAGATTTTAATAAAATTTTTAACATATTACAGGCATATTCACTAAAAATATCACGAGCATTAACTTCAAAAAATACAAAATAAATGCTGCCTTTTAACTCATAATTTTAAACACCCCGTGGAATGACGGTAGAACCATAGTTTGGTGAAGCTTGTTTTGAAACCTTACGCTGTATTCTTTATCACAATATCGGTTTTTTGAAAAAAAGACGCATTAAAAAAAACTTGAAAACTTTATAAAGAAAAATGGTTATAGTCAAATTTGCAAGACTACAGTCTGTCATGTAAGAACGTATTTTTGAAAAAATGTCTTTCAAGAACCTTTTTGCCATCAATGTATTCTTTGGTATGTTTTAACAACGACGCAATTACCGTAGTAAGTTGTCCAATCACCTCTTGCATCAATAATCGCCTGGCATCTTTGAGGCATGCTGTCGACGAGATTTTCTGCATACTGTACAAATTTTTCGATTCTCACAAGACAACTGAGTCAAAGTCCTCAGTGTTTTTCCCTTGAGATTTCTTTTTACAAGGGATCAAACATTTTCAATAGGTTTGGCGTCCGGCGATTGTGAGAGTCACTCTAGTATCTCGTCGTGTGCCCAAGTGAGCCGCTTCGCCACGTGATTTCGCCCAGTAAAGGTTTCTTCAACGTGCTTTGGAATTTGACATCATGAGCACGAAGATGTCAAATGGTCACATGGAACATATTCAAACCCAATTATCTTAATTTTGCCGCTCCTTGACGCAGCGCCAATTTCGGGTTCCGTGAAAACAAAGACATAATTCGTTTTTCGACTTTCGGAGTGACTTTGCCTACCGAGCCATGTTTTGGCAAGTCGTTGACATCTTTCTTCTCGTTAGAACGATTTACCCACTTTACCACAGACAACATCGACTTTTTGAACGATGATTTAGTGGCCGCGGAATGTGTCATTTTAGGGTTCTTTGGACGGGAACAAAGAAAAAATGCCTCGAACCGATGTACAGTGTGAGAAAAGTCCATTTTTTGGACAAAAATCTGTTGACAGTCGGCATTTTTATCTGATTTGAATAAATCAAAACGAGAAAATACTCGTAAAATATTGTACTTTAAGATAGTACTGCGTCGAAGAAGGTTAAAATTAACATAACCTATAAAAAAATTCCCTAGAATACACATATTCGTGATTATAAAAAAAGAGGTATGAACAAAACAACTAAAACAATATGAAATTATTATTATTATTTTATGAATTAAGTTATGTTAGTTTTATTACTACTACTATATTTTTAAGAATTACATATGTAATAGTATAATAATGTGCGACTATTGAAAAATTATTTATAACAACTTTGCGTTAGGTTTTCCTAAAATATTGTAAGGTTAATAAAGATGTGATTTCGTTTAATTTATACATCTAAAAATCTTCTGTACATCATTAAACGTTTAGATTATTTAATAATAAACTTTCAAAACTTTTTTTTCTGAGATATTTTATTGAAATTTATTTCTTAACATAAAGGTATATTGTTTTAGTTGTTTTGTTTATAACTCTTTTTTTTATAATCACGAATATGTGTATTCTAGGGAATTTTTTATAGGTTATGTTAATTTTTTTCGCTGCAGTACTATCTTAAAGTACAATATTTTACGAGTATTTTCCCGTTTGATTTATTTAAATCGGATAAAATGCCGACTGTCAACAGATTTTTGAAGCTGTGCGACGCGCGAACAAGTGACTCATTTTGGATTTTACGTGATTTTGACGAAAGTTCCGAATCGAGTGGTACTGTTACTAAAATGCGTCGTAGACAAAGGAAACTCTACCGATTTTTTGTTGAATCGCTAGAATCGCATCTATCAAAAATTAATTATCGCGGACACGTTCTTACTTGACAGACTGTACATTATACCAGCGTCACCCTCATGCCAAACTTGGACAGCCAGTAGCATTAAAACCAAACCAAAAAATTTTTTATGACAATGCAACTTTTGTTCAGAATGTGTAGCACTACATTAGAGCAAATTTCAGTCATCCTTAACCTCATGCCCATAAGATACTGTTTTTCATAAAATTTCAGACATTCTCTTATCTTACCTTAAAAGAAAGACGAATAAAAAAACCTAATACTTTGGAAACGAGTGGAAAATGATTTAATCGTCTTCTGTGTGTGGTTTAAGTGTGTCTTGAGTCGGAAATTGTATGACTGTGTACGTAAATGCTGTCGTTTCTCCAAAATATAACACTTCGAGTTTGTAAAAAATGAAGCTCTGATAAATTATGTGATCGTGACTGCCACTTAATTTATCATATTAAGAAAATGGAATAAGTACTAAAAGTAGAACTCTTAAAGTCATTTGGTAGTCTTTATTTCTAAATTGATTAATTGTATCTAACAAAAAATGCGATTAGGTCTGCCAGTGAGATTTATCATGCTAAGGACGTTCCATAAGTATTATAAATGAAAAATGAAACTTGAATTTTTAATGAAATTAGTTGCAGAGAAAAATTGAACTCTACTATATTAAATAATTTGATCTTCGCTCCCTTTTGATTAGTTTTTTTTTATACTGTACTAAAACTCAAATTTGCCAAAGAAAATATTAATGAAAATTTAGATTGGGCGATATCCAGTCTTTCGTTCTTATTAGTATTTTTGAGCGATGAATCAGTAAAATAATTATATATGTCATAAAATAAAAAAAAAAATCTAACGCCGCGGCCAACATATCTGTTTCGTTTATTTTTATTAGTTTTGTCCTTTATGTACGAGGCTGGTTTGAAAAGTCCGTGCAAAGTCCGAGAGATGGCACCACCGGCGCGTATCGAGGTCATGTTTAGTTAGTAGCATCTCTTGAATGAACGCACACCAAGTTTCAGCCATATTGGTCTATTTCTTTGTGTTTGGCATTCGTGTGAATCAAGGGAGTCCAGTGATTTTCAAGAAATGGACGAAAAAGAATTTCGTGTGGTGATTAAACATTACTTTATGAAAGGCAAAACGCCTCAGGAGACTAAAGAGAAGCTTGATAAACATTATGGTGACTCTGCACCTTCGATTAGAACAGTTTATAAGTGGTTTCAAAATTTTCGGACTGGCCATATGGGCACAAGTGACGCTGAACGTTCTGGACGGCCTGTGGAGGTTACGACTCCAGAAATCATTGATCAAATCCATGATATGGTGATGGATGACAGAAGAGCTAAGGTGCGTGAGATTGCTAGTGCTGTGGGCATCTCGACTGAACGGGGACATAATATTTTGCATAAACATTTGGACATGAGAAAGCTATCCGCAAGATGGGTGCCGCTATTGCTCACGCTTGACCAAAAACTGAATCGTGTGAAGTGTTGCAAGGATCGTTTGCAGCTGTTCCAGAAGAATCCGGAGGACTTTAAGCGTCGTTTCGTCACTGTTGATGAAACATGGATACATTACTATACTCCTGAGACCAAACAACAATCTAAACAATGGGTTACCAAGGGGGAATCTGCACCAAAAAGGCGAAGATCGTTCCTTCGGCCGAAAAGGTTATGGCGACTGTCTTTTGGGATTCGCAAGGGATAATCCTCATCGACTATCTGGAAAAGGGTAAAACTATTACAGGTGAATATTATTCATCGTTATTGGACCGTTTGAAAACCGAGCTGCAAGAAAAACGCCCGCGATTGGCCCACAAGAAAGTCCTTTTCCATCACGACAACGCACCAGCACACACCTCAGCAGTTGTGGTCGCAAAATTAATGGAAATAGGATTCCAACTCGTTTCACATCCCCCTATTCTCCAGACTTGGCTCCCTCGGACTACTATTTGTTCCCCAATTTGAAGAAATGGCTGGCGGGACAAAGATTTTATACAAACGAGGAGGTGACTGCAGACAGTAATGGATATTTTGCAGACTTGGACAAATCCTATTATTCGGAAGGGATCAACAAACTAGAACATAGATGGACGAAGTGTATAAGCCTAAAAGGAGACTATGTCGAAAAGTAAAAAAGGTTTACCCCAAACACATAAGTAGTTTTTATTTTTGCACGGACATTTCAAACCAGCCTCGTAAAGGGGCCGAATCAGGTGGTAGAAATAACCACAAGGCTTATATAGGCGTCATTTTTAACAAGTTAAAGGTATTGTCAATTTACAGCGTAGAGTACATGTGATTGCAGACGTGGTCAGTAATGTTTTTACAGCTAAGTCTGTCACCAATTTGTTTCCCTTTGTGAAACAGCACATTAGTCAATAATCTCTAAGATTTAAAAATTACTGAGGATTTACCAAAATCTTATTTGTCCCTTTGAGTATCCAAAAACAAAATAAAATTGAAATTAATATATCACATAATCTTTCCATCCCCTATTAAGAATCTTACATTGTATAATCCAGATTTATCGCACTATGCAGATAGTTCTTACGATATTAGAACACCATTACTTTATATGCCCTTTACAAATAAGGGTAGTTGATCACGTGGCAGTGTCATAATCTTATTGTGGTCTAAATCTGTACTTGAGTAGCTAGTACTAGAATGATATTCACTTACCATGTAAGATTCTAAATGGGGTAATAGAATGATATACACATACAATGTACGGTTCTAAGCGGGTTGGAACACACTTAATGATGGTTTTAACTTTGTCGGTTACAAATCTTTCGTTTATAAAAGTCATGCACAAACAATCTAATGGAATGGAAAAATAATATAAAAGAAAGTAACAAAATAAACCCAGAACTCACCATCTGAGACTTCTGTGAGAAAAAGGAAGAAAAATTTAAAATTATTAAAATATATGAGATGATAAAGAGAACGAAAGAATAAAACATCTGTTTTAAATAAAAATAACAAAAATTTTAGAAAGTGGGAAGAATGGTAAAAATTCAGAAAACAGAAGCAATTATACTTTTATATATTGTTGTGTCCTTTTAGGACCGGGCTTGCGCTCAAATTTAAGTATTTTGTGATTCTTTTAAAGAATAACTAGGGAAAAATCATGTGAAAAAGTAAGTGTGCATTTTCTTTTGAATTTTACTTTAAATAAAATATCTTGACCTAGCCAAATAAGGCCCGTATAAGGATAATGTTCTCTTTTACTAAATTTTACTTAATTAATTTTTGGTCTGCCTGGAACCTGCTGCAGGATTCTTTCTACTGCCTCTTGCGACTATCGATGGGATTTTTCTCGACATATCGAATAACAATAGGTGAATCTAAAATTTTTCGACAATTGATATATGAATAACACAGGCCGACAAAATTGGACGAAACTCCAGACCTTGAGGCCAGAGTATACTTCCCCAAAGGTTTTTGGTACGCTCAATCCGAATCCGACCTCGGAATTGTTTCATTACTCAAGTTCTCGAGATATTCTAACCTAAAAATGCAAAAAAACACGGTTTTTCGCTATATTAGGGATTATATTACACCGAGAATTAATTTTTCTCCATAAAATTCGTTGCGGCATATGAAAGTACTTCTCGTCCCCATCAATATGTATTTTGAATTTTTCAGATATCTCATTTCTTCTCGGAGAAATCATCTTTTTAGTAGCAACATTGTTTATTTGTTATCATACCATTTTAATGTTTAATGTACCAGGCTTCTTAATTTCTTTTATGTCAACTTTTAGTAAAAAAGTTTCAGGCAAAAGTTGAAAGGTTTTGAAGAGGCAATAAAATGATATAGTTGTGATGACCTTGGAAGATCATTTTGAAGGTCATTTCAAAGTTAACTTTTATTTTTTAAATGGGAACCCATATTTTTTATGACGGCATCATGTTTCTCTAGCAAAAATACACAACTTTTGTTCGAAATATTTTTCTCGTTAAAACATTGTTTTTCAATACTTCATTGATAAAAGACATTACACTCTTAATCACCAAACAAGCATAAAGGCAAATAAACTTAACATAACTTCGGGCGTCGAGTGAAAATTGATAAAAGATATTACATTCTCAAATCGTAAAACAATTACAGAAAGGCAAAACGGAACAAACCCTTAACCAAATTGGTATGGTTGTAACGAAAACGCAAAACTAATTAATTTCAACGATTTCTCCGAGAAGAAATAAAAAATTCAAAATGCATTTTGAAGGGGAAGAGTAGTACTTTCAGATGCCGCAACAAGTTCGAATAAAGCGAAAAACCGTTTTTTTCATTTTTATGTTAGGACCTGACGTTATGCAATTCTGATTTGGATTCAGCACACCAAAAACCTTCGAAAAAGTATAGTCTGGTCTCAGGGTTTGAAAAATGTTGGCCTGTGTAATTATCTTGGAAATCACCACAAGACTCACCAACTAAAAGCATAAGAAATCAGAATGACTATATCACAATTAACAAGAGATATAGAAATGCAATAAGACCTGTCAAAACATACCTAGGTGCTGACACTAAATCAGATCATAATCCCCCAGTCGGCATAGTCACTATAAAATTAAAAAGAATCGAACGCCAGAAAATGATACAGCAAAACTTAAAAATGAACAACTTAAACAGGTAGTAGAACAACGTATTGAGGAGTTGATTGATACAAGAGGAGGGCGGACTAATGTTGATGAGGAAGTAGAAAAGCTACAAGGAATCAATTAGAAAATTCTTGATGAATACCTACGCCCAACAAAAACCAAGAAGAAACAATGGATGACTGACAACATATTTATTATGATGGATGACCGAAGAAAATACAAGAATAAAAACATCACAAAATACAAGCAAATAGATAAGGAGAGCGAGAAAGCTATTAGAATTACTAAAAATAAATGGTTTGAAGAACAATGTACCGAAATAGAGACATTTGAACAAAACTATGATTCCTTCAATTTAGACAAAAAAGTAAAGGAGGCTGCTAGATTGTACAAGCCTAAAACGACTGGACAGCTTACTGACGACCATAATAATCCAATAACAGATGTAGATGAAAAGAGAAATGTTTGAATGAGATATGTGAAAGAATCCTTCAGCGATGACCCACAAACCATTATTATTACAGATTATGAGATAGGGCCTAGAATTACAATTGATGAAGTGAGAGCTTCAACCAAAAAATTGAAGAATGGAAAATCAGCGGGTCCAGATACTTTCTATGCAGAAAATCTTAGTCATGAATGATGCAGGAATAGAATGGCTTACTTCTATGCTCAATAATATATACGACTCTGGAGATATTCCTCGAAGCTAGCTGAAATCTACCTTTATAACACTACTAAAGGAAACCTGGCGCGAAGAAATGCGAGGATTTTAGAATTATTAGTTTCATGAGTCACCTACTTAAAATCTTTCTGAAAATTATCCACAACAGAATATACAAAAAATGTGAGGCCCACATATCCCGTACTCAATTAGGTTTCCGAAATGCGTTGGGTGTTCGTGATCCTCTTTTTGCTGTTCAGGTCTTGTTTCAGCGCTTCAGGGATGTTAACTGTGACGTGTATGTCTGCTTCATAGACTATCGGAAAGCTTTCAGTAGAGTTAAACATGATAAGCTGCTCTCAATACTAAAGTCTATTAACTTGGATGATAAAGACATAAGGGTTATAAATAACATCTACTATAATCAGGCAGCCACCATTAAAATAGATGGACAATACACAGAGGATGTTGCAATTGAGCGTGGAGTCCGCGAAGGTTGTATCTTGTCGCCTCTCTTTTTAAATATTTCTTCGGAAGAAATTATAAGAACGACATTGGAAGAGATCGATGAGGGAATTCTGGTGAATGGAGACCGTCTGAATAATATAAGATATGCGGACGATACGATTAACTTTGCAGATAGTCTGGAAGGTTTGCGGTCTCTTGTTTCAAAGCTACTAGAAAAAAGTCTTGTCTCGAATTTAACATCAAAAAAACGAAATACATGGTTATCACTAAAACTAGATACCATCTCGCGAATTAGTAGTTGAGCAGCAACCAACTGAAAGAGTTTGTGACTTCACTTATTTGGGCAACACCATAAATGATCAATGGGAACACTCAGTCGAGATAAAAAGACGTATCGAGATAGTAAGAACTTCATTCGTCAAGATGAACAAAATCTTCAAGAGTCGAGACTTACTACTTAGCACTAAAGTTCGATTACTTCGGTGCTATGTCTTCTCAGTGCTCATGCACGGAGTCGAATCCTGGACCTTGATCAACGCTACCATGAGGACACTTGAGGCCTTCGAAATGTGGTGCTACCGTCGAATATTAAGAATCTCCTGGGTAGACAGAGTAGTAAACGTGGAAATTTTGAGAAGAATGGGCAAGCAATGCGAAATATCTTTTAGCGTAAAGAGGCGAAAACTTGAATACCTGGGCCACATAATGAGGAATGAACAACGCTATGGCCTGCAACAACTTATACTCCAAGGAAAAGTATACGGCAAGAGAGGCCCAGGACGACGATGAAATTTTTGGCTTCAGAATCTAAGAATGTGGTTTTCCTTAACAACCACACACCTTTTTCGTGCGACTGTTAACAGAGTCAGGTCTTTTGATCGCCAAGATCCGAAACGGATAGGCACCTTTAGAAGAAGTGTAATTATCGACATATCGATAACTACTGACAGTTCAATAGTTACCGAAAAACCTAGATGTATTTTTAGTTATTGATATATCTATATCATCAATTTTAGAAGGTAATAAAAACTTGTTTAGATGAGAAGGCTTCTCCGCCACCTTCGCTTCCATCATCAATTTTTGAACACACAATATATCGATAGTTATTGATAAGTTATAATTATCAATAGATCACCTGATATCGACTATCGATAGGTAAAATCCCGTAGCGCTCATCCTTACATGTGCTATTATATTTAAATCCGTGTCAGATTCGCACTTAGGTAGTAACCAAGCTAGGGGAAGATTCCATATTTTTAATGCTTCCGTAAACTTGACATAGTAGCAAAAGGTTACCGACAATCCTCGTTTGCTAAACCATTAACTTTCCCTCTTTTTTAAAGATCGTTTATCTTACGAAAAAGCAAAATTGTATTTATTTTTCTATTTCAGTATATAACGCTTTGTTTTCAAAATCTTTGATTAATTATGCTTAAATGGTGTAGTAACAACTAAGTATTATTAATTGCTTTCCCAATTAAAATTAACAATAGCAAATTAAAAAAAAAATTGTATCTTTCATGACAACCATTGCGTCCACGATTATATATCAACTGCGGTTTAAAAAACAAGGTGAGTAAAATGCGTACATTTTTATTTCCTATTCAAATAAAATACGCCGACGCAATGTGTGCGATTTCACATAGAATATTATTTAAAAAAGTTCAATGCATACCTGATCAGCTGAAAATGAACTATCACCAGCTGCATTTCTTTCTTGATTGGCTGCCGATTTTTCTGTTTTACAAGAAGTGTGAAAGTCTGCCTTTGCCTTCTCTACTTTTTGAAGTAGCTTAGCCCATGGTTTCTGGGCTTTTTTAAATGCATCGTCCATGTCTTTTTTCTCTTTTATTTGCATCATTGACTGAAAAATTAAAATAAACAAAAATATAATTTGAAAAAGCTTATGAAATTACAGATACATAGTTAACTAAGTTTAATTGTCAAATAGGTAGGGAAGAGGCTTTGAAATATTTCAGGACGTTTATTACAAAAACGAATAAAATAGATTAATTAACAGTTCAATATAAACATCCTAGTAATATCTAAACAAAAAAATATTCTTATTTTTACCATAAAATTTGAAAAATGTCATGACACAAAAATGTATTTCTGGACAGTTAAACCTCATTTTTTTATGATAAATTAATTCTAGTTAAGCAGGAGTGCTTGGTGATTGTTGGTACAATTTGGGGTGAAAATTGGTAATTTCAATACAATATTTTGTATACCCACTCCACAAATTACAGGAATTTTGCGGAAAGTAAATTTCACTTCTTCGTTTTGTTTTCTCATAAAATTTATTGAATATTCGGTTTCTTTAATTTTTTCAGTAGTTTGTGTAATTTCAGCTTTGCTATTATTCGTTTATACTTCCATTACGGCATAATCTAACATAAATTCTTCATAATGTTATTCAAAGAATGTCTCAGTAGTTCGCTTCTGTAGGACTACCAGAACTATTACACATTTGCTTTCTAGTTTTTTCTTTTAATTTTTCTTCTCAAAAATTTTCTAATTCTTAGTGACTAGACTTTAAGTTTAAATTATTGGATATTTTTATCTTACCTTAGTTTATGTCATCTTTTCTATTCTAGTGAAAAATTTCGAATACACCTTTCTTACCAAAACTTTCTGGATAATGTCTTGAACATTTGATTCGGAGATGTTGAGCTGTTCTGCAATAAGAGAGATAACGGCCGGTTTGCAGGAAATCACGAATCTTCGCAATGTATGCGTTGGTGGAACAGGTGCCAGACGACCCGCCCTTTTTAAAGCGTTTAATTCACACACATTTGTAAATGAGATAAACAATCATCACCATAAGTATTATTCATCGACTCGAATGTTTCTGTAGCTGTTTTATCGAGTTTAACACGATATCTGATTATTGTCCGCTGGTCCATCACTACTAACTAATCAAAAATAGCGGATCAAATGCACATACATTATTTACTGTTGTTAGTTCAAGCTTCCACTGTAGTTCAAGAGGTGGTGCTGCTCATGAGGGCTCAACCTGGGAACTTTCTGAACAGACGGTGTATAACTGAGACTGGTCGGTCGCTAAGGCAGTTAGTCAAAATTTCACCAAATCCACCATACCACCACTCGCACGGCCGAATAATTCTATTGCAACGACACCTGTTGAGAAAGCGAACTTGTTGGCTGAACTTTTTGCTTCGCATTCTACTGTCGATTTCCAAGGAAAAACACCACCTACTATTCCCATAGTGCAGTCAAGGATGCCCGATGTTGTCTTTAGACAGCGTATCATAAAGCGTATACTGATGAAGCTAGACACCAAAAAGGCTTCTGGCCCTGACGGAATAGCTGCCATAGTTCTTAAAAACTGTGCGAGGGAACTAACACCAGTTTTCTGTAGACTTTTCAACCTATCCTACAGAAAGGGAATAGTTCCTTCCTGCTGGAAATGTGCTACAGTTCAGCCGATACCTAAAAAAGGCAAGAAGACCTTGCCAAATAACTACCGACCAATCGCACTGCTTTCAATAATATCGAAAGTCATGGAAAAGGCTATCAATCAGCATCTTCTAAAATATCTTGAAGGATTCAACATTATTAGCGATCACCAATATGGCTTTCGTAAAAATAGATCAACATGAGATCTTCTGACTTATGTAACACATGTCTGGAACAACGCAATTGAACACTTTGGAGAATCTCGAGCGGTTGCTCTTGACATATCCAAGGCATTCGACCGTGTTTTGGCACGTTGGGCTGTTGGCTAGGCTACGTTCTTATGGTATGTCTGAAAGGTTCTGTTTGTGGCTCTCATGTTTCCTCAAAGAGCGTTCTTTACAAGTGGCAGTCGACGGATTTCTTTCTAACACCTTCACTATCAACGCCGGTGTACCCCAAGGCTCCATACTGTCTCCTACTCTCTTTCTCATTTACATTAACGATCTGCTGGAAAAGACCGAGAATCCAATCTACAGCTTTGCAGATGACAGTACACTTATCTCTTCATTCACTTTGAACGCTCGGACATCGGCTACTCAGACGAATATCCGCAGACAGCAGGAAGTCATTCAACTTAACAAAGACCTGGAAGAAATTCTATCTTGGCGTGACAGTAACCAAGTGGAATTTAACGCTACAAAAACCCAGGCGGCAGTTTTCTCTAAAAAAGTTAGCGTTACTGAACCCGACATAGTTATGTCGGGGTACTCCATCCCTCTAACATCACGAATCGTCACTCAATTTGTTGGGCGCTAATTTGAGAGCAAATATGTCCTGGCATGAACATGTTGCAGGCATAGCAAGGAGAGCTTCTCAAAAGTTGGGAATATTATTTCGAACCAGAAAGCTTTACACTCCACAACAACTGTTAATTCTTTACAAAGCTCAACTTCGACCAACTATGGAATATTGCTCCCATGTTTGGAGTTTCGCTCCCAAACATACACTGCATTTGTTGGATTCTATTCAGAGAAGAGCTGTTCGTCTGATTGGAGACCCGGAACTGACCGACGGCCTTGATTCGCTGGAACATCGAAGAACGGTTGGCGACTTGAGCCTATTCTACAAGTACTTTCATGGAAAGTGTTCGAAGGATGTGGCCCGCTTAATTCCTCCCAGAGCGGTGCATGTTAGAAGTACACGTCGCGCTAATTCTTCACATCCGTATGAGGTTCAGCTTGTTACTCCTCGTACAACGATCTTCAAGCAGTCTTTTATATGGAGAACACCATCCCTTTGGAATAATTTGCCCAGGACTGTGTTTCCCACCGAGTACAATCTACAGCGATTCAAGAACAACGTGAATCGCTTTCTCCGCACACGTGTCGCTCCTGTAGCGCTTTAGGGACTTCCCTGTAGCACGTGTGCTAGACCCATAAAAAAAAAAAATAATAATAATATAAAACTGTCTTGGAATTATTTTCACAATTTTGATACAAAAATGCATATAATTTCTTTTAAAATCCACGATATATTGCAATCGCTCGACGCCCCTCCCCAACTTTATTAAACCCTTATATTTCAGATCATAAAGAATTAAATATAATAACACAATTTTTGAATTTTTTGACTATAAGAAGTCTATAAATGACATATAAAATGATATATACGAAGAAACCCTAGTATGTTTCACCACAAGTAATTGAAAATATTGAAAAAATAACACAATTTGCTTATTTTTGAAAATATGAGTAATCAGTATAATATCTATACGCATAATAACAATGGTTAACTTTTAGAAAAAGCCGCTGCTGTACTGTTTAAATTATATAGAGATCAAAACAAACTATTGTTACAGTCTGTTAAGTAAGAACAAGACCGCTTATATTCTTGAAAAAAATGTGTTTAGAGAACATTTTTTGCCATCAGTGTATTCTTTGGTGTGCTAACAACGGCACGATTATCTTCGTAAGTTGTCCAATCGCCTCCTGCATCAATAATCGCCTGGCACCTTTGAGGTATGCTGTCGACGAGATTTTCTGCATATTATATATATTATATATAACAGAGTCAAAGTCCTCAGAGTCTTTCCTCTGAGCCTTCTCTTTACAAAGGACCAAACGTTTTCACTACGGTTGGCGTGCGGAGATTGTGAGGGCCACTCTAGTATCTTATCGTGGGTCCAAACGAACCGCTTGGCTACGTGATTTTCACCGAGTAAAGGTTTCTTCAACGTGCTTCGGAATTTGTCATCATGAGCACGAAGATGTTGTCGAACGGTCTCCTAGGACACATTCAACCTCGATTTTCTTAATTTTGTCGCTCCTTGACTCAGCATCAATTTCGGTTCCCGTGAAAACAAAGACACGATTTATTTTTCGACTTTCGGAGTGACTTTACCTACCGAGCCACGTTTTGGCAAGTCGTCGACATTTTTCGTCCCCGTTAAAATGATTTACTCACTTTTTAACAAAAGGTACCGACTTTTTAATATATTCAGCGGTCGCGGAATGTGTTATTTTAGGCCCCTTTGGATGAGAACAAAGAAAGATTGCCTGGAACCGACGCGCATACAAGTGACTTATTTTGGATTTTACGTGATTTCAACGAAAGTTCAGACTCGACTGATACTTTTACTAAAATGCGTCATAGACAAAGGTTCCTTCTATCGATTTTTTGTTGAATCGCTAGAATCGCATCTACCAAAAATCAATTATCGCGGACACGTTCTTACCTGACATACTGTATAATGGATTCTATTCAGAAGAGAGCTGTTCGCCTGATTGGAGACCCGGAACTGGCCAGCAACCTTGTTTCATTGGAACATCCAAGTACGGTTGGCGACTTGAGTCTATTCTACAAATATTTTCATAGAATGGCATAGATGGCTGCCTCTCAGAGGGGTGCATGCTAGAAATACACATGTCGCGCTTAAACTTCACATCCGTATGAGGTTCAGCTTGCTACTCCTCGTACAACTCTTTTCAAGTAGTCTTTTATATGGAGAACCTCATCCCTTTGGAATAATCTGCCCAGGACTGTGTTTTCGACCGAGTACAATTTACAGCGATTCAAGACTAACGTGAATCGGTTTTTTCGTACGTGTTGCTCTTGTAGCGCGTTAGGGATTTCCCTGCAGCAAGTGTGCTAGGCCCATAAAAAAAATTATTGCTTTTCTGTTTTTGGTATCGCAGAAAAACGGCTGAACGGATCTTGACCAAATTTTTTACGCATATAGAGTAGAGTGTCGGAATATATTTACGATACATTTTATCCCGAAAAATCATATACAGTAATACCCCGCTTTACGCGAGGGATACGTTCCGAAAAAAATCGCGTTAACTGAAATTCGCGTATATCGAGGTTTATGATTAAACATAGTCAAAATTTAATACAAAAAAATACAAATCATTTTAATCAATCACTTTAATTCTAAGAACACTTTATGCAATACATACTCTTATTTTTTACGGAAAAATACATCTATTGTCTTTTGGGTAACGTTTTGTTTACGTTCTTGTAAAATACGTTCATAACACCCAACACTGTTTTTAATTGTTTGACACACGGTCAAGACACGGTCATCATTATTGTCTATACTCTGCAATATGTCCAAACCTGAATAAATTTTTGAAAGTGCATTTTGTATTTCCCCTGAAGATAAAACTTTCTCTTCTACTTGTTCTTCCTCATCGTAGATAGGATTATTCTGTAACTCGATCAGATCTTCATTGCTAATAGGATCGTCGTGCGTTGCTACAAGTTCTACGAGATCTTCTACCGTGACATCTTCAAGTTCAGACCCCTCAATCATTGCAGCAATGTCTTCAAGCACTTGTCTCTGCATCTGGACAATTCTTCTAGGTGCTTCCACTACATCTGGCCAAAGATTACGCCACACCCCATTCATACAACTCATTTTAATTTCCTTCCAAGCCTCTTCTATGTTGTGAATAGACTTCATAATGTTGTATGACTTCCACCACTCTCGCATAGACTGTCTTCCTTCCCCGTCAGTTTCATGAATTAGTTGGCTAAAAGTGCGGCGATGGTAATAAGCTTTGAAGTTTGCTATTGCTCCCTGGTCCATAGGTTGTAATATTGACGTAGTGTTTGGTGGAAGGAACTTTACGTACACTTTTAAGTCTCTGGGCGTATCAAGTGAGGTTGGATGTCCTGGGGCATTGTCTAAGAGTAATATAACTTTAGGTTCAAGCCCATTTCTGTCACAGTATGATTTGACTGATGGGCAAAAACTATTAGAATACCATTCTTGAAAAATTTCCCGTGTAACCCACGCCTTTCTGTTTGATCGCCACACAACTGGTAGACTTGTCTTGTCTGTGCCTCGCATTGCACGGGGTGTTTCTGAATGGTACACTAGTAAAGGTTTCAGTTTGAAATCACCAGTGGCATTACCACCCAGCAGAAGTGTTAGTCGATCTTTCGCAGCTTTGAAACCACTGGCTTGACGTTCTTCCTTAGAAATGAATGTTCGAGATGGCATTTTTTTTCCAGTAAAGTGCGGTCTCATCAACATTGAAGATGAGACAAGCAGGAATTTTCTCTCGTCTAACGAAGTCTTGAAACTTGTCTGGAAACTCAGCTGCAGCTTGAATGTCCGCGCTGGCCGCCTCGCCTGTTATGTGGATATTGTGAAGATTAGAACGCTGCTTGAACCGATGGAACCAGCCTCTGCTGGCAGCAAAAGTCGGAGTGGCACTCCCTTCTCCTTCTTTTGTTTTCAGCATCTCATACAAAGATTTTGCTTTTGTGCATATGAGATCTTGACTTAGTGGTGTGTTCTTCTTATTCAAATCTTCGATCCAGACTGACAGTAATTTCTCCATTCTTTCTAAGATAGATGATCTCGAACGAGAAAGTTTTGTTGCACTTATAGGTGTTGAACCTTCGCTGGAGATTTTAATTTTTTCCCGATTTTTATAAATCGTTCTCACAGTCGATTCTGAGAGTCCAAAATCTCTCCCAACAATTGTTGCTTTGCCTCCATTTTCCATTCTTCTTAACACTTTCATCTTCAATTCCAAAGTGACGCTTTTACGCTCTTTTTTCTTTACAGGCGGCATTTTTAACGTAGGGTTAAATTATGTATGTATGTATCTCCAATAAATATTAAAACAAAACTGCCAGCCGACCGAACTAACATTACGGAACAAATGAACACACGAAACGAACGAGGAAATCCCCATAGAACAAAGTCGAAGGACAGGGAATTCCCAATTCTTCAAAGAGAATATTCAGAGAAAGCGGGGATCCCCCCGCGACCATAGAGAAGTTAATGACTACATGAGCGCGAAATTTGAAATTCGCGTTATAGTGAAACCGCGCGTAACGGGGTCGCGCTAAGCGGGGTATTACTGTATATATATATATATATATATATATATATATATATATATATATATATATATATATATAAATATATATATATATATATATATATATATATATATATATATATATATATATATGTATAATATATATATATATATATATATATATATATATATATATATATATATATATATATATATATATATGTGTGTATATATATATATATTTATATATATATATATATATATATATATATATATATATATATATATATATATATATATATATATATATATATATATATATATATATATACAGATATAACGTACGGACTTTATGTATGTACTACATACGAAATAAAAAGAATAATACAAAATCTGGTAATACATATGTACATACTACGTACATACGTACTAGGAAAAATAATCAGTTATTTTCTTTTAAACATTACTTTTGAAAAATAATTGTTGCTCAACAAAATTCTCGCATTTATTCAAATGCATAAAGATTTGATCAGGTACACTTTCCTGGCCCCTGAGAGTAGTTCGCACAATGTCAAATGCATTTCTTATTTCATTTTTACTAAATTTAGCAGGACGTTCCCCGGTTTCAGTTTCTTCTTCATGATCTTCTATAGTTTTTATATCGTCAATTATGTCTTGGTCAGTTGGGAGATCTGTCGTGCCAACATCATTGTCGATTTCTAAGAAATCTTCAAGTAAAAAATCTGCGTCGACGGTAGCAGAGGTTTTTTGTAGAATACCCCATTGCCTTTTTAAGGTAGCGAGATCCATTTCGTCTTCTTCTTCCCATTCGTCAATGTTTTCAGTAAAACCTGCTTTAGAAAAGCAGTTTTTGATAGTTTTCTGAGAAACATTTTCACTCCATACTTTAGCGACTTCGGTTATACACTCTTTAAGGGTAATCAATTTTTGGACTGGAAGGTTGTTATCAATCGCATTAACAATTTTGTGAACAATTCTGTTTCGGTAATGATGTTTTATGTTTTTTATAATACCCTGGTCCATAGGTTGCAATTTAGAGGTCATGTTTGGTGGGAAAAAAGATCAATTCAATATTTCCTTAATTTTTTACTTACAGTAACTGGATGTGCAGGACAATTGTCTATAAACATCACAATCTTTCGCTTTTGGCTTTTCATTTTCGTATCCAGTTCTTTGATCCATCTTTAGAAAATCTCGCGTAATCTAACTCCAGAGATTTAACTCCTTTTAAACAACGGGGATTTTTTCTTTTACCTATGAGCAGTAATTTCAGTTTTTCTGAGCCATCCATGTTTGCTCCAACCATAAGTGTCACCCTTTCTTGTTTTAACACCAAAACATTCATCCATCACTTTTAAAAGCAAAACATTTAAAAAACAAACCGGTTTCATTACAATTGAAAACGTTTTTTGGTTCGTACTTTTTCAATGCACTTTTTAAAACAGTTTCAGTCCAAATATCACAGTCCTCCTGACTAACGCTTGCACTCTCGCCAGACACCGTCTTGAAAACAATTGAATTGCGAGTCTTCCAGGCACTCAACCACCCTTCACTAGCTTGAAAGTTAACGCAGTTAAATTCTTTAGCAAATTGTAGAGCCTTTTGCTTTATTAAATTTCCCGATATTGGTACGTTTTAATACGCACGGGCCACTTGAAACCATCGTAAAACTGCTTCATTTACATCCTCGTAAGTACTCACCCGTACTCGTTTTCGACTGCTTGGAACACTAGGTTTCTTGATGACACTGTCGCGACTTTTTATTATCAGAGAGACGCAACTTGGAGAAACACCAAATTTTGCAGCAACATCAATTTTTTTGCAGCCTTTATCAACTTCCTCCAAAACTTTAATTTTCTCAGCTAAACTTAAACACACTCGCTTGGATTCTTAAACAAAAAGAAACTGAACCTGAATTTGCGAATTACTAGGCCTCGACTATAAAATGGGTTTTTCCCCGGGTTTCTATAAAATGGGTTATTCCCCGGGTTTCTCACAGAAATCTACCTGATTTATTGCCAACCATTAGGCGTTATAAACGTTCAAAAGAATGCGTCATAAAAATGGAATTCGTGTTAATGTTAGATAAAAATGGGAAACCCGAAATGGCCAAGATCTCAATAAATGCATAAAAATTTATACATGAAATTCCGGTAAAAATTTTATTATATAGAGTGTTACTATTTTACAGATTCACTATATGCAGGGCTTTTTACATGAAATTTCATTAAAATATTCTAGGTCTTGAAAAAATTGCACTCTAAAGAGTTTTTCATTATATAGAGTTTCACTATAAACAGTGTCGACTGTATATATATATATATATATATATATATATATATATATATATATATATATATATATATATATCTATATATCTATATATATATATATATATATATATATATATATTATATATATATATATATTATATATGCGGGATAGTGACTAGTAAAATATGTAAATAATAAACATGTACTGTCTGTGTAAATAATAAACAAACAAAAATGTCGGACGTTGAACTTGGTGATGATGAGTGCGTGGAATGTAAACAAACTTGTCTAGAAAAATATTATAAATGTGATTCATGTTTAAAAAGGATTCACAAAAAGTGCGCAAATATAACACCATCGGAAGTGAAATGTATGCCTCTCCAGAAGAGAGTCTTGTTACTGATATGCAGGGAGTGCAGGATATTTGTAGCCAGGATGCCTTGCATGATGAAATTAATAGAAGAAATGAAGAGGGATATAGAAGAAATAAAATCCGAAATGAAATCGTCTTTAAAGAAGGAATCATATGCAACAATACTACAGAACAACCAGAATAACAAGGTTGACATCAAAACAAGCTTGCCAGCGATTGTTATTAAACCCAAGTTAACACAAAAATCACAAAAAAGTAAACAAGACATCCAAATATCAATAAACCCAGCAAAGTTAAGCTTGGGAATTAGAAATGTGAAAGAAACCAAACAAGGAAACATAGTGGTTAAATGCGAGACAAAACAGGATATAGAACGATTTAACGAAGAAGCTGAAAGAAAACTTAATGGAAAATATGACATAATGCTACCAAAGAAAAATTCTCCAAAAATAAAAATTGCTGGTTATACTGGAGAAGAATCTGTTGAGAATTTAGAAGCTAAAATTCGCAAACAAAATAAATGGATTGATACATTTGACCATCTAAAAACAACATATATTAGAAGACCCAAAAATAAACAGAATTCTACCATATATGCTGAACGTTCCGGAAGTTTATTCTGCAAGATGCTAAATTATGGAAAGGTGTACATCGACTGGGAACGATTACCGGTATATGAGGACCTATCGGTTTCTCGTTGTTATAAATGCCAGGGCTTTTATCACAAGAGTACTAAATGTAAAAAAAATGAAGTATGTGGAAACTGTGCGGGAAATCATAGTACCTTTGGATGTGAGTGGCCAAAAAGGTGTATAAACTGCAAAGTAGCCAATAAAAATATAACCTACGGCTTGATACAGATCACACAGCACTTCACCCAGAATATCCATCTCTTAAACACCATATAAATCTTTTAAAAAACAAAACTGATTATATTTCGTAATAATGGTATTTAACGTTCGGGACGATTTATTGGAACAAATAAGTGAAAAAAAAAAAACTGGTGTTCAAGGCAAAATGGTAGACCAGAAGATGTTAGAGATGATTAAGAATGACAAAAAATATGTTTTTAGTTTAATTCATTTTAATATTAGAAGTTTAAATAGAAATATTGACAATCTTATTAATTTTTTAGAAACATATGAATTACATCATATAGATATCATTGTACTCACTGAAACCTTTCAAATTGATTCGATCGACAACTATAATATTCCGGGTTATCAAATTTTTTATAATGAGGCTAATTATAATAAAAACGATGGAGTTGTAATATTTGTTAAAAAACATTTAAATGTTGATTTTTCTTTCACTCAATTGACAAACTCAGGAACAACCCTTAGTAGAATGAACTTTGAAATAAATGGCACAACATTTGGTTTATCAGCAGTGTATAAACCAAAGATGGATTTTATAAATGACATATGTACCTATCTAGAAACATTGACTCTTTCTAATATCGAAATTTTTGTGGGTGATATCAACATAAATATTTTGGAAAAAAAAACGATAATCATGTTGCAAATTACCTTGCCATGATGAACTCTATTGGTTTTCAGTCATGTATTAACTCAGTGACAAGATCACTGTCAAAAACTTGTTTAGATCATTTATTTATTAATCAAAAATTAAAATCTAATAATTTATGTTTTAACTCGTATATATTAGAAGAAGATATAACAGATCATAGTCCAATTATGTTTTTGGTCAAACAAAAAGAAGAACCTCAAGAAAATATATTAAGGTCCCAAGAAAATAAAACTAAATTCAAATTGAATATCCCCAAATTTAAACTGCTTTTAAAAAATTTTGATTGGTCAATTATACTGGAAAAAAATAATTCCGAAATAGCAACGAAAATTTTTTTGGAGACTTACCAACAATTATTATCAAGCGCCATGGAAAGTTACACTATTAAACACAAAAAACACAAAAAAATTAAAGAATGGATTAGCAACGGAATTATCACATCAATTAAAACTAGAGATAAAATGAAAAAAAAATTAAGTAAAAATTTTAGCGCCCAATTAGAAAAAGAATACAAAGAATACAGAAACACTTTAAACAAACTTATACATAAACAAAAGATTCAATATTATAAAAATCAAATTGAAAATAATAAGAATGACATGAAAAAACTTAAAGATGCAACTTATGAAAATAATAACAACAATACTTTCCATAACATATAAAATATGGATGGCCAGAATTTCAGTAGTTCACTTGAGGCAGCGAATTTCTGTAATGACTATTACATAAATGTTGGAATGGAAATGGAAAAGACGATTCCACAACCACAAGTAGAACATCATGCAGACCCACCTATAATAAATTCTATTTATTTCAACCCCATAACGAAAAATGAATTAATCAATCAAATTTCATCTTTAAAAAACAATAGTTCACCGGGCTACGATGGTATACAAGCTAATATTATAAAACAAACACATTTAGAAATTATTAACCCTCTTTTACGCAAATACCATCTGAATTTAAAACCTCAATAATAACACCCATTCACATAACAGGATCTAAAACCTCCATAAATAATTATCGACCAGTGAGCCTAATCAGTAATTTTGCAAAACTTTTTGAAAAAGGTGTAAAATTCAGGCTAATTAACTTTTTAAAAATTAATAGTATTTTATCAACAAACCAATTTGGATTCATCGAAGGCTTCTCTACTGTAGATGCCATGCATAGATTAATAACTGAAATTGTTAATAATTTAAATTCAAACAAAAAATGTTTAGCCGTATTTTTAGACCTTGCTAAGGCATTTGATACGGTGCCCCATAATGAGCTTCTTAAGGTACTGGAAAGGTATGGAATAAGGGGAGTAGCTGGGCAACTGTTCAGAGATTACTTGTCGGAGCGTATACAAATGGTCAAGCTAAAAAACATTTTGAGTGATAAACAGATAATAAAGATTAGTATTCCACAAGGAACAGTCTTAGGACCAGTTCTTTTTATAATATATATCAACTCCTTGTTACAATTGTGTGTTGATGAGCATATCTTATGCAGATGATACAGCTCTGATTGTTTCTGGAGATCACTGGGAAAGCGTAAAACATCAAACAGTTAATAGTTTAAGAAAAATTAAAAACTGGCTTCAAACTTATAAACTGAGATTAAATTTAGCAAAAACAAATTACATAGCTTTCTCACTTACTAGTGCAAACAGACCACAATACAGTACTATTGTTGTTGATAATCATTCTATTAAAGAAACTTCATCTACAAGATATCTTGGAATTGTAATTGATAGATTCCTTAAGTGGCAACCTCACATTGATTATGTATCCAACAAAATTCGTAAACTTATTCATAAATTTTATTTATTAAGAGAATTCTTAAATAACAAAACACTTATTACAATTTATAAAACATTTGTGGAATCAATCATAAGATATGGAATATTGGTGTGGGGTGGACTTTATGAGAGCAACCTGTATGGATTGAATATAATACAAAAATATATACTCAAAATTTTGTATAAAAGAAATAGATTATACCCTTCACATCTGCTTTTTAATAAAGACATTGTTAATATTAGATCAATTTATATTTTTACGGTATGTTCTTATATACATGCTCGACCTGATTTAAAACCTTGTGTTGACCATACTTATGAAACAAGAACCCGGCACAGCAGGCAAATTAAACTGCCAGCAAGTACTAATAATCTTAACCTAAGATATATAAATTATTTTGGTCCTAAACTTTACAATTTCCTACCAACCGAAATAAGGAATTGTACTAAGATAGAAGGTTTTAAATTATTAAGTAAAAAAGTCATTTTTGAAAATTATCATCAATTTGAGAGGTATTTTAGTTGATTGTATATTTTGATGGCAGATTTTGTTTTGCAGGTAATTTTGTAAATTTGAGATAAACTGTTAATTTTGCTTTTCTTCTCTTCTACTTATAAATGTAACCAATCAGTGTATTAATAACTAATAAAACATTTCCAAATAATATTGCACATACAGATGTTTCACATCTAGGTGCTTAAAATAAAAGTAGCATGATACATAGGATATAGGAGAAATAATATATTTCATTTATTTATATTGTAAGAATAACAGAAAATAAAATAATTTCTAGAGGAAGTTTCTTCTAGAAATAAAAATAAAAAAATAAATAAATATATATATATATATATATATATATATATATATATATATATATATATATATATATATATACAGGGTGCCTCATATGTATGGAATAATGATTTCACAGCATTTATTAATTAGTGTATCAAAAAAATGTTTAAATAAAAGTTATAGAGTCTTAAACGGCGCATATGCTTACGTTGACAATAAAATGTTTTGAACTGAAGAAATTACGCCATCCTGTTTTTTTTTTAAATGGAAAGCCCCTAATATTATTTTCTTTTTAAGTCCTACTAAAAATTCTAGATATTATTTATCTAACCATATGTCTAATTTGAACTGTTTTGGAATTATTGTCATTTGAAATTTATAATAAAAAAAGACAAAAAAACTATTAATAAATACTCTAGGTTTATTTTTAAGATAACAGTTGCTCAAAACGTGTACCGTTAATAGCGAGACATTGACCTAATCTGTCATAAACAGCCTAAACAGAGTTTTGCAGAGAATCCGGGGTGATCTGTGCTACCTCATATTGAATTCTGTGTTGTAGATCTTCTACAGTTTCAGGTCAACTTCGGTTTTCAAATGACCCCATAAAAAAAAATCGAGTGGCGTAAGGTCGGGACTCCTTGCATGCCATTCTACAGCACCTCTTCTGCCTATCCATCGATTAGGAAAAATAGCATTCAAATATCTATGAACATTGATTTCATAGTGAGGAGGTGCTCCGTCCTGTTGATACCACAGATTCCTGTGAGGGGTATCCAAATTATTTTCATCGGGAAAAGACCTGCACAAGTTGGAATGACTTGCTCTTGGAGTAACTGTAAATACCGCTGTCCTGTAAGATTTTAATCGACAAAAAAGGGACCAATGATATGACGTTCAGAAATCCCTGCCCACACGTTTATCTTTTGTGGTCTTTGAGAATGACTGTCGATTATCCAGTGGGGATTCTCAGTAGACCAGTACCGGCAGGTATGCCTGTTGACTCTTCCGTTAAGACAAAATTTGGCCTCGTCAGGAAAAACAATATTATGAGTTAGGTTAGGATCATTATTGATTCGTTCCATCATGATCTCGCAAAATTCAACGCGTCTATCGTAGTCATCTTCAGATAATTCTTCCAATAGAATGGGTTTGTATGGATGCAATTTTTCTTGATTCAGTATACGACTTAAGGTACCTTTACTTATGTTGTGGTCTAGGCAAAGCTGACGGGGGGATTTTCTGTAATTTCCAATAAAACATCTAAATTTTTATCATCGCTTGTTTTAACTTTTAGAGGTCCAGATTTAGAACCATCCTTAACATGATCTGATTGTCTAAATCGTTTTAATATCTTGCTAACTACGGATTGGGCAATAGGTTCTCAATTCGGATATTCTGCGTTAAAGAGATCACACACCTCCTGTTGTGTTCTCCTATGGGCTCCGTAACCAACCATCATTAAAAAAGTGATTCTTTCAGTTTCTGTTAAATGTACCATTATGATATTACGCTCAAACTGCAGTTTTACAAAATGCAGCAATAAACGTTTTCGTGAATAAATCATTTTTTGACGCGTTAAGTCGTTACCTGACAGTATGTTTGACATAAGCCAGCTTATTTTTTTTTTAATTTGATCTCCTTAATTTCAAATATCAATAATTTTAAAACAGTTGAATTTAGACATATGGTACTTTAGACAAATAATATCTAGAATTTTTAGTAGGACTCAAAAATAAAATAATATACAGGGCTTTCCACTATTATTACTTATATATTTCTGAAATGATTTGAAAATTTTCTAGACCAATGAAAATCTATTGCTGTTATGAATGATATAAGACAGTATAGGTATTACAGCTACTACTTATATAACTCATTGTCAGGGTATGTCACAATAACTGACGATTATTAAAATTGAATGGGTTTGGCAAATTATTTTGCAAATATAAAATGTTGATGTGAAAGCTGAAGCGCATACCCTAAGATCGTGAGTTCGAATTCAATTACTACCAAGAAACTTTTTTAAATTCTATCATGTGTTTATTTTTATTTAATTTGCTGTTTGCTCATCGTTTCAGTAACACCGATGCTATTATTTTTTATTAGCTTCGTTTACGTATAATTTACATATTTCTCAACGCGTATTGTAAAGATCCATGAACGGACGAAATGGTGGTTCCGCGGTTTGGTTTGTTTACTGACAATACGCGTGGCGTTGCGAGAATCGAAAGTTGATTTTCGATTGTGGTGGAGAAGGCGATGAAACAGATTTCCAACTAACAGACGACAGTTCATTAGAGCTGTGGCTTATCTGGTAAAGCGCAGGGATAAATACTCTGAGATTCTGGGTTAGATTTTCACCGACACCGAGAAACTTTTTTTTAATTCACTTGTGGTTGGTTCCTTACTTTCTTAAATTTTTAATTTTATCAACAAAACAAGATATAGTATGCACTATTGCTATTCGTAAGTCATATACAAGGTGTGAATAATAATTACCCATTATGTTGTTGCCTCAAAATCACTAAACTGGTTTAAAAAAAATTACTAGAATGCAGGTGTAGTCCGTTTCTAAAAGAGAAACAAAGCATGTTGCTTTATAACTGGTATTTGTGTCGCAAATAGCCTTAACGTTTAATGGACAATTATATACAAGGTACATATCACTGCGAATGGAACAAAAATACTAAACCATCATTTTTTTGGTAAATTATACGTCTTGTGTTAAGTTTCAAACGAGGATGTATAATTAATCAGAAGATATTGCTTTCTTTGTCTTAAAACCTTTTTCTGGTGGGTAGAAAAATGAATGAATAATTTTAAGGCCACAACTGCATTAGTGTTATTAGTAGTAAATATTTCTTGCTTTTTTAATTTTTAAAATTATAAATACAATGCATTTGAAACTATTATATACAGGGTGAGACAACGATAGAGTAAAGTTCATTATCTCATTTATTTCGGGTATGACGAAAAAATGTTAAAAACAATAGTTGTAGGGAATGTTAAGGTGTACAGTTTAAAATTATTTTTGAGTATACAGGGTACTTCAAAAAAGTGTGGCCGATATAACATATGCTTTTTTTTAAATGGAACATCTTATTTTCTAATTTATTTTTAAATTCTGCGTAAAATCTTTTTTATTATTAATGTTATATATCTAAACCTAGCAGTTTTTTTTAATATTTTATTTAAAAAAAAAAAAAAAAAATACTAGTTTTCAGTTTTGTAAAAAATTGCCAGTTGCCATTGTTTTTGAAGGTGGAATACTTATAATCGGTACGAGCGTTCTATAGAGATGAAAAAAAGATATATGTAAAAAAAATTTAAGTTAGATGCTACAGGGTGTTCAAAATAAATTTATGCATTTCGACTATTTTAAATTGAATAATCTTAAAGTTTTTAAATGGCACACCCTGTATATAATTATTTTTTCTGGTAGATTTTTCAAAACCCTCCAACTTTTATTAAGTATGTCATATACCTATTTCTAATAGTTTTTGATTTATTTTGAATTTTTCAATTTTTACCCTTGTTTTTAATATACTGACGCTATAACATCATAGTTGCCAAGACAAAACAAAAATATAGGCATTGTCAAATTTTGACATGTTTATTAAGCAAGTAAAAATAGTTTAATTTGTAGTAGTACCGGACGTATAAAGATAATAGGATTTTTCTAAAAATGAATTAATTGATATGGTTTATATAGTGGGCGAGGCGGGAAAAAATTGACTTTTGGCAGTAAGGCTTTACGGAGCGAAGTATCCTAATAGACGTATACCATTTAAAAAATCTTTTTAGTGCTTAATGGAACGGTTTGATGGTAGTGGTAGCGTTGAGTATACGAAACGGAAAGAAGTAAACCAGAATGCTACCAATGAGGAAAAAGAAATGGAGATTTTACTTCATGTTGAAGATAATCCCCAGGTCAGCAGCCGTCAACTACCTCACTTATCTGACATCCCAATCTACGGCTAATCACACCACGAGAAAATACAAGTATCATCCCTTTCACATGGAACTACACCAAAAACTTCAAGACCGTGATTTTGAACGAAGAGTAAACTTTTGCACCACCATGAAAGGAGCAATAGAGGCCGACCCAAATTATTTATCCAAAATAATGTTTTCTGATGAAGCTACTTTTCGCAGTAATGGAGCAGTTAACAGACATAACATGCATTATTATTCAACAGTTAATCCATTTTGGGTTCGGGAAGTTCAAAACCAAAACCGGTAGCTTAATGCATGGTGTGGAATATTAAATTTTCGAATTATTGGTCCATATTTTTCCCGCGAACCGCTTACCGGTCCTAGATATCTAAATTTTTTGCAAAACGAATTACCCCAGCTTCTTGAAGAAGTTGATAACTTTGAAAGGGAACAAATGTGGATTCAACAAGACGGAGTTCCTGCTCATTACCATCGGGAAGTTCGGGAATTTTTAAACGATTGTTACCCACAAAAATGGATCGGTAGGGATGGATTCATTCAGTGGCCCCCTTAATCATGTGACTTAACATCTTTAGACTTCTTTTTGTGGGACTACATTAAAGATCGTATTTATGTGAATCCCCCTACAACACTAGTAGATATGGAAAATAGGATACGGGGTGCGTGCAGGACAATAACGCCCTTTATGCTAAGGAAAGTGAAGGAAAATATAGTAAAACGACTAAACATGTATATTTAAGTAGACGGACATATTTTTGAACATTTATTACGTCATAAAAATTAATCATTAGATAAGTTAAATTATATTAAAATTATTATTAACTATTTGTTTATGTTTTCACAATAGCGTAAGTGTATTAAAAATAAGGGTAAAAATTGAAAAACTCAAAATAAATTGAAAACTATTAGAAACAGGTCTATGACATACTTAATAAAAGTTGGAGGGTCTTGTAAAATCTATCAGAAAAAATAATGAAATACAGGGTGTGCAATTTAAAAAATTTGAGATTTTTCAATTTAAAATAGTCGAAATGTATAAATTTATTTTGAACACCCTGTAGCATCTAACTCAAATTTCTTTACATATATCTTTTGTTTCACCTCTCTAGAACGCTCGTACCAATTATGAGTATTCCATCTTCAGAAACAATGGCGCTACTGGCAATTTTTTGCAAAACTGAAAACTAGTATTTAAAAAAAAAAAAAAAATCGAAATATGGAAAAACCTACTAGGTTTAGGTATATAACATTATTAATAAAAAAGTTATAAAAATTTTACGCAGAATTTAAAAATAAATTAGAAAATAGGATGTTCCTTTAAAAAAAACATGTTATATCGGCCACACTTTTTTGAAGTACCCTGTACACTCAAAAATAATTTGAAACTGTGTATCTTAACATGCACTAAAATTATTGTATTTAACATTTTTTCGTCATTCCCGAAACAAATGAGATAATGAATTTTACTCTATCGTTGACTCACCCTGTACATGACGTAAATATAAGATGGTATTCTTGAAAATCCGTTCGTTAAACCTGTTTATTATTAACTGATAAAAAAACGAATATTGTTATTAATTTGAACAAAAAGAACCGTTTTTTTAATAGCAGGGCTTCAGTTTCTTTACATATAAGATAGCGCGCGAGTAACGGGATAGTGTGCTGCTTTTTCCCAAGTATTCATAAGTTCTTTCCAGTGAAAAATGTTCATACCAGAAAATAAGAAGTGTTGTGGAAAGAACACAACATAAAGTCTATATGTCAGTGTACTTTTACCTACTTCAAAATGGTGGTGTTAAGTAACGATACTGATATTCGTAAAATCGTCTCTGAACGAATTAGTACAACTTTAAAACAATTTTAAGTAAACAATTCCAAATCCGCCATGTTAAGTTATTAATGGCAAAAAAGAGATTTAGTGAAGAATTGGAAAAAATTGTTAATAACTTTAGAACCTTGAGTCGAAAAACATAAGAGAACAATGACCTCAGGAGGAGTAAAGATTTTTAGGAACAACATTCTCATAATCATGATATCCGTATATTTTAATTCCAGCATTTAACGATGAAAATTTAGTAAACTTGGTAACTGATTTATTGAAAATAAAATGAAAGGAAACACTGCGTCTTCTGATATTAAAAATTTCTATCGAATCGAGGCAAAAAAGTCAACACCTGATAAGACACCGGTTATACTAGTCTAGTTTTACGATGTAAATAAACACATTATGTTGTTAAAACAGCGAAAAACTCTTAGATTCGAAACGAGTTAACACAATCACCAGTTGTTTAAAAGTGCAGTTAATAAATTTTCGTTAAAGAATGTTTGGTCTTTATTCCGGAATATTTATGTAAAGTGTTGAAGATGAATCTAATATTGATTATAAAGGGTGTCCCAAAATTCACGCAAGATTTGAATTTGGCGCCAAAAACACCTCGTGACAGCTGACAGTTCAGGGTTATTAAAAATGGAGCGCTACACGAAAGAACAACGTGTTTTTATTGTTGAGCAATATTTTAAAAATAATGAAGGTTTGGCAGCTACAGTTCGGAATTTTCGTACAAAATATGGTCGGAACAGTGATTTAACCTCATCAACTGTGAAGAGATTAATTGAAAACTTCAGGGAGATAGGGTCAATTAGTGATCTTAAACGCTCTAGCCGTCCTTCAACAAGTCGTTGGACACAAAACATTGAAGCAGTTCGTGAGAGTGTTGCCGAGACTCCAGGAACACCAATTCGGCACCGTGGTCAAGAATTGGACTTTTCGAGAAGCTCTCTACAGCGTAGTCTCACGAAAGATTTGCATCTTCATGCTTACAAAGTTCAACTGACTCAAGAACTGAAGCCTACTGATCACGCACAACAAAGAGAGTTCGTTGAATGGATTATGGCACAAGTGGATACTGATTTTTCGAAGAAAATCATCTTCAGCGATGAGGCTCATTTTTATCTTAATGGCTTTACTAATCGATAAAATTGTCGCATTTGGGGTTCAGATAATCCACACGTGACTGTCGCGAAACAAATGCATCCACAACGTGTCACTGTTTGGTGCGGATTTTGGGCTGGAGGCATCATCGGACCATTCTTTTTCGAAAATGTGGTTGGCGAAGCAATAACAGTTAATGGTGATCGTTATCGCGATATGATAATCCAGTTTTTTGTGCCTAAATTGCAAGATATGGATGTGGACGACATGTGGTTTCAACAAGACGGTGCTATATGCCATACAGCCCGAGAAACAATTCAATTACTGCATGAGTCATTTCCCGGTCGTGTAATATCCCGTTTTGGTGATCAGAATTGGCCGCCCAGTTCATGTGATCACCTGGACGACTTGTTTTTTAAAGTCTAAGGTTTACAAGCTCACGAAATTACTTGCAAGGCTTAAGCGCTGTATCAATGAAATTCAGCCACATTTATGCAAAACGGTCATGAAAAATTTCGACAAAAGAGTGCGGATGTGCCAGCAAAGCCGTGGACGCCATTTATCCGACATGTTATTCCATACATAACTCTATACTGTATTCTTGATGAATCAATAATTACAATTTTTAATTAAGAACCTGTTTTCTATCAAAATTACTTCTTGCGTAAATTTTGGGACAACCTTTATTAAGTAAAGATGGGATCAAACTAATCTCTGAATAAGGCATAGACATTATATATACAAGATGTCCCAGTATTCCGTGTACATAGAGTTACTGTGGATTTCTGGGATGAAAGTATGGCCATTTAACCCAACTTACCTTAGTCCAAAAATTCGTAGTTTTTGAGATACAGGATGTCAAAGTTACTTTTATTTTAGTTTGTCTTAAGTAGCTTTCTTAATAATTGCACTATTTGTACAAGATTCGGTGCTAAGGAGTTTTCTGAGATGAGAAATCGAAATCAGTTAACAGTTTTGTTGTAAACTGTAGGGGGCGCCACTTATTGCGCTGTGTATACTTTTAAATTGTCATAACTTTTTTATACCACTCTGTATGATTTTTTAATTAAATGTTCGCATTCTCCGCCTTCCCCTGTCTAAAAAAGCTCTCTTGATAAATGTTGCTCCGAGCAACAGTTTCTGAGATAACAGGATATTTGTTTCCATTTTTTAATTCCATTGTCAAATTCGCAAATGCGTTCCGTCATATGTTTCTTCACATTGTACAGTTACTTGGCAACCGCTCAAGAATCACTCTGGCAATAATGTAAGATATCATATGTTCTATGACTTAACTGGCTTGTAATACTGACAGAAAGTAATTTTGGACAGATATCAAACAAGTTTTACGAGTATTAACGAGAATTAATCCCTTCTCAAGTGTTTTAAATCTAGATTATTATGGAGTACACTTTTGGTGAGCAAACTGATATGATTTTAGTGTTTGGATCTTGTAACGGCAACGGTCGCAAAAGTGCTCGCGTATATCACGAAAGATTTCCGCATCGTCGGACTCCTAACCATCAGACTTTTGCCAATGTTGAGAGGCATTGGACAATTTAGGCCGATCAGGAATAATGCTGGGCGGCCTTTACAAGCTAGAGCACCCGATGTTGAAGAGAAAATCCTCGAAATTGTACACGATAATCCTGGAACCAGCACTCGTTTAATTGAACGTCAAACGGGAATATCAAAAAGTACAATTAACTGGATCTTTAGACACTAAATTATTCACCTCTTTCATATATAATCCGTCCAGGAACTCTTACCTCCAGATCTTGGATCCCGTTTGCATTTTTCACAAATTATTCAAGCACGCATAGCGACTGTTCCGGCTTTTCACACTAAAATCCTGTTTACAGAGGAAGCACACTGCACTCGACGTGGTATATATAACAAATATGCATAATAATCATGTTTACGCCGAAGAAAACCCACATGCTGTGCAACAACGACAGTTTCAACGCGAATTCAGTATTAATGTCTGGGTGGATTTGTCGCGAACTATTTGATCGGGAAGTTTAGATTACCAGATCGTCTTGATGGTGACATTTACTTGAATTTCATCCGTGAAACTATTCCTGAATTATTGGAAAATTTACCCATTAATTTATGTCGCGACATGTTTTTCATGTACAATGGTGCACCACTCCATTTTGCGCGTAATGTGAGAATTTTTTGGAACTAAAATTACCCAGATAAATGGATCGGAAGAGGTGAAGATGTTCCTATTCACTGGCCACCTCGTTCCCCAGACTTAAATGCGATTTTTTCCTTTGGGATGCATTGAAATTGAAAGTTTATCAAGTTCAAATCGACAACATTGAGCAATTGTGGAATAGGATTCAAAATGCTGCTAATGCTTTACAAGACGAAGACATTTTAAGAAGAGTATATTTAAATTTCCTGCGACGTATTAATTTATGCATTAATGAGGGTAGCGGCCATAATGAGCATTTATTGTGAAACCAATACCTTCTCAGTTGAGCGATTAAACTTTTTTCGAATTTATCAATTTGTGGGTAATCTTTTATGCCCTTAGCCAGTTGGTTTTTACATTCTTACTGTTGTTGGCCCGTTGGTCCTTAAATTTATTATTGTTGTTAGCCTGTTTGCCTTTAAGCATGCTCTAAATTTCAAAGACTATTCTTTTGGGCTTGTCCTATGCCTGGATGAAGTGTGAAGGAACGCATTTGCGAATTTGACAATGGAATTAAAAAACGGAAACAAACATCCCATTATCTCAGAAACTATTGCTCGGCGCAAGAGAGTTTTTTTTAAACGGGAAAAGGCGGAGAATACAAATATTCAATTAAAAATATTACACAGAGTGGTATAAAAAAGTTATGACAATTAAAAGTATACGCAGAGCAATAAAACTGTGAACTGATTTCAATTTCTCATCTCAGAAAACCCCTTACAACTGAATTCTGTATAAATAGTACAATTATTAAGAAAGCTACTTAAAAACTAAATAAAAGTATAACTTTGACACCCTGTATCTCAAAAATTACGAATTTTTGCCAGATACCAGAAATCTACAGTAACTCTATGTAGACGGAATACTGGAATATATATATATATATATATATATATATATATATATATATTCATACATATATATATATATATATATATATATATATATATATATATATATATATATATATATATATATATATATATATATATATATATATTATATATATATATATATATATATATAAATAAAACGCAAACGGGTTACTTTATTTTTCCAAATTTATTTCGTCCCCTTCAAAGTAATCCCCCTTGGATACAATGCAGTTATGCCAACGTTTTTTCCAGTCTTCGAAACAGTTGTTGAATTCGATTTCTGGAATGGCCTTTAAAGCCTTCTTCGATTCGGTTTTAATCTCCTCAATCAATTCAAAACGATGTCCTCGAAGCGGTTTTTTTGAGTTTAGAGAATGGCCAGAAGTCCGACGGAGCTAAATCAGGCGAATAGAGCGATTGCGGAATGATACAAGTTGAATTTTTAATGAAAAAGTCGCAAAGAACCAATGCTGGGTGAGAAGGTGCATTATCGTGATGAAGAAACCAAGATTTATCGGCCCATAATTCTGGCCTCTTGGGACGAATAGCTTCACGCAAACGACCCATAATACTCAAATAATATTCCTTGTTGACAGTTTGGCCCGGCGGAAGGAATTCATAATGAACAACACCACGATAATCGAAGAAAACTGTTACAATCACCTTGATTTTCTACTTGCTTTGGCGTGATTTCTTCGGTCTGGGCTCACCTCTAGCACTCGACGATTCTTGAGCACCAAATCCTTGATTTGTTTGACGTGGTTTACATCGGTAGATGTTGAAGGACGACCAGGACGTTCATCGTCCTTCACACGTTCTCTGCCTTCTTTAAACAATTTATACCAATCAAAAACCCTTGCTCTGGATAGAGCATCATCACCAAATGACTTTTTTCTCATTTCGAACGTTTGGGAAGCCGAAAAACCATTCTTAAAACACAATATAATGCAACTTCTTTGCTGAATGTTTTCACTCATGTTAAAAATCGAAAAACGCACTTTTGTTGTTGAACAAATGCAAGCGAATCTTATTAACTACTGACGCTATGGTCCTAAAATTTGACACAGATGGCAGTTAAGGTCCTACCAACCTAACGAAAAAAAATTAATCCGATTTGGAAATGCCCGGGCGATTTAAATTTAAAAGTTTTAGTATTTTTTGAGATATATATATATATATATATATATATATATATATATATATATATATATATATATATATATATATATATATATGATGTGTGGCGCACTTTTCCCATTTCTTATCTCTTTATTTATTTATTTTTTCTTCCTTGTGTCCCGTCCCTACTTAATTCAAGTTGAGACTCAAAAAACATGAACTAATAAATTACGTATCGTCTTTGGATGTTTAAAACTTATTTACGGTAGAACACATTTTCCTTTATCATACAAGGCTGGTTTGAAAAGTCCGTGCAAAAATAAAAACTACTTATGTGTTTGGGGTAAACCTTTTTTATTTTTCGACATAGTCTCCTTTTAGGCTTATACACTTCGTCCAACGATGTTCTAGTTTGTTGATCCCTTCCGAATAATAGGATTTGTTCAAGTCTGCAAAATATCCATTAGTGTCTGCAATCACCTCCTCGTTTGAATAAAATCTTTGTCCCGCCAGCCATTTCTTCAAATTGGGGAACAAATAGAAGTCCGAGGTAGCCAAGTCTGGAGAATAGGGGGGATGTGAAACGAGTTGGAATCCTATTTCCATTAATTTTGCGACCACAACTGCTGAGGTGTGTGCTGGTGCGTTGTCGTGATGGAAAAGGACTTTCTTGTGGGTCAATCGCGGGCGTTTTTCTTGCAGCTCGGTTTTCGAACGGTCCAATAACGATGAATAATATTCACCTGTAATAGTTTTACCCTTTTCCAGATAGTCAATGAGGATTATCCCTTGCGAATCCCAAAAGACAGTCGCCATAACCTTTCCGGCCGAAGGAACGGTCTTCGCCTTTTTTGGTGCAGATTCCCCCTTGGTAACCCATTGTTTAGATTGCTGTTTGGTCTCAGGAGTATAGTAATGTATCCATGTTTCATCCACAGTGACGAAACGACGCTTAAAGTCCTCCGGATTCTTCTGGAACAGCTGCAAACCATCCTTGCAACACTTCACACGATTCCGTTTTTGGTCAAGCGTGAGCAATCGCGGCACCCATCTTACGGATAGCTTTCTCATGTCCAAATGTTTATGTAAAATATTATGTACCCGTTCAGTCGAGATGCCCACAGCACTAGTAATCTCACGCACCTAAACTCTTCTGTCATCCATTCACCATATCATGGATTTGATCAATGATTTCTGGAGTCGTAACCTCCACAGGCCGTCCAGAACGTTCAGCGTCACTTGTGCCCATATGGCCAGTCCGAAAATTTTGAAACCACTTATAAACTGTTCTAATCGAAGGTGCAGAGTCACCATAATGTTTATCAAGCTTCTCTTTAGTCTCCTGAGGCGTTTTGCCTTTCATAAAGTAATGTTTTAATCACCACACGAAATTCTTTTTCGTCCATTTCTCGAAAATCACTCGACTTCCTTGATTCACATGAATGCCAAACACAAAGAAATAGACCAATATGGCTGAAACTTGGTGTGCGTTCATTCAAGAGATGCTACTAACTAAACATGACCTCGATACGCGCCGGTGGTGCCATCTCTCGGACTTTGCACGGACTTTTCAAACCAGCTTCGTAGTTCTGTTTCCTATTTCTAATTTGAAAAATATCTTAAATAAGCTGTCAACGTATTAATAGTTACTAATATACACATCAACAGGCATGCCGACAACCATCGACATATCGATAACTATCGATATATTAGGAACCATGTATATATTGATAGCTATCCATATATTTCGACAACTATCGATGAGTTAAATTATCGATAGTAGGTTACCATCGACAGGTAAAATCACCCATTCCTAGTTGTAATATTTTATTTTAATTGATTTTTTAGATTTTACTGTACTAGCTAATTTATTATTTTAAAAGTTCTAATAATCAAGTGTCCATAATAATAAATATTATTATCGCAGCATGATTTGTAAAATTGTAAATATTTTAACAATTTTCACATAACATAAATACATCTAAAAAGTAGAAGAGATTTAAAAATAGTTTTTTTTAAACGTTTTCTCACGTAAATGTAGGTAATTGATGAGCATACAGCAAACAATACTATGTCAATATACATATTTTATAAAAAGTAAAAGTGAATCTTATACTGGGAGTTACGTATAAATACCTATAAAATATGCAATGTAGTACTTTACTTTTGCTTTTTACGCATTAGTAGCAATTAAGTAGTTTCTGAATACAAATGGACTGTACCTGTTTAGAATATTTTAAAATATAATGTTTGGTATTTCGGAACGGCCAATAGCTTCAAATTTTTAGAGCAAATTTCTGTTGGCGGACGAAAAAGGCGTTTACACATTACTTGTGAAATTTTTTTAAACATTTGTTGCTGTTTTATGATGGAGAAAATACATAGTCAGCGCCGGAATTACTTAATACAGTCGTATGTACAGGGACATTTTTTTGAGTGTCTCACCTAATTCACAATTTTCCTATTTAACGTACCAAGAAAATTCTTTCAGTACTAAACTTAGTTTCCCATAATGATAACAAAAGATTTGTTATTTGTGAAATTTGTCAGATTACAAAGTCAAAGTCAACTAGGATTTTTTTAAAATAGCACTCTCCTCATATGAGGAAGTCAAATATGATAATAAAAATGATAACACAAAATTTGTCGCTTGTCAAATATGGCTTGATGAGTTTACAAAGCCCTCTAGATGTTTTTTTTTTTTTTTTAATTGGCACCCTCTACATATGACCCACTAAATAAAATAACTATTGATATTTATTCCGATTTTAAAGTATCAAAAAAAAAGCATCAGATTACAAAGCCCTCTAGATTTTTTTTTTAATTGGCACCCTCTACATATGAAAGCATCATTAAAGAACATTTTTCAGTCCGTCTACAAAAATGTATAACTCTAGATATTTATTTTAAGTCATTAAAGATGTAAAGTAAATCCCAAGATATAAGATCCTGCCTTTTTGCTTTTTCAACGGGGCAATAAACGACCCTATTAAGGTTTTGTGCATAGTTGTCAGGTATTACGATAAACGTACTTTTATTTTACCTGCTTTGTATACCGCCCTCACTGGCACCTGCAATTATATTGGATCTATTTTTACCTATATATTTACTATCTGGCAACCCGGTTTGGACTTTAATAATATATGGGCCTAATTACCATAGATTCCAAAGATACTTTTTATTATTTTTATTTTTAGTTTTACTTACAACTTAGAACGTAACCGTTCTATTTTAATTATGTGGCGTCCGTGGGAAAATTGCAATAGTGGCTATAGCAAGAGAAAACATTTATCACTTGACGCTAAACAAATAGTGAAAAATGTTTACGACAGTTTGGTAAAAAGAAATTTGAATAAACAAAGTGCTTTACAAGAAACCAGTGAACTAACAAAAACCACAATTTCTACGAATAAGGGTATTGTAGGAAAACCATCACTCAGGAACAGGAAAAAACGGAAAGATTTTCAAATACATCATGTAGACGATTGTGAAA
Source organism: Pachyrhynchus sulphureomaculatus (assembly GCA_019049505.1). Lineage (NCBI taxonomy): Eukaryota > Metazoa > Arthropoda > Insecta > Coleoptera > Curculionidae > Pachyrhynchus > Pachyrhynchus sulphureomaculatus. The sequence goes on along the minus strand of CM032449.1, from coordinate 77,663,455 downwards.
AAGACGTCATCAGGAGAAAAATATATTCTATACAAAATAAAATTAAGACTGGTGTAGGACGGGACCAATATACATTGTGGCCGATCAACACTTCACAAAAGTCTCTTAAGAATGGGATTCACATTCCTAAGAATCAACAAAGGTCAGTAGTGATGGAGTCACAAAGATTACGAATCTTGCCACATTCTTATTTACAAGAAATTAAAAAGTATCGATCAGAGAATTGGCAAATAATTTACCTTGACGAAACATGGTTCGATACCCATGACACTGAGCAAAAAGGGTGGGTTGACAGCAGTACAAAATGTGAGACTATGGCACCTTCAAATAAAGGTAAACGAATAACCATTTTGCATGCTGGATCTAAAAAGGGCTGGGTTTCAAATTGTCTACTATTATTTGCAAAAAACATACAAGATTCTAGTTTTGACTATCACGAAGACACGACTGCAGAAATTTTTGAAAATTGGTTTCAAAATTCTTTTTTGTCAAATGTTCCCAAACAGAGTGTTATAGTTATGGACAATGCAAGTTACCATAGTCGCCTACTAAATAAAGTTTCCTAATGCAGCCAACAACAAATCGGAAATACAGGAATATATGTTAGAAAATTGACATTTATTTTGACTTTAGTTATAAAAAAAGTGATCTTTTGGAAGTTTTGAAAGATTATAAATTGAAAAAGAAATATGTTTGTGATAGCATGGCTGAGAAAATGGGACACACTATTTTGCGGCTTCCTCCGTATTATTGGGTGTTTAATCCAATTGAACATATTTGGCATCAAGTTAAATCAAAAATAAGGGCACAAAATGTTTCTCCTACTTTAAGCGTGTCAGTGGTTGAATTAGTAAAAAAGTTATAAATGATATACCTTGTGAAAGCTGGAAGAATTCCATTCAGCACGTTGTTAAAGTTAAAGATTCATATATTTATGTAAATAATTTAAAACCACTGATAATTATCTCAGCTGATGACAGGGATAGTGAAACCGAATTAGGCTTAAGTTAAAATATATTTTATTTATACAATATGTCCTCTTGTAAACTCCATTCTATCAAACTGTATATTTGTACTTCTTACCCATTTGTTTTTACATGCATCTATAAATGAACATCTCCAAAAACACTTATAATTTTATTTATTTGCATTAATGAATAAAATTCTTAAGTCCATCTCTGCAACCTATCATAAACAAAAGGTCAGAATTTTTATATTGCCCACTTAAAACGGCAAAATCAGGATCTTATATTTTGGGACAGGTTATACAGGGCATTCAAGTTATTGAACGGAAAAAAAAAAACCGAAAGTTCGGTTCAATAACTTCAATCCCCTGTATATGGGTAACGATTTAAAATAAATTTCAAGAGCAATATATTTTTGTAAACGGATTGAAAAATGCTATTTAATGGTGTGGTCGTATGTAGTTGGCTTTGTAATATATCAAATTTGACAAGTGACAAATATTTCGTTACCATATTTGGCTTCCTCATAAAAAACTAACTTTAGTAGTGAAAGAAATTTTTCGATATGCCAAATAGGAAAAAGCAAATCGGGTGAGCCCTTTAAAAGTTGTCTTCTATATCGGTAACGGTTTGAGATAAATGTCAAGAGTTATATTCAAAAATGCTATATAATGGTGTGGTCGTATATAAAGGGTGTCATTTAAAAAATTCTAATTGGCTTTGTAATACGTCAAATTTGACAAGTTGTTGTTATCATTTCGCTTTTAATAAAAAACTAAGTTTAGCAATGAAAGAAACTTTTCGATATGCAAAATAGTGATAGTGAAGCCACTTAAAAGTTAAAATTCTGCTGAAAATAAATATCAAGTATTATATATTTTTGTAAATGGATTGAAAAATGGTATTTAATAGAGTACTCATATGTAGAAGGTGCAATTTTTAAAAAAAACCTTAGTTGGCTGTGCGAACTGTCAAGTTTGACAAAGTGATTGGATCACTCACGAATAAACTACCCCGTACTCATTTACATGACACTGGTGAGTAAACGAATTATTGAAAAATATTCCAAATATTCCACTTATCACTAGTCAAGCACGGTCTCTTCCAATTTTTGGGTATAACGCGCGCGTCTGTTGCAAGGCATAGCATGTTCTGTTGCTCGGAATCTGGGCTTCCTTGTCTTACTTGATAAACGGAGACGTACAACTATATTCATTTACTAATAGCAACCAAGTCCCGTGTTCGACTCAGGAGGTTACAGTTGAAATTTAATAAAGGCGGAATTTCTGTCTACGTGAAATTGAATTTCACAATCACTCGGTTAATTGGATTATTGACACCAGTCAAGTAGAAAGTACTTGAATATTGAAATGTGTCGGTTTTTCGTAACACTACGCTAGACTCCTAGATTATCTTTTGTTGCCGTTATAGATAAACTGCTGGACTAATCTACTTACTTCTCTGGAACATAGCTATTGAAGTTTTAATTTCGCCACATAGTATGGCGAGAATTCTGGTACTAAATATTTAGCACATATTTTGTAGTAAAAAGATTTTTTTTTTAATCGTTGTCTGATGTCTCATTTCTGTATCTCGTGGCCAATTAAGGTAGCAATAGAAAAAATCCTAGTCCATTTTAAAGCATATTTTAACTTTATAAACATTTTAAGATTATCTCTTTTTGCCACAAAAAAAATAGTGATGTTATACTCCATTGTCGAACTCTACATATACAGTCTGTCAAGTAATATCGAATATCCACCGGTCAGTGACAGTGAAACGCCTAAACTGCGTAAGATTTAGCACCACAAATCTGCGAAATGGAAGAACTCATGGAATATTTTCGAATTTTCTCTTGGTTAGACGTACGTTTTCGATCCGACGACCTGATTGCGCTAAGGAGGTTTCCGATGTTCTTCTGACTGGTATGGACACTTACAATCTGTCAATGTTATCAATGTATCTTAGTAAGTTGTGCAATCGCCTCCTGCATCAATAATCGCCTGGCATCTCGACAGCATCGACGAGCTTTTCTGCAAATTTTTCGAATATCGCGAGACAACTGGGTTAACGTCCTCAGAATCTTTCCTCTGAGCTTTCTCTTTACAAGGGACCAAACGTGGTTGTCGAATGGTCTCATTGGACACATTTAAACCCGATTTTCTTAATTTTGCCACTCCTTGAAGTCCATTTCGAGTCCCGTAAAAATCGACTTTCGAAGTGATTTTGCGTACTAAGGCACGTTTTGGTAAATCGTTGACATTTTTTACCTCGTTAAAATGATTCATCCATTTCTTCACAAACGATACCGACTTTTTAATATATTTAGCGGCCGCCAATTGTGTCATTTTAGGCCCCTTTGGATGGGAACAAAGAAAGTCTGCCTCGAACCGACGCGACAAGTACCTCATTTTGGATTTTACGTGATTTCGACGAAAGTTCGGAATCGACTGATACTTTTACTAAAATGCGTCGTAGCCAAAGGTTCCCTCTACCGATTTCTTGTTGAATCGCTAGAATCGCATCTGCCAAAAATGAATTATCGCGGACATGTTCTTACTTGACAGACTGTAAGAACAGAATAGGAAGAGTTCTTAAACTTGTAGAACGCTACATTACATGGATGTAGTATTTGAATATTAGAAAAAGCAGAAAAATGCATGCACGGGACCATCTCGCTAATTTAAGCCCACAAAAGTCGAGTTAAAATTTCGCTACTAAATATTTATAAAATATTTTAGAAAATCTAAACATAGGTATAGTTTTGGGATTCGTTCATTTTTATTTTAATTGATATCTTATAGTGTCTACTTTTAGAATTGAACTTGCGTCGACTTCACGAATTGGCATAATATGAAGATACTGATGCCTTGAATTGTCTTTTTAATAAAAGACACTACATGTTAAAAATTAATTAAATCCTATTTACACTATGACCTATGAAAGTAGAATGTACTAACACAAAAATAATAAAGATCAGAATTAGTTAGACATAATAAACAAAGCTTCAATTTTCGCAGCATGGAGAAGTACTTCAGATGTGAGTTTATAACAGAAGTGAAGTTAAGAAGAAGTGAGGGTAAGTAGAATAGATAGTCACAAAGAGAAAGAGGACAATATTACAAAAAAGAAGAGACAGCATGATTGGAAATACCGTGAGACATCGCGGTCTAGTATATGTAAGTTAGCAGTATAGCATAGAATATATATATAGGGTTAGCAACAGGCAAACAAAAACTATTCGCAGTGAACACGCTAAAGAACGAAAATAATAAGCGGCAAAATTAGTTTTGCTGCTTATTATTAACTTGGCAGTGACAAATTTAAAATAGATCTTTGCTAACGATAATTTTTTTTTGTTAGTCTATGGATAAGAGGGGCGGAATGGCATGACTACAGTCGGTTTCGAAAAATTAGTGTGAATTTTACTGTTGTTATTTTAAGACCTACAATTTCAAATAAAAATGAATGAATATATTTACGGTTTTCTACAATAATGTTTCCAACAATTTTACCTGCAACAATTAAATGTTAAAGTTAACTCTCTAACCTCACACAAGAGTGTGATATATCCCACCAGACTTTTAAGGTAAGGGGGTATAGGCATCTTTAGTAAGTCAATCAAACCAAATTAAAACTCTTCGGTAGTCAATGCTTTAAAGTTAAAATATTAATTATATTTTATTTTTAATTCCTGTGAAAAGGAAATGTTTCTTCTTTTACAAAAGTTGTTGAGTCGTGATTATTAAAATAAAAAGATTGAATTTTTGGAAGGTGGGGTTAAAAGGCACTGTTTCGAAACTAACAACTATTAATATTTATAAAAATCATTAAATTTCACCTTTTTATACTTTTATGAGTTTACTATTTAACTTGAGAGGTCTTGACTTAAATTTATAATAATTAATGAACTATGACACTGATAAGCGTCACTGCCAAAATAAAAAATATTATCTGTTCTAATAGTTTTAGATAACGTAAATAATGAACTGCTACTTTTGACATGTAATCGCATCATTTGAGGGGGGCAAAGGAAGTTGCCACACCCTAATTTTCAAAAACCAAATTATGATTCTAAAATATCAGGTATAAATTTTCGTTTTCCGTTTGCCGGTGTAACTTCAGTATTTTCATTTTCCACATCTCTAATTGGGTGAAGCTGCAATGACAGCGAAGATGACAAGCTTTTTATACCAAGAGCAGAGTGTAGAAGATTGTACAATATCCATTTATTACCTAAATATTTTTGAAGACGTCCCTAACATTTGAGTTTTATTTTTGTTGGTATTATTATGCTTTTATAATTTTAGCAAAAATTTTAACCCAGGGATAATTTTCTTTTTAAATTGTTTTGCTTCTGTATATAACAACAGTAATAATAATAAAGTATTTACATAAGTATATATGTACTTTTGCTAGCACATTTTGTAGATCCATGGTCGCTTGCTAGTTTTATTCTACGTGGTGTTATCGCAAAGTTCATGAACTAATGCTATATAGTAAGAACGCGAATTAGTATAGACTCGCGCCGATAGGTGGCGGTAGGTGACAAGTTCCAACTTACTTCACTTTGTTCTATATGCAGTCTGCGTAAAGGTCTCTATGTGAGGGGTTACAAAGAATACCAAAAAAGAGCAGTGCATGTATGTGAAATTTAGTTTTAAATTCGGGAAAAGTGCTACTGCAACAGACGAAATGATTCGAAAAACATTTGGTTTGGGTTTTGATAATTAAAGCCGGTTGAACTTCGGTGGAAGACGACGAGCGTTCCGGAAGACCTTTCGGACCACGGTTGACATCATCGCCAAAGTTCAAAAAAATCTCTAGTGAAGACCGTCATCGGATACATCAGAGCATATTCGACGAGCTTTCTATTGGCTAGAAAATGGCCGAGGAGCGAAAATAATTTCCTTCCGCATCACGGCAATGCATCTGTTTCCACAGTTTGTTCTGTAGAGTTTTTAGCGAAAAATTCTATAACTGTCACCCCTCACCCCCGTTATTCGCTTGATTGGGCTGTTTCTCCATATAAAGATGAAGTTAAAGGGTATCCGCTTTGAGATGGTAGAGGAGATACAACGTGAATTGTAGGCAGCTCTGGAGGCAGTGACAGCATGGACATTCCAAAAAATTTTCGACCAGTGGAACAAAAAGGTGGGACCGGTGCGTTTGGGTGCAGGAGAATTACTCTGAAGATGACGAAAGTCACGAAGCCTAAAAGTAAAGATTTCATATTTTATAGCGTTAATCCTGGAATTTTCGGATTTCACTACGTATAATTTAACGAATACTTAGTACAAAAACATATACTAATACATACAAAATGACTTTACTTTCGCTACGCTAATTCCTCACACTCCTGACAATTGCTTCTGTTTTGATAAAATTTTGTTAATTAGTGACAAAAAAAATTATATTTTATCAAATTAATCTTTCCGTGACTTTACCTTATGATATGTATCCTTCTGCCATTGTTTAATTTTATTCATACAGTCATTAACAAGGCAGTCCCGTACTTTTGAATGGAGGTCGCACCGTCTGTCTGCCTCTCCAAGAACTCCTTTCCACGCTGCCTCAGTTGTACCATATTCTGGTCCTTTTTCTATTATATCGTTCCATTTTTTTGACCTAAAAAAAGTAATATATTATAACATTTTATACAAAAAAGATGTCATTTTAAAGGGTATGGGAGAATTTAGCAATCTGAGAATCTACAATCATTGAAGTAACAGTAAATATAACGAACCTTTATACATATTCTAGGGCGACATTCGTAGTTAACGCTGTTCAAGTGGAATATACTTCAAGAAATTGGGCACTACAAAATCGATGTAGTTTGAAACAAGTATCTCGTTATAAATAAATAATGGAAAAAGGTTAGATATGGACTTGGCTTGAAACATTAACTCACATTCGTTATATTTAATAGGTGTTTTGGTTAATAATGTCGATTTGGCTAAGAGATGGCGTTACTAATACACTCGTTCGTATAGACTGGTGACATCTATGGCGTTTTGGAAGGTAAATATATGCCATCAAAAGCCAGTTTGTTATTAATTGTCATTATGCGAAAAACATAGTTCTTCATAGCTTTGAATATGTGGTGTTTCGTACCAGAAAAAAAGACGTTTTGCGGGGAAGTTTAATAACCTTCTTTCATTTAAAGAAAACGCTACTGCTGATGCTGAAAGTTATCGATTGTTGGTCGAAGCTTATGGTGAACATGCTCCAACCCAAAAAACTTGGGTAGACCCAGGCCAGCCTTCAACAACACAAGCAGTGCGCATATATACAGGGTGTGTAAAGAATAGTAGAGGAGCTGTGTATTACGAACTGCTGAAACCTGGTGAAACGATTTCTGGCGATCGATACCCACAACAATTATAATGTTGAACCGAGCATTGAAGGAAAAACGATCAGGAATACGCTCAAAGACACGATAAAGTCATTTTTCAACAAGAGAATGCTCGGCTCCATGTTGCAAAATGTGTTAAATACTATTTGGAAAACATCAAATGGGACGTTCTACCCCACCGTATTCACCGGACTTAGCCCCTTTAGACTTCGATCCATGCAGTATAGACTTTCAGAACAACACTTACATTCTTACGAAGAAGTGAAAATTTGGCTTGATGAGTGGTTGGCCTCAAAAGATGAAAAGTGCTTCTGGTGCGGAATCTATTCTTTGACAGAAAGATGGGAAAAAGTCATAGCCAACCATGGCCAATACTTTGATTATTAGGTAACTCATTTTGGGATGGAAATAAACGTTTAAATGTTGCGAAAAAATCAACATTATTAACCGAAACACCTATTATAAAAACCCAAAAAAAACGAAAACGGTAAAAGACCTTACAGATTTATACAGACATGTTGAATTTTTATTTAAAACCTAATAATTTAATTAACAATATATACTTTTTTATATGCAAGTAACGATTTTTGCTATGCATATTAGTTGTTATTATGTGTAATTTAAGCATAGACAAGTGTCTGAGGTAATCATTGAGTGAATCATTACCTAAATATACAAACAAAACAAGGAAAACACTAACAATCGAGATTTGGTTAAGATGTTAATAATTGTTAGTAATACCAGCATAAAATGATTTTCGAATAAAAGCCAATTTAATGTCAAGGGGTGTAAGTAAGAACAGAATTCTTGTGGAATTACCAGTCTGCCAATTTCTGTAACGCTTGATTCTTTCTAAAAACTATTTGATTTATTCACTTGAAATTTGGAATATTTGTACAATTTGCAGGTCTGCATTTAGCCTGACAGATCAATTTTACCTTTAAAAATAAAAATATGCTGTCTGTTCTGGTATATAAACTTCTAGATATCATTTGAATATTGACGTCTTACAATCCAGCACCAAATCATAATGGTGAATATTTTAGGAGCTGGTAGAATTAATTCTCTGCTAATTGTAGCCTTGTCTTGTCGAGTTCGTTACAGCCCAACTGATATGACCTTGACGTGTAAGAATAGAGCCATGGGGATGGATGGGATTCACCAAGGGTAACATGTTTCTTGTGGTCTCATATGCATTTGATAATTGCATCTGCGATTGTATAAGATTTTCATTGCTTACACTTTTAGCTACCGCGATATATTTTATACTCGTACATGTGGTTTGGCTGGCATCAAATTAGTGGATGTTTGAAAGATGGTAGGATTTTATAAAGATGGCATCCTTGAATTGTGTTTGTTACAACCAGACTGGTTGATCTTTAGGTAACCTTACCCCGAATATAGTTTCCAATGCTGCGTTTATTAATAACCAATAACTCACCACGCTTTTAAAGCTTTGGCATAATTCTTCTCAATTTCTGCTCTTTCGTTTGCCAATGTCATTAGATCCGAGCATAGCTTATAGCCGTCTTCTATACGTTTTGTTGTCTTTTTGTAGTTGCCTGGTTCCCAAAAGGAATCGCTGGTAGCAATCAGCATATTGTCGTCGCTGTGGTGCGACATCTTTAGGCTGCCACACCTGTAAAATAAGACGTATTGCTTAGATGTTTTGCAAATATGAGTTATAAAAAGAAATAAAAAGTTGATGACTAATTTTGTGCTATTTACAATAAGCACACGTAATGTAGGAAATAATGTAGGAAAAAATTTGAAGCTGGCGTCTCCGTAAGCGAGGGAAATCATTATAATTTTGTTTCAAAAAATAACAAAAATTATTAGAGTTTTCAAGATGATTACACAAGTCTACAAAAAAATATTTTGTTTTGAAGCAGCTCTGATTTTATCTACAGTTGATAAGGAAGGTAATATACTATACATCGACAAAATTTATTTTACCCTGTCAGCCCTAGTTTACTACCGAACCTAATTTTTTATTTTTAGCCGTCTTATTCGAAAGCAGCAAGTTTTACAATAACACTGATAAAATTAATCTTATTATTTCATAATGGCTAGTAAGTTAAGACGTTGTGTTAACGATACTGATAAGTTTTGTTACATTCGTGGTGAATATATTTTGAAAGATCAGCGAAAATTGGTAACAGATACCGTGACCCGTTTGTATTTTGCTGATTTCGGTATAGAAATTCGCAATTAAGATAAAGCGTGGGTGGGTGCTTCAGAGTGTATGTAAAATGTGCATTGAACGTCTGAAATTTGGAGTACCCATGATTTGGAAAGAACAAAAAAAAATCATCACGACTACTGTTACTTCTGTATGACAAATATAGTAGGCATCAATAAAACCAATCGTCATAAATGGAAATACTACAATATTTCTTCAGCAAGATGACCAATTCAGTAAAAGTTCCAGTACCAGTTTTTCATCAGCCACCACAATTTTAGGATGAAGAAATTGAAGAACCCAGTGCTTCTCAAGGAAGTGAATATTGTGCAGAAACATCGAATCTTAATTTATTTTCACAAAAAGAGCTTAATGGTCTCACCAGACGCTTAGATCTTTCAAAAAAGCGTGCCGAATTGCTAGCATAAGATTAAAAGAAAAAAATTGCCTATCCTCTGATGTAAAAATTTCTTCATATCGCACGAGAGAACAAAACTTATTGAAAATTTTTTCTTCTGATGAAAATTTAGTATATTGTAGTGACGTGAGCGGCTTACTCACTTTCATGGGCTTGGAGACCTCCCAGGCAAGTGATGGGCGTCTCTTTATTGACAGCAGTAAACGAAGTCTAAAAGCTGTACTTTTACATAATAAATATGCTTCTATTCCGATTGCCCACTCTTGTATGAAAGAATATCAAGTGATTTCAGTACTTTTACAGAAAATAAAATATGTTGAACATAAATGGGTGATATGTGTCGACTTGAAGATGGTTAATATTTTTTGTTTTGACAACAAAGTGGCTATACAGAATATCCATGATTTATTCGTTTGTGGGACGGTCGAACCAAATCAAGACACTGGAAACAAAAAAATTGCCCTGTGAGAGATGCTTCGGTCGTTGGTGAAAGAAATGTGATAAATGAGCCTTTGGTTCGCGAGAAAAAAGCATTCTTCCACCCTTGCACGTAAAATTAGGGCTAATGAAGCAGTATGTCAAAGCTCTTGACACTAATGTTCAATGGTTCCATTTTACTTCTCAAAAATTTGATTGGATTAAGTACTGAAAAACTAAAAGCAGGCATTTTTGATGGGCCTCAAATACATCGATTAATTAAAGATTCCACTAATTTTGAGACATCTATGACTGAATTTGAAGCACTTGCGTGGAAATCTTTTGGAGCGGTTGTACAAAATTTCCTCGGAAATTACAAGGCTGAAAACAATGTACAGTTAGTTGAAGAAATGCTGCAACATTTTAAATTTTAGGCAGTCATATGACCATAAAAATACGCTACCTTAAGAGTCATATAGATCATTTTCAACATAACCTAGGAGATTTGAGTAAAGAATAAGGAGAACGTTTCCACCAAGATATAAAAACAATGGAGAACAGGAGAACACAATTTCTTCATGTAGAGTATTAAAATAAAACCATATTTTTGTAAAAATGCATTTTTTTTCTATTTCATTGACTAGAGCTGATACATAACATTTTTGACATCATCTTATCAGACACATAGTACTTAAAATCAGGTCTAAAATCCTAGGTGCCAAAATGTGTGTAGCCCAGTGTAATGTCACAATCAGACTTCAGTGCACACTTTGTAAAATCTTCGCCCGTTAATTTTTGTTTGGTGATTGTAAATATAAATTTGTTGTGTTTTCTTAAAATAAATAAAGGATATATCTACAAGGTTTGTCCCAAAAGTAATGCATCATAATTTTTTTTACAAAGTTTATTGATTGATTGAAGACTGCTATAATGACTTAAAATTTTTCAAAGTATGGCCCTTCTGCGTCAAGACATTTTTGCCAGCAAGATTTTCATGCCGTGTACGCCCTTTGGAAATCCTCAATAGGAATATCATTTATAAACTTCGTCGTAGCCGACTGTGTCTCAATGACCTCCTTTCATGAATTTTTTTAAACTTGGGAACCAAAAACAAGTCTGCCGGGGCCATGTCGGGACTGTAGGGCGGTTGGGGGACCGTTGTCACCCGGATCCGGGTCAGGTAGTCGCTCATGACAAAGGCGGTATGGCTGGGTGCATTGTCCTGGTGAAGCTTTCAGGAAACCTTGATTTCGCTCTTGACCCTTTACTTCAGTTTTTTTAGCACTTCCACATAGAACTTGGCGTTTGCGTATCGCTGCTCCAGGGGTTTCTACATTGCGACTTTGAGGCACTTCGAAGTAGAGGTTTACTCTATCGCGCGTCCTAAGGCCCGGGAGCTCGGAGCCAAATGCCGCGCGGCGCACTGTGTTGCCACAGTCCCCCACCACCAATCCAACTGGCGGGAACGCTCTGCGACGGATAGTCACGCAGAAAAACATGTGATGTATTACTTTTGGGACAAACCTTGTATTGTGTGTAACATTTTAATTTTTAAAGTGTCGCTGTTAAGTTTTCGTTATAATCAACTTGCATTTATTCTTGAAATGTAGTCTAAATCCCTTCATCAGTAAAGGATATATAAATATTTTAATTTTGACATCTGTCGATATGTAAATAACACCTTTTTAATTAAACTTATATCTATTGTTTAAAGTTGATTGAAATGGAGTATACGTGTTTCAATTTTGGGAGCTATCAATGTCAAAAAATTATAGCCTATATCCCATTTCAAGTGATAAGGTCATTATACCAGTGTACCAAATTTTATTCAGATTTCTCAACCGTTAAAACGCGACTGAGTAACAAACCCTTTTGTGTGAGCTTTAAAATTGATTAAAAAATGGCATACGTCGGACCCTCAACTAATCCGACCCTGTAAATTTTATGGTTGAATTCACGACGTGATGAAAATTGGTGACAATTGAAAATTATGTGATGTAACTGTAGGTCGCTCTTAATTAAAAAAGCACTAGTCAAGAAGACCAAAAAAAAAACAATCTGGGAATATTTTGGGCAAATTTAAAGAGTTTTCAGATGCAGTGAAGTCTTGTTATGTTTGAAAATTCTAGTTATATTTGAGATTTCATAGAAAATCCAATATTTCTCTTTCACCTTAATGTGACTGCTATCTGGAAATAGCTATAAACAGACTTTTAATTACACAGGCCGACAAAATTGGACGAAACTCCAGACCCTGAGATCAGAGTATACTTTCCCTGCGCTCAGTCCGAATGCGACCTCAGAATTGCTCCATCACATTCGGTTTTAGAGATATCTTAAATTAACAATGCAAAAAACACGTTTTTTCGCTATATTCGGGATTATATTACCCCGCGAATTAATTTTTCTCCACAAAATTCGTTGCGGTATATGAAAGCACTACTTTTCCCCATCAAAATGCATTTTGAATTTTTCAGATATCTTATTTTTTCTCGGAGAAATTGTTTATTTGTTAACATACAAGGTGTCCCATTTTAATGTACCAGGCTTCATGATTTTTTTATGTCAAGTTTTAGTAAAAGAAGTTTCAGACAAAGGTTGAAGAGTTTTTGAAGGGAAAATGATATAATTGTGATGACCTTGGAAGATCATTTTGAAGGTCATTTCAAGGCCAGCTTTGGTTTTTAGTGTTCCGTCCGGAACACTTATAAGATCACTTCGGTGTCTGTCTGTGCGTCTGTCAGTCTGTCACACCCGATTTTCTCCGAAACTATTTGTCATAGAAATTTGAAATTTGGTAATAACATAGGAATTGATGGCCTCATTAGAGCCATGTAGTTTTGAAAGTTAAATTTTGACTTAAGGGCTTAGTTTTGGGGGGTGAAATCGGAAGTGAAAAAAAAAAAAATTACTAGGTAATCGAGTGTGGTGTCAAATGAAAGATTGTGAAAACACGAGTAAAAAATATATATATAATGCAATACTTGCGCGCACTTTTCTTTGTATTATTTTTAAAAAATCGCGAAAAATTTCTGTCCACCCGCCTTATCTCGAAAAGTACTTATCAAAAAAATTTGAAAAAATTCTGGAATATTCTCCACGGGGTCTAGATTGAATGAAAATTATCACGAGTGCATAATTTATTTGGTATATAAAAAAAAAAACAGAAATTTCAAGGTCATCAATTTTCAGTATAGATTGGAAATAAACTTTGTTTGAAACTCATTTGGGGTGTGTTTTGTGAAGTCACTGATCATTTTATACCTCCATAACAAAAATTTTTATTTCAGAAGCTATCAACGTACGGAACACTAATTGCGCAAGTTCAACTTGCACTTGACCGGTTATTTTAAATGGGAACCTATATTTTTTATGACGACATCATGTTCCCGTAGTAAAAATACACAACTTTTGTTCGAAAATTTTTTGCTCGATAATACTCCGTTCTTCGATACTTCATTGAAAAAAGACATTACACTTTTAATCCCCAAACAAGCATACAGAGAAATAAACCTAACATAACCTCAGGCGTTGAGTGAAAATTGATAAAAGATATTACATTCTCAAGTCCTAAAAGAATCAAAATTTAACACAACAGAAAGGCAAATGTAAGTTTTATAGAAATTTAGACTTTTCAGAAATCCGACCCGTCATATTGGATCCGCTATTTTGAATTTCTTAAGGTTAGGGACAAACCATGACTCGATGGGGTTAAACTGACTACGAATTCGGATTCAGCGTCCCAAAAATCATATAATTACCCTACTCTGGCCTGCCGGACCACCACCTTTTTTTTGGTATGGTTGTAACGAAAACGCCAAACTAAATTAATTTCAACAAACGATTTGTCTGAGAAGAAATAAAATACTTTCAGATACCGTAACGCGTTTTGTGGAGAAAAATTAATTCGCGGTGTAATATAATCCCGAATATAGCGAAAAACTGTGTTTTTTGCATTTTTAGGTTAGGATATCTCAAAAACCTGATGTGATGTGAAAAATTGTAAGGTCAGATTTGGATTCAGTGCACCAAAAACCTTGAGCCTGTATTATTATTCGAATATAAGGAGTTCCTCTCATAACAACATGCGTAATATTACCGCCACGTACATCGTAGATATATAGTATTTCCAATCACCCTTGAAAATCTGACAGTAATAGCTTTTGGAGTACTTCCATCGTTGATTTTCTGGAGTGACAGTAAAGAACATAAGTACTTCAAGTTTTAAATTAGAAAATTGATATTATCAGGCAATTTTTTATAAAAATAAAACACACCTGTTCATTCCGAAATGAAGTTTATCGCATAATCACGTTGGTGTACTTTATTCTATATAATAAATGCTTGATTAGTTGTTCCTTGTTTACCTATCTGGAGGAAACTAGGAGCATTTCTGTCACTAATGATGCAAAATAAAATACAGAAAAACTCCTGAATTATTTCTGTGAAATCGAAAAAGGTCACTTGTCGCTCATAGTGGTCGATTTTACCTCTTACGCATTCGCGTATAAAAAAAAAATTCTGGTTAAGTAGCTGACCGACATGACCTTTATTATTAAGTACTGTATGAAGATCGCTTTAATTATGGGAGTCTTTCCTAAATGCAGCAGCATAAAAACGACGAATTTGAGCAACCTAAAAATAAAACTACATAAACTTTCTGTAACAATATGATGATAACATTTTCAAAGTATGTTTCTTGGATTGTTATCAAAGTTATTATATAGATTAGATTTATGAAATGTCTGGTGATTAATTTAAAATACATTTCAATTAATCAACCTTATAATTTGATAAACACTTAAAAATATTAAAGTTGGATATCAAGATGACCCAATAAATGAAAAACCCAAGTACATCAGTAGCGTCAAGGATATTTATACAATGTTCCAAAATTATAGAATGCTTCAAACGCTTTTCATAAAGTCGTAATAATCAAAAATGATATAATTTTCACATTTCTAGACTCAAAGAAACGTAAAGTGGACGTAAATTACGATATATACGCAACAACCCCCCTGCCCGATCTCTTTAATCTGATACATATATCTTTTACTATAAATAATTATGCTAAAATTGTGTCCAATATTTCAAAAAAAAAAAACACGAAAATTCTTATTATTATATTTAACTATCTCTTTACTCCTCTCCCTGTTAGAATTGAAAATAATAAAAAAAATTGAAGAACCCTGAAAAGGGCGTATAATACCATATATATATATATATATATATATATATATATATATATATATATATATATATATATATATATATATGAAACCATAGTTCTAACCTCTTATATGTTTTGCTATTTTATAATATATATTTATGCTTCAAATTTGTCCATTATGGTAGGCAAAAATTAGGAATATTTCTGATAATACTACTGAAATACTCCCTCCCTTTTCATCCTCTTCTCTTAAAATTGAAAATAACGAAAAAATAATAAACTTAACGACTCTCACCCTTTTCATTCTTTTCTCCTGTTAAAATTAAAAATAATGAAAAAATAATAAAATCCTCCTCTCCAAGAATCCTGAAAAGGACCTATCATTATAAATACGAAGTCACCCTTCTAACTCGCTTCTCTACTCCTTTAACCTCTCTCATCTGTCAGTCCAGCTCGGGGCGCGTTTCGCCGTATCATGGCTCATTAGCCGGGCTAAGAGAATAGTGAATAAGTACCGAAATATAGGTCTTATCCAATTTTAGTTGTTGAATTAATTTTTACAAGATGTATTTATAAATGCAAAAAGATTGGTTAAAAATCAATCATTAAAAAATAAGAAAAATATTTTTACTCTTCTTTCTAAGGGAGTATTGGATTGGACAAAAAACATAGTTTAGCGTTTCCATCAGTCTCTCTGTTGGCACTGTAACGAAATATGACATCAATCTCAAAATTGGTACACATATAAATATTTGAAGAAAAAACAAAACCTATAGTTTTTGAACATCGACTCAAAAAAGGGGGGTGAAAGATGTGGGTGTAGATAAATTTTGAATGATTTAAAAGTATTTTGAGAATTTTTCCTGGTTGCTAAGTGAATAAATAAATGTTGTGTAATTTGTAGTAAACATATGCGGTGAGGGAAATTGCTTCGGAATATCGTGTTATTTGTCCTTCTCGGGGTTCTTGGAGTCATCTGAAAATAAACTTTTTTTATTACTTGCAATTCTAATAGGGAAGGAGTGAAAGGAGAGGCGGCCCTTAAATATTGAATAATTTCAATAGTATTACAGGATCTTCTCCAGATTTTAAGTTGATCTAATGGACAAATTTAAAGCCTAATTATTTTAAGGGGTTAAAAGGGTGGAAAACCGAGTTGGACGGGTGACTTCGTATTAATGGTGTTTTTCAAGGTTGTTGGAAAGAAGGAACCTAACACTTTATTATGTATTCATCAAGAGGGTGAAAAGGGTAGGGGTCGTTAAATATTGTATATTTTTCTAGTTTTTGTTTGGGAGAATAAACAAATTTGAAGCATAGGTATATATTATAAAATAATAAAACATATAAAGTGTGGGAGCGTGCCTTCATATAGATCGTATTATACGCCTTTTTCAGGGTTCTTCCAGTTGGAAAAACTGGAAATTTTATTATTTTTTCATTATTTCCAATTCTAACAGCGAGAAGGTCAAAGGGGTGCGATCGTTAAATATAATTTCACTAGCATTATGAGAATTTTTCCTGATTTTGTATTGAAATATTGGACAAAATTTGAGTATATTATAAGAAATATGGGATTAAAGGGTTGGGGAGGGGGTTAGAGGAGTGGATGCGTATATCTTGTAATTTACGTCTACCTCAAGGTTCTCGGAGTCTAGATAATTATTTAATTTTTTAAGACTTTACAGGAGTTCTCCGCTTAGCTTTTTTACAGCAGACAGAGATGCAAATTATTGTATCTTACTTAGTCATCTCTTAGTTAAGAGCTATAATTAATCAATATTTTGCAGATAAGTAGGGCTTAGAACTTAGCTGTAAATAATTTTTTAACAAAGAATTCCGCACTAATCTCATGGAAACTGGATTCCGGTCAATTCAGCTGAGAATGTAGTATGTTGTGCTTCAAGCCATTCTGATCAACAATTTCCGTGAACACAAAGTCCAAAAATGGATAGATTAACAATTATCGAGCATGTAATTAGTAAAAAACCGCTGAGAAAATGCTATTTTTGCGTTTTTTAAGGACTTACTAGACTAGACTAGAACATGATTTTACCAAAAATTCCAACGGGATTATATGTTTTTTCGGTTGCTAATTATGAATATAATAATTATTTTAACTCATTTCCCTCCTACTTTCGAATATTGGCCGCTTTGGACATTTCTGGAGTCTTTTTTTATTTAATTCATTCGTCTAGAACATATTTTCACGAAAAATTCTAACGGAATTTTATGTTTTTGAGTTTATAATTACGAATATAATAATTATTTTGAACCAATTTGATCCTACGTTCCAATAGCGTTTATTTTTGGCCAACTTTTGGCCGTTTTCTGGATTTAATTAAACTAGAATATATAAGAGTTTATTTTCAACAACTCTAAGGAAATTGTTTAGAAAGAATCATGAAAGTTATATGGCCAAAAAGAAAAGCTGTTCGAATTATTATATTCGTAATTATCAACTCAAAAATCGTAAAATTCCGTTAGAATTTTTCGCAAAGAATGATCTAGATGAATAAATCAAAAAAAGATTCCAGAAATAGTCAATATTCGAAAGTAGGAGCGAAACGGGTTAAAATAATAATAATAATATATTCATAATTAGCAACCCAAAAAACATATAACCCCGTTGAAATTTTTCGTAAAATCATATTCTAGTCAAAACGCAAAAATAGCATTTTCTCAGTGGTTTTTTACTAATGCCATGATCGATAATTCCTAATCTATCCATTTTTGGACTTTGTGTCTATGGAGATTTTTGATCAGAATGGCTTGAAGGATAACATACATTTTTAGCCGATTTGACCGAGATCCAATTTCTATAAGATTAGTGTTGGGTTCTTTGTTTAAGTTTATAATTTTTTTAAAAATAAAGTTATTAAAAAAATGACATCTGTGGCATTATATAAAAGATCACAATTAAAAGAAAAAAATAATTTACAAAGAACTGAGAAATTTCTATTTTTTTTAATTTAATATTTTGGTATTATGTGTACATCAATTCATTATAGGTACCTACTTAAAACGATACTTTTATCTACTTATTTTATAGTTATATGCGCCTTTAAAATCTGTTTGTTAATTATAAAAAAACTGTTTCCTTTTTTGGTTAGTCCCTCAAACAATTTATTTAAAAAAAAAATTGTATTCAATTTGTTAGCAATAAATGGTAGGAAAATGTGATTCGCAGTTAACCAAATATATGTTAATTTCGCATACTACTTATTCCCAGAGATAATAACCGGCCAAGTGCAATTGGTGTTCCGTACATTGATTGCCTTTAAAATAAATTTTGTTACGGAGGTATAAAATGATGACTTCACAAAACAGACCCCAAATGAGTTTTCAACAAAGTTTGTTTCCGATCTTTGTTGAAAACTGATGACTGAATTTTTTTTTTTATATACCAGATAAATTATTAAAGGCAATGCACTTGTGATAATTTTCGTTCAATCTACACTTTGTAGGGAATATTCCAGAATTTTTTCAAAATGTTTTGATCAGTACTTTTCGAGACAACGCGAGGGGGCAGCGATTTTTGGCTATTTTTTAAAAATAATACAAAGAAAAGTGTGCGCAAGTATATATTTTTATTATATATATTTTTGAATTCGTGTTTTTATAAGTTTTCATTTGACACCCCATTCGTGGTGGACTTGGTAAAATTTTTTTTCACTTAAAACCCTTTAAGCCAAAATTTAACTTTCAAAGCTAACCATTCAAGCCCAAAATATTATAGAATTTGTCTATGATGGTTAAGAGTAAGTAGTATTTACATAATTGAAAAACGATAGGGTAAAATATTACTAAATTCCGTTAATCAATTTTAAAAACTAAAAATTAGATTGCTCTAAAAGAAAACTTGCGTAAGTGGAGTTCAATAGTGGTTAATTAGTAAACTGCTATTGTGTTTAATAATTTCTTACCGAAAGTTATATCCGGCATATTTTTTTAGGAATGGTTGGAAGTTATAACTCTTGAAATGCCCTTAAAAATCTAAGATCTGCAATGCGTTCTCAAATTCTGTCAATACGTAATTTTATTTGCTAAACCTAGTGGAAACGAGCCACAAGCCTTTATTGCAATTGTACAGGTGATGGTTAAATATCAAACTGACGTTTTGAATTTGAATGTTACCTGTGAAAAACCATCAATCGTTACCTACGCAATAAAGTCTAAATGGGAGTAGGAACAGCAAAATTTTAGACAAGATTACTATATAGACAATGAGAGTTTTGTAGGAACAAGAAATACACCTAATATGAGAGTTTATTTTTATTTTCCTTTCTTTCCTCCTAAAGGTAAGCATTGCATTCGTGAAAAAATCATTCCCCGACATTTTCAGATTTCTCAAGTGGTAGAGTCCCTCATTTGAGAAAAATATGGTTGTTGATTTCTATCGGTCAGTCGCTTGGCACCATAAATCCGGGACTAAATAAGATATCAATTTCAAATTTGGTACAAATGTAATATTTGAAGTAGGAACGTAACCTATAGTTTTTAGGAGATGTCACGGGAAAACGAGGGGAAAAAGGTGGAGTTTATAATCAAACATATAAGGGGTTGCCGAGAGGTTTCTCGAATTTTTTTTTGGTTTAAGCTGTTTCTTGCTACAAAAATAATTTTAGGATATTAACTGGCAAAATCAAGTTATTACGTACCACGGTCGAGGTTTTCTATTTACTTCTTTGGAAATCTATTTACATACACCCACAAAACTGAATCCATTTTTAGAATTTAATTAAAATTATATATTCTACATGTTTGAAAATGTGTGTTCATTTTCCTACAATAAAGCCGCGATTATTATGACATGGCGAAAATATATAGCTAATACCGTAATCGATGGTCCTATTGTATAAAAATCACATGATATGAAAGTAATTTAGTAGATAATCAATATTTATCATATTTTATAAACCTATAACATTTATTACTAAATCCTCTGAATCTCTCTCCTCTAATTAAGTAATTTTCCACTGAAATACTCACAAATTAAAATTACAGGGACATGTTTTCAGGAATACCATTTTCACACACTTAAATTAGCTGCACAGTATGTTTATATGTTTTTAAAACGATTTGTATACACTAATTTCTTAAAATGTAATCGTTTAAACACCCATTATACCAGAAAAACAGTTTTCGCCTTAAATAAATTATGATTTTTCTTTTACATTCTATAAGGGACACGTTATCAGCTTCTGCTTTATGTCTAATTTACTTTTATCTATTGTCAATCTGTATTGTTAAAAATGTTGCAATGTAACAATAAAAGAAAATTAAATTTAGAATTTTCAGCCTTGGTATTTAAGGTAGGCTTACGATTGTTTACTCGAAGTGTAAATAATCAAACTGTACTATCTTGACATGAATTACAATTTTCGGGTTTCCTAACTTTTGCACGCCCAATTACCGTGAGCACGTTGAATTTTGGGACAAAATTTCTGTAAATATAAATGTTTTATTCATCGCAAAAAAACGGACATTATTTCCATCGTCTACAAGGTTATTACCATCTATTAAGATAATAAACTTAAAAAATTATAACTAAAAACATACTTTTTTTTAAAAGAAAGTTCATATTTATTAAACTTAACATTTTTAACAAGTTTTTAAGTCACTGGTTTCAGAAAGTTATTTTAGGAATTTTACCGAAAGAATGTACATGGTCTGTCCGGAAAGTAATGTCACCAAGTCGATTAAAAAAACTTTATTGACCAGATCGGTATAATACATTAAAATTCTTCAAAATAGTCTCCTCCTGCGTCGGTACATTTTTGCCAGCGCGATTTCCAAGCTGCGAAGACGTCCTGGAAGGCCTGTCCAGGAATTGCCTTTGAAGCCGTTGTATAAGCTGCTTTCACGTTGCCAATTGTTCTGAAATGATGTCCTTTTAGGGGGGATTTCAAGCGGGGAATCAAAAAGAAATCTGGGGGAGCCACGCCGGCACTGAAAGGGTAGCTGGGGCAGGGTGGCCTAGATCTGGCCAGGTAGCTGGTCCCGACCAAGGCGGTGTGGACTGGCGCGTTGTCGTGGTGAAGTTTCCAATCGCTGCTGATGTCTGGTCTGATGCGCCGGATCCTTGTTCTCAGTTTCTTTGACACGAGTCGTTTAAGGAGGTTGACGGGCGTCCAGCGCGGGCTTCGTCATCGACCTTTTACGGCCTTATAAAAACGCCTTGTGCCCTCTGTAGATTTGCTGAGTTTCACACAAAATTTTATCGTGTATCTTTGTTCTAGCGAGCGATACAACGCGACTTGTACAAGAGGCGAAACAGAGGTTCACAAGACAGCCTGTCTTTACTCTCCGAGAGCTCGTAGATAACTGAAGAGTAAGCACTCGCTCGGTAGCTGACTTCCCCCACCACCACCGATCTCCGACGGGTAGGGCGCGCTGCGACGTATAGTCAATTCACAATAAAATCGGTGACATTACTTTCCGGGTAGACCCTGTAGGTTGAAAAGGGATATGATGTTTGATGCGAACTTGTACCCTGATATGTTCAGATAAACTTATCGACACACAACAAGAACTTCACTCAAGGAGTTAGAACGGAGTTAAAGAAATAGATGTGGCATATAAAGTCGTCATTTAAACGTTCGCCTGCGGAACCAGTCGCATATGTATAGTAGAAAATTAGTCGGTGCAATGTTAGTCGACGTCGTGTCATTGCGATGTCATAAAATTGTAAAGATATGCTTCTTGGAAATAGCTTAGAGGGCACTGTTAAAAACTACTAACACATTTTACAACTTACAAACTGCCAATGCTAATTTTCGTAAAAATCAAACGATGAACGGAAGTTATTAAAATTTTCGTCCGCCACTTTAGATCCTTTATAATAATGAATCATATATTTGTAATCTATAATCTCAAAAATATACTAATTGTAGTTGAACTCATTGAACATATTTAATTGATTTTTTTTTTCCTTTTTTTGAAAATTACAAAATAATAATTTTCGTGTGACAGATACTTTGAATTTTCACAAGTATTCTATACACTAAAAATTTATTCATATATATCGAATAGGAAATCTACTTTTTTTAAAGCTGATTGAAAATAGTTTGGAAATTGTCACAAATTGTGTTCAAGACATATGTATATATATAAACGGCTTGTTGGTGGAGGAAAACAGCTTAAATAAAAAAAAAACACTGGCGATATATACAGTATATGCGACGCTCCTAAATAGAATGAATATTTGAAATTAGATTGGGCGGATTTATCATAACAACGATTGTTCTAAAATTAAGGGATGCCCTCGGGGTTTGTAGAAGTAAGCGAACTTTTGTGTAAGAACATGATCGTAAAAACGGCCCGTTCTGAGGCTACAATCCCCAAGGCTGGATATAAACCTCTCTCATCCAACTACTAATACATAATATTTTTTAAGAAGTATTATTTATGGTAATTATCATTTGCAAATGTTCGGAGGCTAAAATCTACAATGCTGGGCATAAACCTCTCTAATTCTACTACTAAGACATAATCATTTTAACAAAATATTATTTATTATTTAGAAATCGTTCAACGAACAAATAAATGCAGTTTCAGTAAAAAATATGCTAATGTAGATAACAACTGCAATTGACTAGTCATTATGTTTAGCACCAACGAATATTTTTCACGTTTTACACTTTTTAACTTTCTTTTAATTTAATCAAGATTCGATTAGTATTCAATACGTGGATTTTAAAATATATTTCAAAAATTTAGGTATTATTAACTCTATAAATAATTATAGGCTAAATTAAGCTTAAACTTCGAGAGCAAACTAAAAGTCAGAAGAAAACTTCTAAAATACTTTGCTAATTTATCCATTTCTTAAGGGTGGTTAACCCCATATCTATTATAAAGTTTTGTTGGTAATTTATAAAGCTAAAAAACCGGTTAAGTTCAAGTTGGACTTGCACAATTGTGTTTCGGGAGGTGTTTGCCTTTAAAATAAAAATTTTTGCTACGGAGGTATAAAATGAGACTACGAAATACCCCCAAATCGTGTATGTATGTATGTTGATCCTGATCAGGATTATATATATATATATATATATATATATATATATATATATATATATATATATATATATATAATCCTGATCAGGAAACCCGACACCTCCTCTCACGAGGCTAGCAACTATCGGCCAAATAGCCTACTCCTTTGCCTAGGCAAAGTGGCCGAGAAAGTTATCCTCGAAATCATCCGAGCCAAGACATCAGAGTTCAGAATGATCCCAAATGAACAGTTCGGATTTCGTCCCTCTCACGGCATCGTTCATCACACCACAGCTCTCTTCCAACACATCGTAAACAGCTTCAATCTCAAACACAAGGTTGGACCAATCAACCTCGATGTTTCCAAAGCCTTCGACCGAGTCTGGCACGAAGGACTTATCCTCAAGTTCATCCGCCACAACTTCCCCACAAATATTACGCGACTGGTCCTGTCCATCCTCTTGGATCACACATTCCAGATTCGTGTCGATCAGACTTTGTCCGAAGTCAGGCCCATCCGAGCTGGCTGACCCCAAGGCTCCGTCCTCTCCTCCAATTTATTTAACATATATACGACCGACATACCTTAGTCGGACCACACCTCTCTTTTCATGTACGCCGATGACACCTCGATCACAGCCACAACCAAGTCGACGAGGTTCATCACCAGCCGTCTCCAACGCCACCTCAACAAGCTAGTCCCTTGGTTCGAACACTGGAGAATCCAGCTTAACCCAAGCCATCATGTTCTCAAAGGCCCAACTTCCACCGCCAGAAAGCCTTAACCTCCAAGGAGCCCGACTCCGATGGTCCAACAGCATAAAGTACCTGGGACTCCACTATGACAAGCGGTTAGTATGGAAGGACCAGGCCACTGCCTCCGCCCAGAAAGCCAGCCAACTCCTCGGCAAGCTCTCCCAAGTCCCAAAAATTGTCAACACGGAACAAGTTGACAATCTACAAGATGATCATCCAAGCTGGAATGACCTACTCCAGCCCTCCATGGTGCCAGATGTCACGCACTCGCAGATCCACCCTCCAGACCATCCAAAACAAGGTCCCCCGCATCATCGCCAACGCCCCATGGTTTGTCCGCAATACTCAGCTCCACAGAGCCCTCCAAATGCCAACAATCTGGGAATTTATCAGCAGCACCCAGCTCAAATTCCTGGACAAGGCTACCCTCCACCCAACTCCACAGTCAGGACCGCCTACCGCCCCCTCCACACCACGCCTGCCGCCGTCTGGTAAGACCCAGCGACCCCATGCTTTCAAATTAGCTTAAGTTCATATTAAGTATAAAATTAAGTTTAATTTTAACTTTATGTTCGTGAAATACGAGATAGGCTACTGGAAAATGAAAAAGATAGAAATATCAGAACTATGGTATGCAGATTATATGGTTATTATAGCAAAAGACGAGGAAACGCTTAATAAAAACATACGGATATATACGGAAGCATTGAAAAAAACATGAAAATTAATAAAGAGAAGACGAAGGCTATGCTAATAGGAAAACGATATGAAATAAAGATACGAGAAGAAAGGCTGAATCAAGTGGAGAAATTTAAATATTTGGGATCAACAATATCAGAGGATGGAAGGATGGAGGAGGAGATCAAGGAGAGAATAATAACAGGAGTTAGATTATTTAATAGTATAAAGAATACATTTCTGGGAAAGGATGATAAACCAAAAAATATTAAAGCCCAAGTATTTGAGAAGGTTGCAATACTAATACTTTTATATGGAGGGGAAACATGGACAATGACAGAAAGACAGAAGAGAAAGATAACGGCTACAGAAATGAGATTCATAAGGAAAATGGAAGACAAAACAAGGATGGACAGGGTTAGGAATATACAACTCAGAAAGAATTTGAACCTGAAACCAATGGTGGAAACAGTTGAGGAAGCACAGACGAGATGGTATGGACACGTTGAAAGGATGCCTGAACAAAGAATAGTTAGACAAGTGTTTGAAGCCAGAGTGAGCAAGAAAAGAACAAGAGGTCGACCCAGAAGGGTATGGTTGGGGATGTTAGAGAGGCAGTGGCCAGAAAAGGAATGAAGTGGGAACATGCAAGACGAGCCACACAGGATAACTTAACTTCACGGGCCTTACATCCCTAAAGGGGTAGAACGGCATAAGGAATAAGTAAGTAAGTATATCTTAACATGAAATATCTTAAGTTTATCAATACCTAGGTTAAGTTAATTAGGTCCCTGCAATGTACATATCTTAAAACCTAAATTGTAAATAATGCTTATTCTACTCATCGTATATTAGTTATGGTTTTTAGTTGCTAGCTAATTAGTCAATAAATGAAATCTGAAAACGAATATATATATATATATATATATATATATATATATATATATATATATATATATATATATATAATTTTTAATTTTTTATTAATTAATTAATTTATTATAAAATTTCGTGTATAGGCTTAACAATGCTTTTTGAGGCCACTCCAAAAAACCAAAAAATTTACCATATTCTTCAGAATGACCGTAAAGTGAAAGTAAGACAGATTTCAACATAACGCATGAAGCATATTTTGTATGAATATTTGCATATGAAAAAGCCAAGTGCTAGATGGGTGCTGCGCATTCTCACGATTGATCAAAAACAGCATCGTGTCGAAGATTCAGAAACTTTCAGGCACTGTTTCGGCGTAATACAAAGGAGTTTTTGCGTCGATTCGCCATGGATGAAAGATGGATCCACCACTACACGCCTGAGTCGAACAGGCAGTCTGCAGAGTGAATGGAACCGCATGAAAGCCGACCGAAGCGTCCAAAAACGCAAACATCAATTGCAAAGGTTTTGACAAGTATTTTTTGGAATGTATATGGAATAATACTGATCAACTATCTTGAGAAGGAGCGAACAATCACGGGACATTACAATTACGTTGTTTTATTGGACCATTTGAATGGTGAAATTAAGAAAAAAAAGGTCGCATTTAGCGAAGAAAAAACTGTTGTTTCACCACGATAATGCACCAGCTCACAACTCCATAAAATTGATGGTTAAATTGGACGAATTTGGCTATCCACTGCTTTCTCATCCGGCGTATTCACTAGATCTGACCTCCAACGATTATCACCCCTTTCCAAATTTAAAAAGGTGACACTAGGGAAAGAGATTTGGCTCAAATGAAGAAGTCAAATTGGAAACAGGCTTATTTTAGAGAGCGCGACAAATCGTACTATATCAAAGGTAGCCAAATGTTGGAAGATCGCTGGAATAAGTACTTCGTTTATTAAAGGAAATTATGTTGAAGAATAAAAACGATTTTTGGCAAAAAAATTCTTTAAAAGTTTCGGGACTTTTGACCCCATGTAGTATATATATATATATATATATATATATATATATATATATATATATATATATATATATATATATATATATATATATAACCTTCGGAAATAATTTACCTAAAACCGAAAAATAAATGAATCGAAGATACTGATCTATGAGCAGCTGTAATCGGAAAGATTTTAGACAGGCGGCGAAATGACACTAAATTGGGTGACGACACCCAGCGTCAATAGTGGCATGACAGAGCGGTACTTTATAAGCACACTTAATATTTATAATTTATATAGGTTTAAAAAATTTCGACCTAATAAGGTTGTGCCATATTGCCACCATGCCATACCACTTTTTTTTAATCATTATCAAATTTAATAGTGTAAATACCACTAAATCAGCTTTTTGATAAGATAGTTTAAAATAAACATTGATAGATAAGACCTTGCCATGTGATGTACCTACACATAAAAAAACTACATGAAAGGGTCGTTCCTAACATAAACAGAGACATTGAGTTTTATATATGTAGAAGACCTATTAAAAACTTTTTTGAGAATATTTGCAATAATTTGTTTGCCATTGCATATATCTCATAAAATATACTATAAAAATAAAATCTTTTGGCTATAGTAAAAGCAAGTAAAAGTAAAAATTATATTAAGAATATACAGTCCCTGGCCAAATTATTAGACGCACTGTATTTTTTTTAGTAATTTTATGTTTCTTAAGAGTTTTTATGCAATAATGGTATATTTAAACTACAATATTATTGATTTTTATTTAAAAGAATTGTTGTAGACTACATATTTGTATTTATTTTTAACATATGGCAACTCTGTGTTGGCAAAGTGATACATGAACGTAAACAAGTACAAACCTGTATCAGTCACGATCGGAATCGAGTCAGGTACGGACGTGTTTCTGTGGCTTTATGGACTGTGATTGTTTGTTTAACAGTTTTATACTACTCAGTTATTAGTTTATTTTGTATGCAGTGTTTTAAAAAAGTAATTGGACTATTTTCATTATGGGTAGAAAAGGCGATCTTTCACCACGTAAAAAAGCTGAAGTGAAGGCCCTTGTGATTGCGAAAACATTTACAAACCGAGAAATATCACGAAGATTGGAGGTTTCTGAAGCTAGTGTACGACGCATAAAAAAGAAAATTGAGTCAGGGAAGGAATTAAGCCCGAAAAGAAAGAAAAGATGCGGTAGAAAACCAATTTTCACTCTACGGTCAGAGAGATGTTTGAAGAAAATTTGTGTAGAAAACAGATTTGCTACCACAAAGGTAATAAAATCACAACTCCAGGATGCTAGCGTAAATGCTTCTGAGCGCACTGTTCGAAGAAAATTGAAAGAAGTAGATTTTAAGGCCTGTCGCCCCGCCAGGAAGCCCAAGTTAACAGCTGCAATGAAAGCAAAGCGCCTGAAGTGGGCCAAACAATGGCAAGACAAAGATGTGGACTTCTGGAGATCGGTAAGATACAGCAATTTAATCAATAATTGATACATTAGTATCATTTTCAGTTAAATAAAGCAAATAAACATGGAAGTTTATATATTTTTCCTATTTTTGACAGGTCTGCTTCAGTGACGAAAGCACATTCGAAATTTTGCAGAATAAAGCTCAGTATGTGCGTCGTCGTCATGGAGAAAAGTTTCATCCTGATTGTGTCGTCCCGACGGTTAAACATCCCACCAAAGTGATGATTTGGTCAGTCATCAGCGGCAAGGGCACTGGACGTCTGTACGTCGTCAAAGGAATAATGAGGCAAGATCAGTACAAAGAAGTATTACAAAATCGGTTGATTCCGCAGCTCAGAGAATGGTTTCCAAATGGGGAACCATTCACTTTCATGCAAGATGGAGCTCCCTGCCACACTGCTCGGTCTGTTAAAGCTTTTTTGGCAGAAAAAAATATCCCTCTGTTGGATTGGCCGGGTATGAACCCCATTGAAAATGTGTGGGAGCTGATGAAAAGAGAAGTGGCTAAAGATGTGATTACCAACAAAACCCAGCTCCTAGAAAAGATTATTCATGTGTGGAATCATCATCCTCAAATGCAGGAGACAGTACAATCTTGCATTGATAGCATGCCGCGCAGAATTAAAGCTTTTATAGCGGCTAAAGGTGGCTCAACTAAATATTGACTTTTACTAACATTAATTTCACTTTTCTTTAAAACTTAATAAACTTATGCTTTTCTAAATTAATGCTGTTTTATTTATGTCAAATAAATAGGTAATTGATTGGATAATATAAAAATAAAAAACAAATCAATTTAAAATAATAAAACGGTACAATATCACTCGGTAATTAATATTTTACATGAAATCTTGCAGTGCGTCTAATAATTTGGCCAGGGACTGTATATGTTACCTGCATAGTGTAAAATTCAGGCATTCTATAGGATACTGGGCTCATGTAGGCAATGTATAAAATATTTTCTTTAACTATTATATACTTTGACTAGATAATCTATATAATGCCTAGGAAGTCTATAGATTGTCGATAAGAGATTAGGTAAAGTATAAAATGAGAGATAAATTATCATAATATTAAATGTACAGCTGACAATGTGTATAACAGATATTGAAAACAATAAGCATTAACTTTTACTCGTGTTGCGGGTGACAGGGAAGCGTCTTAGGGGTGAAGTCAACACGTTATAACATGAACTAACTTGAACTACCAGCAGCTTTTATGTCTTAAGAAGAAAGTTCTGTGTACTTTCAAGGGTGTCAATAGTTCATTCTGCAAGGAATATATATGAAGTATAAGATGAAAGACAAATTACTATAATCATATCTTTTGTTTATACAAAATTAGCAATATTAAGATTAACAAATGTCTATAAAAAGAATATATAGGGAAATGAAAATAGAGACTTCGGCAATCTTTGAAAAATCAAACGTTGGCTTTACTGTATACCTATTGTTTTTTTAACTTTAAAAAATATTAGTTCACGTTAGTTAATCTCATAACGTATTGACTACCCTCCCCCCACCGCGCCCTTCCGCGACCCGCAACACGAGTAACAGTTAATGCTTACTGTTTTCAATACCTAGTATACACATTGCCGGCTATACGTTAGGTATTCGATAGAATGCCTAGGCAAAGTATAAAATAAAAGATATCTTATACTTTGCCTGAACGTTTTCGGCCTTCTATAGAATACCGGATTATATACTTTTGCTGGTAACATATACCCGGTATACAAGTATGAAATACGGCTTTCAGACAACAGATGGTGCACCAACGCAGTTTGTGCTATAAAGATTTGAGACTGCGCCATTTTGTTGTGTCACCAACAAGTGTCAGACGCGCACGAGTGATAAATTGGAAAAGTGTGTGCATAGTGTTGTGTTGTTGTGTTCAATATGTCTAAATTTATACCGAACAAAGAGCATTCGCGGAGAGCATTAATTTTTTGTTTTCATTTGAAGAAAACTGCTGTTGAATCATACCGATTACTTCGAGAAGCTTATGGTGAACATGCTCCATCGCAAGATACGTGTGAACGATGGTTTCGGCGTTTCAAAAGTGGAAAACCGCCAAAAAAATACGAAGATGTGGAATTGCAAGCATTGTTGGACGAAGATGATTCGCAAACACAAAAACAACTCGCCGAGTAACTAGGCGTTAGTCAACAAGCTGTTTCCAATCGGCTACGAGAGATGGGAAAGATTCAGAAGACCGGTAGATGGGTACCACGAGTTGAACGACAGGCAAATGGAAAAGGGCGACATTTTGCTCGCTCAGTACAAAAGGAAGTCGTTTTTGCATCGTATAGTTACAGGGGATGAAAAGTGGATTTATTTTGAGAATTCCAAGCGCAAAAAATCATGGGTAGACCCAGGCGCACTGTCCACATCGACCGCAAGACCGAATCGCTTTGGCAGAAAAACGATGCTCTGTGTTTGGTGGGACCAGAGGGGCGTGGTCTATTATGAGCTGTTAAAACCTGGGGAAATGGTTAATACTAAACGTTACCAATAACAATTGACCGATTTGAACCGTTGGCTGCTTGCAAAAAGGTCAGAATACCGAAAGAGGCAACACAAAGTCATTTTTCTTCATGACAATGCTCCATCACATACGGCAAAACCAGTTCGCCCCGTGCGGCTTACTCACCAGACTTGGCTTCTTCCGATAACCACTTGTTTGCATCAATGGGTCACGTACTTGCTGAGCAGCGCTTTGGTTCGTACGAAGATGTGAAAAAATGGCTCGATGAATGGTTCGCAGCAAAAGGGGAAGATCTTTACTGGCGTGGTATTCACATATTGCCCGAAAGATGGGAAAAATGCAATGGAGCATAATTTGAATAAAGCACTTTTTATCATTCTTCCGAATTTAACATGTTTTTTTAGAAAAAAAATCCGCATTTCATACTTGTACACCTGATATACAAAATTCTTCTTTTTAAGGAGCTATCGAGAAAAACCCTATTATTTTTCCTAAATTTCTTATTCCGACGTACTGTTTGAATACAAAATAATTAGAAATACTTTTAGTTCAAATTATAGCAACATTTTTTTTTCTTTTATATTAAATATAACTTCACCCTTAAAACTGAAAAAGGCGACAAATAAATGTAGGTAATTGGTTTAAAATAAAAACCCTGTACCTACCATATAGTGTATGTCTATATTGATTTTGTAAACTAATATAAATACAACATTATACGTTATACGTAACGAGTTTTTCTTAAAACATACATATTAGCAGGCAGAATTATACCAGGCCATTAATAAAATCGATATATACACGACCTGACCTGTATTTAAAAATGTATCAGATAACGTATAAAAGTTGATTTACGACGTGTCTTACATACATGTGTATATTAAATCGATAGATGATAATTAAGACAACTTTAGCGCTTGCATGTCCCTTTGGGTATAAAAATTATATAAAGAAAAGGAAGATTTAAAAGTTGACACGTATTAGTTTATGGTTTAATATAAAACTACTGAAAACAGACGGAAAGTATTGGTAAGATACAACAAATTGTACCAAGTACGCACACCTAAACTCCATCGTAGGCTGATACAGCAGCCATAAGCCGACAGAGTGGTGACAAAATCAACACTTCAACGCAGACGGCTCTGCGTTCGAGGAATCTCCTTCAGGCATGGTTTAATGTAAAACTACTGAAAATAGACAAACTCCACATTTCAGCAGTCTACCCACTGTTCTCTTATTTGTCAATTCACCCCGAGACGCGTTTCGCCATATCACAGCTCCTCAGTAGGGCTAGGATCGACAAAAAAGACAACTGAATTATTAGTTCTTATCCAGGTACTTACGGAACGTAATGGTAAGATACACGGCGCCGCCTCCGTTGAAGTGTTGACTTTGTCAACCACTCTGTCGGCTTGTGGCTGCTGTGTCAGCCTACGATGGAGTATAAGGTGTGCATACTTGGTACAATTTGTTGTATCTTACCATTATGCATTAGTTTAGTTAGTAGGTTATGAGGTGTTTCGATATACAAACCATGAATAGGAATTTTTGCTGAAAAATTAAACTTTGTTTCTTCACTCGATATGCATTTCGGATTTTGATTGCGAATTACAGATTATATTTGCTGCTTGGATAAAACTCAAAATCGAGGGGTATATGTTAAAATTATTTACCGATTATATTTAATCACAATCACTTAATTTTCTTTAGTCGTTCATTTAATTCATAGATAGTTTCTTAACATTCCACAATAACAATAACAGAGGCCAACGAAAAAAAGTTTTTTAATAATTTTACCTGATTCCTATGTTTTTTGGTGTGCTAAGTCCGAAAATAATAATAAAAAAGTCGTATCACCCACCAATTTTTCACAGTTTAATATTCAAAATGTGAAACGTTTATTTTTTATCATTCGAATGTTATTATGGTAGGTTGGCAATAAAATCAGAATTTTATAAGGTTGACAGTAAAATCAAATGTTATTAGGTTGGCAGTTCCGATAAATGTCACAGCTGTTTGTTTTCTTCCAGTTAATATAACCTCGCATTGCAGCGTTTAACCCATGTGCTTTAATTCACACTAGTATGACTAATCGTGGTTGTAAAAACTCTCCCAACACTTTTTGTTATATATGTGTTGAGTTTGTAGTTAAAAAACATCAAAGAATCATTACTGACTTTGTAAAAAAAGTATACTTTTGCATATTTTGGTGTAGAAATCGGTAATCAAGAAAAATGTTGGGCTCCTCACAAAGTATGTCATGTTTGTGTCGAGGATCTTAGGAAATGGTAAAAAGAAAGAAAAGAAAGCTTTTAGATTTGCAATATCCATGGTATGGAGAGAGCAAGAAAATCATTCAAATGATTGTTTTTTTTTGCAGCGTTGATGTTTCTGGATATGACTAAGGAAAAGCAGAATTGCTTGGTTCTAGGCTGAAAGAAAAACATTTATAGGAATCTGGAACATCTATTTACCATTATAGAACAAGATATCAACAGTTTGCTTAGTTTTTCAAGCAGGGAGAGGATTTCATGTATCAAATTTTTCCTATTTTGATATCTAATCGATGTCATATTGTGAGAGAACTGTGGGTGATACAAAAAAACTGATACCAGATACGGTTTCAGCACCCAAAAATACATAACACTTAGATATATTGGTTTAAAAGGTTTTTACAACTGTTTTTTTTTGTTGGCCTGTGTAATTGGCACTGTTTTCAATTAAAACAATTACCGATTATCTTTATTCATATATTGCCCCAACTTCATATTCTTTAGAGTTTATTTTAATTTATGATATTTTATTAATTTATTATTTTTCTAATTTTCTATTATTTAAATAAATATTCTATAATTGAGGTCGTTGTATGCGTTTTCCATTAAAATAAATGCAGTTTACGTTTTCCAGTATTCTATTAAAATTCATTAATCAATTATTGTAAATTTAATGTGCTTTAATCGGTTTCTCTTTATGTAGGTACAGGAGAGTTACAAGTGGTGACGAAGTAATGAAAACACGAGAAAGAAGTAAATAATTACATAAAAAAAAACGGTCAAGTGCAAGTCGGACTTTCCCAATTAGTGTTCCGTATGGTGACTGCTTTTAAAATAAAATAAAATTCTTACCTAGCCCAAGTTAATTAAGTTCCTGACATGTATATATCTTAAGATCCAATATGTATTTTCACGTTTTTTTCTTAGTCAATGATGTAACACGTAGACTGAAAAGTTTTTGGTCTAGCTCCTTAAAACACATTTTTTTTTTTTGCAAAATTCGACTTTATTCATCAATATAGTCTCCTTCAAGAGCGATACAATCAGTCCAACGCTTTTCTAACGTTTCTATACCTTTCTTGTAGAAGGGTTTGTCTTTGCCTTCAAGATAGGTCTCAGTTTCGGCGATAATTTCTTCACGAGCCAAATCTCTCTTCCGCGAGCATTTTTTTGAGGTCTGCGAATAAATAATAGACGTTGGGGGCGTGTTCTGTTACACTTTAACTACTGTGATGTAGTGTACGGGCTCTGCCTTTTAGACTGTGACGCTAAGAAAATCCAACTTATGCAAAATTCGTGCGTGTGTTTTATTGGCGGTATTCGAAGCCATGAGAGAGGTGTCAGTGCAAAATTGCGTGACATAAAGTGGTTAAGAATGAATGAAAGACGGGTGCTACACAGTTTGGTACTATACAATAGGATTATTTGTAATAAGTGTCCTGGCTACTCATATAGCGAAATAAAATTTAGATACGATGCACATAACCTTGACTCCGCCCATGCACTTGACTTCAATATATGAGCGTTCTCTTCAGTTACCAAATAGCTAAATTGTACAATAAAGTGCCTGTTGATCTGAGGTATGCGTCAGGTCACAGGTTTAAAAGAGCAGTAAAAACCATTGTACATAGCTTATGCTGACGCCTTCCTTCGGCAGCTCGTACAATGGTCACCGCAATCGACCTCTCTAATGTTACATATATAGCAGTAGCCATACCTTTAACCACCCAGAGTATTAACTTCTATCGTGGTAGTAGATTATGCATTGATTGCTATATTTTGTAATTTATATGCGATATTAAGTTCTAAGTGGTGCTGTATACAATATATACTCGCATTGCATGGATGAGTTAGGAAGTGTAACTTCAACTCCACCAATTGTAATCCTACCATTTAATTACAATAAAGACATTTTATTATTATTATTATTATTATTAAATCTGGGGAATACGGTAGATGAGGAAGCAATTCGAACTTCAATTCATGCAATTTTGCCATCGTAACCATTGACTTGTGACACGGTGCATGGTCTTGATGAAAGAGCACTTCCTTCTTGTTCATTTGGGGCCGTTTTTTGTGATTTCTGGCTTCAGACGCATCAGTAACGTTATATAATATTCGCTATTAATGGTTTTTCCCTTCTCAGCATAGTCGATGAAAATTATTCCATACTCATCTCAAAATATAGAAGCCAAAACCTTTCCAGCCGACCGTTGCGTCTTTGTCGCTTCGAGCGGCTTTTATCGGCTGCTGTCCACTCAGCTGACTATTGATTTGATTCCGGTGTGTAGATCCATGTTTTATCTATTGTCAGATATCGCGTGAAAAAATATTTTTTATTGAGCTTAAACAGGTCCAAAGAGCGTTCAGAATCATCAATACGTTGTTGTTTTTAGTCCACTGTGAGCAAACGCGGTACCCATTTCGAACAGAGCTTTCTCATGCCCAAATCTTCATGCAAAATATGACTAACACGTTCTTTTGATATCTTTAGGGTGTCAGCTATCTCACGCAATTTCACTTTACGGTCATCCAAAATAATTTTGTGGATTTTTTTTATGTTTTACGGTGTAACAACTTCATTCGGGAGTCCAGAGCGTTCAGCCGCATTTGTGTCTGTACGACCGCGTTTAAATTCAGCATACCAGTAAATGATGAGTGGTTTTCCAGGGGCAGAGTACCCGTAACACTTTTCGAGCCATTGCTTTGCTTGAACGGTAATTTTTCCCATCAAAAAACAATGTTTAATCAACACAAGAAATTCGATTTTTTCCATTGTTTTGAAAATATCAAAAGTAACGTCACTAAAACCACTGTAACTTGTAAATTAATAGTCGAAACTGTCATGAAATTTGACACGTTTCTCATTTGAGGGTTGGTACTTTCTAAAAATCATACGGATTTTTTGAAAAGGGCGACATCTATGTGTCAGACCAAAAACTTTTCAGCCTACGTGTTATAATAGTTATAGCATCCTAGCTACTTAATAGCCAATAAATCAATCTAGCTCAATCTAGAATCTAGTAATAAAAGTGTAAAACCAATATTTACTACCTGTTTAATTATAAACAAATAAAATAAGATTATATCTCGGTACAAGAACGACTCTCCACTCGCTTACAGTAGTGTACCTGAAAGTATATTACATTTAACCTCCGTCATACGTCAAGGAACAGAGTTTTCATAGTTTTTTGTTTTATAGCAGATAAATTATCAAACGTATTGCACTCGTGATAATTTTCGCTCAATTTGTGGAGAATATTCCAGAATTTTTTGATCAGGACTTCTCGAAATAAAGGGAGAACATTGATTTTTGGCAATTTTTTTAAAATAATACAAAGAAAAGTGTGCTCAAGTATTACATCATATATATTTTTGAACTTTTTTTTTCATTTCCGATTTCACCCCCCCCCCCCAAAACTAACCCCATAAATCAAAATTTAATTTTCAAACGTATACAGCTCTGATTGGGTCATCAATTTTTATATTTGTGCCAAATTTCAACTTTTTATGTCAAATAGTTTCGGAGAAAATCGGGTTGACAGACACCGAACTGATTCCATAAACGTTCCATCCAGAACACTAAAAACAGAGCAATGATACTTTCACATGTAAGATTCGACATATAAAGTATTTTTAGTTCATTCATTCGGACAATTACTACTTTTTGAAAAAATTTTTTCGCACATAAACTTTAGGGTACAAGTGTAGAAAATAAAAACATTCCTTGTAATTTCACAAGAGAGTAAATTTTGACAAATAAATTTATCTATTATTTTCAAATTCACGTCAAGTCCAGGAAGAGTTCAAGATCCTGTCTGCATTCCCGCAATATACCACATTCCAAACTTGACACGAACAAGGAAGTATATGGTAAACGAAACATTTGTTTATTGAACTCCACCCTAATGAACTAATCAAAAACATGTCTCGCTATTACATTTCAAAAATGAATGTTTCCGAATCTCTACTTATATATTCTTAATTATACGTGGGTTTTTTCTAGATAATAATAATAACTGGTCAAGTGCAAGTTGGA
The DNA here is from genome assembly GCA_019049505.1 of Pachyrhynchus sulphureomaculatus. Taxonomy (NCBI): domain Eukaryota; kingdom Metazoa; phylum Arthropoda; class Insecta; order Coleoptera; family Curculionidae; genus Pachyrhynchus; species Pachyrhynchus sulphureomaculatus. The sequence goes on along the minus strand of CM032449.1, from coordinate 77,626,336 downwards.
CTTGCGCAATTGCTGTTTTTTTTTTATGGGTCCAGCACACGTGCTGCAGGGAAGTTCCTAAAGCACTCCAGGAGCGGCATGTGTGCGGAAAAAGCGATTCACGTTGTTCTTGAATCGCTGTAAGTTGTACTCGGTCGGAAACAATGTAGGTTAATTGCTTTTAAAATAAAAAAATTTGTTACGCAGGTATAAAATGCTCAATTACTTCACAAAACACACCCTAAATAAATTTTCAACAAACTGTTCTTCCGATCTTTACTGAAAACTGATGACCTTGAAATTTTTTTTTATATACCAGGTAAATTATTAAAGGTGATAATTTTCGATTAATCTACACCTTGTGGAGAATATTCCAGAACTTTTTCAAAATTTTATTAGTACTTTTTGGGATAAGGGGGGGGACGATTTCTCGCGATTTCTTAAAAATAATACAAAGAAAAGTGTGCGCACGTGTTACATTATATATATATATATATATATATATATATATATATATATATATATATATATATATATATATATATATATATATTTGAACTCGTGTTTTTACAAGCTATCATTGATACCCCACATGGTGAATTTTTTTTTTCACTTCTGATTTCGCCCCCCAAAATTAACCCCTCAAGTCAAAATTTAACTTTCAAAGCTACACGGCTCTAATGAGCCCATCAATTCCTATATTAGTACCAAATTTCAACTTTCTATGTCAAATAGTTTCAGAGAAAATTGGGTGTGACATACAGACAGACAGACAGATGGACAGATAGACAGACACAGAAGTGATCTTATAAGTGTTCCGTACGGAACACTAAAAATGGTTTTTAAAATAAACAGTTAGATGTTAAAGCCTAATTGACAATTTAGTAGGACACTTGTGTTTAGTTTTTAGTGTTCCGTATGGAACACTTATGGGATCACTTCGGTGTCTGTCCGTCTGTCTGTCTGTCACACTCGATTTACTCTGAAACTATGTGATATAGAAAGTTGAAATTTGGCACAAATATAGGAATTAATGGTCCAATCAGAGCCGTGTAGTTTTAAAAGTTAAATTTGGATTTAAGGGATTAGTTTTGTAAAAACACAAGCTCAAAAATATATATGATGTATTGCGCAAGTCCGACTTGCACTTGGCGTTTTTTTTTATTTAGTTCATTACAATGTAATTTAATAAACAAGTGTTTAATTTACCGTATATTCCACTCCTCAGCAAGTTCAGCAAATGCGTTGCGTGTCAACACGAAACAAGCTGACAATTTATATGTTCATTAGGGCAAGTCTCACGTACCCATAGATCCACCTTTTACAGCATTCAAAACAAGGCTCTGTGCATCATTGCCAACGCCCCATTAGATTACTGACATGTACATATCTTAGGACTCAAACTGTATATCCATGTATAACAGCTCATGTAGTAGTAGTTAGAGGGCTTGGCCCTGCCTAGATTGCCAATAAAGGAAATTGGAATACCGCATATCTACTAGTTATGATGTTCCACCAAGTAAAGGCAGAATTATTTTACTTGACAAAAAAATCTCTAAACTGAGGGTACTTGGTGAAATCTTATGAAAAATTAGATATTGCTAATTTATTACTGACTTTTTCTAATTTTGTTCTCCAATTGCATATAGATATAAATTGTTTTAATTTCAGTCACTGTCGTCGCCTTTGTTGTCATAATGCTCAGAAAGTAATAACTTGCCTGAAAAATGCACAAAAAAAATTGTGTTCCTAACACATGCGACGGCTTAACCGAACTTCGAGCGCGCACAGTAAAACGTATCAGTTACCGCACTTGTTCGGATAATACCTAAAAACCAACAGTCTATAGTATGCATTTTGCTTATGACATTCTTTTCAACAATACACAAAAACCGTAGCTAGACAAACGTGCCACAACGCTACAAAAGCTCTTTCCGATCTATTCCAAGCCCGAAACTGACATTTCAATTGACTTGATTTTCTATTATATCGGATGGTTCCCTTGTTAAGTTAAAGTTTAAATAACCTTTTCATTATATTACATTGGACAAAATGTATTGTGTAATGTCATTATTTAGCATTGTTAATTTATTTAGAAATAGTGCGCTTTTAAAAACATACAATATGTATATATCACGGTTATGTATTCTTAAGTTTATTTGGTTAGACTGGGAGTTGAGATTTAAAAAATTAAAGTCTTGTGATATATGCATAAATGTATGTGTACGAGGTTGGTTTGATAAGTCCGTGCAAAGTCCGAAAGATGGCACCACCGGCGCGTATCGAGGTCGTGTTTAGTTAGTAGCATCTCTTGAATGAACGCACACCAAGTTTCAGCCATATTGGTCTATTTCTTTGTGTTTGGCATTCGTGTGAATCAAGGAAGTCGAGTGATTTTCAAGAAATGGACGAAAAAGAATTTCGTGTGGTGATTAAACATTACTTTATGAAAGGCAAAACGCCTCAGGAGACTAAAGAGAAGCTTGATAAACATTATGGTCACTCTGCACCTTCGATTAGAACAGTTTCTAAGTGGTTTCAAAATTTTCGGACTGGCCATATGGGCACAAGTGACGCTGAACGTTCTGGACGGCCTGTGGAGGACTCCAGAAATCATTGATCAAATCCATGATATGGTGATGGATGACAGAAGAGTTAAGGTGCGTGAGATTGCTAGTGCTGTGGGCACTTCGACTGAACGGGTACATAATATTTTGCATAAACATTTGGACATGAGAAAGCTATCCGCAAGATGGGTGCCGCGATTGCTCACGCTTGACCAAAAATGGAATCGTGTGAAGTGTTGCAAGGATGGTTTGCAGCTGTTCCAGCAGAATCCGGAGGACTTTAAGCGTCGTTTGGTCACTGTGGATGAAACATGGATACATTACTATACTCCTGAGACCAAACAACAATCTAAACAATGGGTTACCAAGGGGGAATCTGCAACAAAAAGGCGAAGACCGTTCCTTCGGCCGGAAAGGTTATGGCGACTGTCTTTTGGGATTCGCAAGGAATAATCCTCATTGACTATCTGGAAAAGGGTAAAACTATTACAGGTGAATATTATTCATCGTTATTGGACCGTTTGAAAACCGAGCTGCAAGAAAAGCACCCGCTATTGGCCAACAAGAAAGTCCTTTTCCATCACGACAACGCACTAGCACACACCTCAGCAGTTGTAGTCGCAAAATTAATGGAAATAGGATTCCAACTCGTTTCACATCCCCTCTATTCTCCAGACTTGGCTCCCTCGGACTACTATTTGTTCCCCAATTTGAAGAAATGGCTGGCGGGACAAAGATTTTATTCAAACGAGGAGGTGATTGCAGACACTAATGGATATTTTGCAGACTTGGACAAATCCTATTATTCGGAAGGGATCAACAAACTAGAACATCGTTGGACGAAGTGTATAAGCCTAAATGGAAACTATGTCGAAAAATAAAAAAAGTTTACCCCAAACACATAAGTAGTTTTTATTTTTGCACGGACTTTTCAAACCAGCCTCGTATATATGTATGTGTATATATATGCATGTATATATATATATATATAATGTGTATATATATATATATATATATATATATATATATATATATATATATATATATATATAATATAAATTTATTTCCACTAAGACGACTAAGATGTCGAAAATATTTAATATTTAGTGGGATATTCTTTCGCGTCAATCACTACTTGACATTTTCTGCCCATAGAATCAATAAGCCTAACACAAAAATCGGGTGGTATTTTTTCCCATTCTTGTTTTTAATGCGATCCAAAGTTCGACCAGGTTTTTTATATTCCTTTTCCTAATTTGTTTATCCAGATAGTGCCAAAGATTTTTTATCGGGTTCAAATCAGGTGATTGTGAAGACCAGTGTTTTGGGTCATTGTCTTGTTGAAAAATCCATGACAGTGGCAAATCTTCTTTATAAGGAATCAAATTATTTTCCAATATCTCAAGATACATTTGAGCATCCATTCTGCCATTTATCTTTGTCAATGGCCCCGTACCAGACCGTCGAAAACACTCCATACCATGATATTTCCACCGCCATGTTTGACAGTAAGTACAAGGTACTTTAGGTCATATCTTAGACCAACTGGTCTTCTTACATAACCAGTAGAATCACTTCCAAAGAGTTTGAGCCTACTTTCGTCACTAAAGATTACTAGAGACCACTGATTTTGAGTCCAGTCTTTATGTTCCTTAGCAAATTTCAATCTCTCTTTTCTGTGAGGCTTTGTAAGGCTTTTTAATAACACGGCTACCATGAAGATTTTCAGATAACAGACGAAGCCTAATAGTCATGTCTGACACCAATACACCCTGATATTCCTGCCTTAGTTCTTTATTAATATCAACAGCAGTTTTCTTCGGATCATTTTTCGTTTTTCAAATTATAATTTTGTCTACTCTCTTACCTGTTTTTCGAGGTCTACCACTTTTAACTGCTGGATCAACAGTGCCCCTTCTCGAGAACTTCTTAACAATTCTGCTGACAGTGCCCCTATGCATGTTTAAAGATTTTGCTATTTCAATTTGCTTATTTCCACTTTGATACAGAGAAAAAATTTTATGTTTCAGATCAGAACTGTAATATTTGCAATTTGGCATTTTGGCAAAAACCGCACTCTTAAACAATGCTACTAAATTACTTCGTATCAACAATAACGTACTCTTAAAGCAGAATGATAAAATTATTTCAATGCTTTCGATAAGGACGAAACGCGTTTCTTAAAAACCTTATCTACCAGAAAAGGTAACCAAAGTTTTTATAGTCAATAATAAAATTCTATAAAGAAATTGTCAACAAAACAAGACTAGTTTTTTTATTCCTAAAGGATAGTATTTTATATTTTTGATTAAGGAAATGTTTCCATACTTTTTTTCGCCGCTGTATATATATATATATATATATATATATATATATATATATATATATATATATATATATATATATATATATATATATATATATATATATATATATATATATATATATATATATATATATATATATATATATATATATATATATATATATATATATATATATATATATATATATATATATATATATATATATATATATATATATATATATATATATATATATATATATATATATATATATATATATATATATATATATATATATATATATATATATTATATATATAATATATATATATATATATATATATATATATATATATATATATATATATATATATATATATATATATATATATATATATATATATATATATATATATATATATATATACAGTAATACCCCGCTTTACGCGAGGGATACGTTCCGAAAAAAATCGCGTTAACTGAAATTCGCGTATATCGAGGTTTATGATTAAACATAGTCAAAATTTAATACAAAAAAATACAAATCATTTTAATCAATCACTTTAATTCTAAGAACACTTTATGCAATACATACTCTTATTTTTTACGGAAAAATACATCTATTGTCTTTTGGGTAACGTTTTGTTTACGTTCTTGTAAAATACGTTCATAACACCCAACACTGTTTTTAATTGTTTGACACACGGTCAAGACACGGTCATCATTATTGTCTATACTCTGCAATATGTCCAAACCTGAATAAATTTTTAAAAGTGCATTTTGTATTTCCCCTGAAGATAAAACTTTCTCTTCTACTTGTTCTTCCTCATCGTAGATAGGATTATTCTGTAACTCGATCAGATCTTCATTGCTAATAGGATCGTCGTGCGTTGCTACAAGTTCTACGAGATCTTCTACCGTGACATCTTCAAGTTCAGACCCCTCAATCATTGCAGCAATGTCTTCAAGCACTTGTCTCTGCATCTGGACAATTCTTCTAGTGCTTCCACTACATCTGGCCAAAGATTACGCCACACCCCATTCATACAACTCATTTTAACTTCCTTCCAAGCCTCTTCTATGTTGTGAATAGACTTCATAATGTTGTATGACTTCCACCACTCTCGCATAGACTGTCTTCCTTCCCCGTCAGTTTCATGAATTAGTTGGCTAAAAGTGCGGCGATGGTAATAAGCTTTGAAGTTTGCTATTGCTCCCTGGTCCATAGGTTGTAATATTGACGTAGTGTTTGGTGGAAGGAACTTTACGTACACTTTTAAGTCTCTGGGCGTATCAAGTGAGGTTGGATGTCCTGGGGCATTTGTGGTTGTGTTTTTTTTTTGTTTTGTTTTTTGTCTAAGAGTAATATAACTTTAGGTTCAAGCCCCATTTCTGTCACAGTATGATTTGACTGATGGGCAAAAACTATTAGAATACCATTCTTGAAAAATTTCCCGTGTAACCCACGCCTTTCTGTTTGATCGCCACACAACTGGTAGACTTGTCTTGTCTGTGCCTCGCATTGCACGGGGTGTTTCTGAATGGTACACTAGTAAAGGTTTCAGTTTGAAATCACCAGTGGCATTACCACCCAGCAGAAGTGTTAGTCGATCTTTCGCAGCTTTGAAACCACTGGCTTGACGTTCTTCCTTAGAAATGAATGTTCGAGATGGCATTTTTTTCCAGTAAAGTGCGGTCTCATCAACATTGAAGATGAGACAAGCAGGAATTTTCTCTCGTCTAACGAAGTCTTGAAACTTGTCTGGAAACTCAGCTGCAGCTTGAATGTCCGCGCTGGCCGCCTCGCCTGTTATGTGGATATTGTGAAGATTAGAACGCTGCTTGAACCGATGGAACCAGCCTCTGCTGGCAGCAAAAGTCGGAGTGGCACTCCCTTCTCCTTCTTTTGTTTTCAGCATCTCATACAAAGATTTTGCTTTTGTGCATATGAGATCTTGACTTAGTGGTGTGTTCTTCTTATTCAAATCTTCGATCCAGACTGACAGTAATTTCTCCATTCTTTCTAAGATAGATGATCTCGAACGAGAAAGTTTTGTTGCACTTATAGGTGTTGAACCTTCGCTGGAGATTTTAATTTTTTCCCGATTTTTATAAATCGTTCTCACAGTCGATTCTGAGAGTCCAAAATCTCTCCCAACAATTGTTGCTTTGCCTCCATTTTTCCATTCTTCTTAACACTTTCATCTTCAATTCCAAAGTGACGCTTTTACGCTCTTTTTTCTTTACAGGCGCATTTTTAACGTAGGGTTAAATTATGTATGTATGTATCTCCAATAAATATTAAAACAAAACTGCCAGCCGACCGAACTAACATTACGGAACAAATGAACACACGAAACGAACGAGGAAATCCCCATAGAACAAAGTCGAAGGACAGGAATTCCCAATTCTTCAAAGAGAATATTCAGAGAAAGCGGGGATCCCCCCGCGACCATAGAGAAGTTAATGACTACATGAGCGCGAAATTTGAAATTCGCGTTATAGTGAAACCGCGCGTAACGGGGGTCGCGCTAAGCGGGGTATTTGAAATTCGCGTTATAGTGAAACCGCGCGTAACGGGGTCGCGCTAAGCGGGGTATTACTGTATATATATATATATATTATATATTATATATATATATATATATATATATATATATATGTATATATATATATATATATATATATATATATATATATATATATATGTATATATATGTGTATATATATATATATATATATATATATATATATATATATATATATATATATATAATAAATTCTTTATTGATTCCAAATGTAACATCATACAGTATACGAACAATGTCACAAAAGATACCTCGTAGGATGAGGAACTTATCAAAAGCCGTAAGGGCATACATTTCTAAATAACTAACTAAAAACGTACAATCTAGCACTTACTCTATGACTACAGCTATCCTATATCTAATTACATTATTATCTTTATACAAGCTTATCCATTTTTCTATTAACAAATAAAAATAATTATAAAGATATGTACAAACTTACAATAGTAAGTGTCTTTCCAATTTTTAGTTCTTAATTCACTTTAAAAACCTTTTATCTGCATCATCGTAGAATTCTCTCATTTCATAAAAAGATTTACTTACTAGATAACTAGTGAGTTTTGCCTTTAGTATTGCCTTAGGATGACTTCTAGAACATCCAGGGAAGGAGTTATAAATACAAAACATAGAATACTTTACGTTCCTTTGAATATATGAAAAGTTATATTTATCTGCTATCAAATTTTGCTAATGGCGAGTGCCATAGCTGTGCATACTATCACTCTCCCCAAACAGATCTTTATTGTTACAAATAAACATAACAGACTCAAGAATATACAATCCTAATACAGTTAACAGTCTTTAAGTAATAAAAATATTTCTACAACTCTTTTGTTTTTAACTGAAATATATCTCTTAAGCACCGTTTTTGTAATAACAATATTTGCCCAACATCACATGAGCCTCCCCAAAATATCAGACCATATCTAATTTTGGATACCACGTAAGCATGGTAGACAGTGATTGCTGCAGTCACGCCCACACTCTCCGATACAATCTTCAAAGCAGAACTAAATCTAGCGATGCTTAGTGCCACATCCTCCACATAAGCCCTCCAATCCAGTCTCCTGTTCACATGGACTCCCAAAAACAACACATCCTCCGATGATTTTACCTCATTATTTAGATTTTTTTTATGGGTCTAGCACACGTGCTGCAGGGAAGTCCCTAAAGCGCTCCAGGAGCGGCATGTGTGCGGAAAAAGCGATTCACGTTGTTCTTGAATCGCTGTAAATTGTACTCGGTGGGAAACACAGCGCTGGGCAAATTGAAAACGACTTTCACTGCGATTGCAAAAATATACCATTTGTGTTTTGGTAACAATGAAAGAAAGGTCACTTTTTATAAAATAATTCTGCAAAAGATCTAGTGTATTTACTGCTTTAGTTAGTAATAACTCCCGATTCGTTTCTGAAAAGATTAAAGTCGTGTCATCAGCATAAAGTACCATGTGTTCAGGCGACACTTCCGGGAGCTCATTGGTATATACTATATACAAAAAGGTCCCAAAATAGAGCCCTGTGGCACACCCCGTTTAATTAAAACTTTATCCCATTTTATAAGAATACTATACTCGTTTCGCTCAACTACTTGCCGAGTCCTATTACTCAGATAGCACTTAATCAGATTCAATGCAATACGTCATATAGTTTCAACTTCGAGCACAATTTTTGGTGATTGACACAATCAAAAGCCTTAGAAAGGTCTATACACATAGCTAGTGTTTCATTTTTTTCATTCATAGAACGTAGAACCCTCTCAAGAGCTTGATATAAGGCACGCATCGTAGATCTACCCTTCAAAAAACCATTCTGCCTGTCAGTTATTAGCGAGTGGTGCTCAAAAAAATTAACGAGTCTAATATTATTTACTCAAAAATTTTACTTATATGAGATAGTAAAGATATTAGCCTATAATCATTTTTTAAAAAAATTTTCACCCTTCTTATACACAGCTTTGATATGTGCATTTTTCAGCAAGTCTGGAAAAGTCTCTGTAGATAGGCACAAGTTGATAATATGGGAGATTGGTTTTGATATTAAATAAGACACACTTTTTAATAAAAACGTTGATATTTCATCGTCTCCCATTGATTTTTTATTGGGTAACTGCAATTATTTTTTTAACTTCTTCAGGATTCGTTAGATTTAGGAATATTGATTCTGAATTTTGTTTCTTCCCAAGATCCACCACTAAGTTGTGGACAAATTCCCAGGAAAAAGTTATTAAAATTGTTTAGGACATTTTTGGGATTGTCATGTTTAACTGAGCAATGTTCCAAAATAGTGTTTTCTTTTTTTGTTGCTTTTATTACTGTATTTAGAACTTGCCATGTTGCTTTTGCTTTATTATTTGCGCTCTGTATAAATCTTTGATTTGACAGACAATTAGCATGTGTTATAACTTTTTTTAAAATATTGTAATATTTTTTGTAGTATTCAGCTGTTATTTGTCCTCTATTCTTTATATAAAATAAAATTCTTTTTTTCGCACAAGAGATTCTTATTCCACGGGTAATCCAGGTTTTATTACTGTTCTTGGATTTGTTATTTTTTTCTTAACCAATATTTGATTAAAAGGAGACATGAAAATCCCAATAAACAACCGTACAAAAAGGGGTTTTCCACATTCTTCAAGCTCACTGTTTGCACCAGAACCTGGGCGTGATAATCCGACACAGCGGAGTTAAGAACATAGCCATAGAACATTTATTGTAATTTAAACTACTAAATATATTATCCATAAGTGTAGAGGTGGTTTTAGTGACCCTTGTTGCTTCACAAATATGCTGTTTTAGATTGTATGCATTCAAGAGATTGAGAAACATCGATACTTTATTATTTCGCTCTAAAAGATCTATATTAAAATCACCTCCCACGACTATCCTATAAGTGTAAAACTGTTTATACAAATACTGTAGTACATTCTCAAGATTCTTTATAAAAGCTTCAAAAGAAGCCAGCCCTCTTCTGTATACCATACACACACCACCATAATTTTATAGGTGCTGTCTGAAACACAAGCGTATTCCACCGTACCCTCAATACTCCTCTCTGTCACACACACATATATGTATTTATTGGTCATTCTTCGTCAATCGGACCCCCACATATATTTGATCCAAATTAAAGTTTATGATATGTAGTTTTGAAGTTTGAATGGCAAATTAAGAAATTATGCTGATTTGGGCTCAATACCGATCCAAATCTGAAAACGGATTTCAAAAAATGCTAGAAAAACTAAAGTAAAAATGTAATTACCTAATATAACTAAAAGTTTTCTCTGATAATCTTATTCTACTCCAAAAAAAACCTACAACTTTTGTCTAGCCTAGTTCCATCGTTAGAGGTCCTGGGTCAGGAAGTCTAAGGGTCTTGGGTACCGAGTCCTGTTGTTGATAGGATATGCATTTTTGATGGTGGGGTTGGAACGGTGGGTGGTTTTGTTTAGGAATTGTGCAGGTCTCGGTAAATTTGCATTTTGCGAACGTACCATGGAGCATTTGCAATGATGAGGAGAGCTTTGTTTTGGATAGTCTGGAGGGTGGAACTGTGAGTACCAGACATCTGGCACCATACCGGGCTAGAGGAGGTAAGGCCGACCCTGATGATTATTTTGTAAATTGTCAGTTTGTTATGCGTTGACAATTTAATGGACCTGCTGAGGAGTGGGTAGAGTTTTGCTAGGAACTGGTTGGCCTGCTTGGTGGATGATCTTAGTTCGTATTACTTGAAGAAAATTATTCAATCTCAGACGAACCAAATACTTACAACTACAACTTCACAAATATAGAGACTGGTAAAGCGTTGTTATGTGTTAATCTATTTTAATAATTTCTGGAGGAAATAGAGACATAAAATGTCTTCCTAGTATTATATTTTAGATATGGGTGTAGGGTAAATTAAAAATACCGAGGGTTCACTGAAAGAGTCCATTTACACTCCGTTTAACTAATAACATAGTTGTACCTTAAAAACAAAATTGTTGCATAATAAAAATTGAGTTGAGTTAGGCCGCTCTCTGATTTGTCGGTGCGGTATCGTTTTTCTCGGTGTCCCTGACTTGCGCGGGATGCGCGGGCGCGGAGCAAGTCAGGTGGGTTTCATTGAAATATAGGCGTTCAGCATGTTTTCGTTACCGAATCGGTACCGAGTACACCGAGAAAAACGATCCCGCATCGACAAATCGGAGAGCGGCTTAAGTGTCTTTACGCCTACTCGAGTATAAATATAAGGTTCTTTTGATAAATATTAAAAAATCCTACTTTTCACAGATAAATATTTACTGTGAAGTATTAATAAAAACAATAAGCAATATTTCTGTCAATAAGTTTTAATCCACGTCTCATATTAATTTAGGCTTAACCTATACAGATTGTAATACTAAAACTGTTTCAGGTAAAAGTGTATTCTCTAAAACACCTAAAAAATACTAGAAACAATTAAAAAATGAAAAAGTTTAAAGCTTTAAAGCAGCAGTTACTTACATTTGGGGAACACTGTATACATATATCACGTATAGACAACCTCATTTTTTTTTCGGAATTTGGTTTGTCATACTAACTCGATCTGTTATTAGTAAAAGTCACTTTATATGACTGTATTTCTTCCAACGAGGAGTTCAGCAGTGCATTGGTACTAATTGTGAATATTTTACTGTTGCTCTAGTGCAAATACATATAAAGGTGCTTCCTTTTATGTACGGAATAAGAGATTTTACCTGATAATGGTGAGAAAGTACTTTTTATACATTTTAATTATTTTCTATTAAAGCCTCTACAATGTAAAGAAAGCACAAAGAGTAACTGATTAACATTTCTAATAAAACAATTCCAATTACAAGCTGTAATATGTACTATAAAATTATAATACGTAAAAAAAATGTGTTGTAAAACTTGCGTAAGCTTACGGTGATTTATTACAACTTGAATTATACAATAATTTGTTCATACCCCATCGTTACTTTAAAACCTCGCCCTTGATCTTGAACTTCTAAAAATAAATGAATAAAATAATAATTATTTAATAGAAATTACCACACAAACCGTCTGGTATTGCGAAAATCGAGTTTAATAAAATGAAAAAAATAATCTCGATGGTGGGAATAAACAGCATTATCTAATGGGCAATACTTATAGTACAGTGCCAACTCTTTGAAAAATTACTCTACTTCTACAGCGCAACTTACAAAGTTAATCTGTAATTTTAATAATGATTAACAAAATTGTAAATATAAAGATTAGGGCGTTGATTCTCAAACTAAAATGTAGAATACTATCAGCAATACCTAATCGATCAGGATTACAAGATGCTATAGCGTAATCTAATGATATGACGTTTGAAGATGAATGACTGACAATGTTTATATTTCTTTTGATATCTGACACCTTTTGTAACAGTGTATTATTATATTACACGATTATTTGGGAATCAACTCCTTAATCTTGATGCTCACCTAGATAAAACAGTCGAATAACATTGTAGGCAAGTTTAATCTATAATAATTTTATAATTTTCAGGAAATTGTGCATTTTTAGTGTATTGCTAAAGGGCATTTCTTTACATTTCAGGATCACTGGATCTCTATCTGTTTGTTGGTAAGTTTCGAACGAAATAAGATATCGATTTTTAACTTTAGTACACACATAATATTTCAAGCAAGAATGGAACGTATAGGTTTTCGGCGACATCTCTTAAGAGGAAGGGCCATCCGCTTCCTCTTAAGAGATGTCGAGGTAAGGGTCGAAAAATTTTATTTATTTTCAATATCACTATAAATTTTTTTCTCGGTTTTTACTTCAGATAATAAATAACTTATTAGTAAAATTATTTATAGTCAAACATATGGCGGATTAAAGGGGTGAAGCAGGGCATTACAGGTCTTGGTATATATCGTATTATATGTCCTTTTCAGGGTCCTTGGAGTCAGGGAATATGAAAATTGTACTATTTCTTCATTTTTTAAAATTATTTATGGTCAAAAATATAAGGGGTCGATAAGGTGGAGGATGGGTTTAAAGGGGCTGCTTTTTATATACTGTAATCAACAACCTCGTTAGGGTTCTTGGAGTGGAAGAATCTGAAAATTGTGGTACCTTTCCATTACTTCCAATTTTAGTAGAAATAATATGCACAATGAAATGTCAGGTTTCAGTAGTAAACATCTCTGAAGCCCGGCCTCTGCCTAAATTATTTGTAGTTATACTAATGCATAAGAAGGGAGAAAAAGATCCAAATAACTATAGAGGCATAAATCTACTAAACTGAAATTAACAACAAAGATTATAACAACAAAAATGAACGCAAGAATACAACTGGAAGAAAAACGGAAAGGATTTAGAAGTGGGCGCTCATGCACCGATGCCGTATTCATTGTGAGCCAGGTAAAAGAAAAATCCATAGAATACAATATTCCAGCATATTTGTGCCTGATAGACTTAAAAAAAGCTTTCGACAATGTGCAAATAGAAGATGTTATACAACTGTTATATAAGAGGAACATTCCATTAGACAAAATGAAAACTATCGAGAATATATATATACAGACAATAAAGTAGTCGCAAGATTAGCAGAAGGAATGGCAGAACCAATCAACTATGAATCTGGAATCAGGCAGGAAGACTCTTTAGTTCTTCTTCTATTTAATATTGTCATGGAATGAAATATAAAGAATGTCAAAAGAAAGAAGGGATATAGAATGGGTCACAGAAACCTTAAAATTATATGTTATGCAGATGACGCGATATTATGGCCGAGACCGAGGACGATCTGCAAAGTGTGCTATACGAATTCTACATAGCAGCAAACAATATAATATGTCAATCTCAATGAAAAAACCAAGACACTAGTAACAGCAAAATAGCAGGTCAGGTGCAAGCTGGTGGTGGAAAATAAACCAATAGAATAGGTGATGGAGGTCGATTACCTGGGTATCAAAGTATCTAAGCCGTAAGTATCTAAATAAGTAAGCCGAACCGATTGGCGCGGTGGGTTAAGATGCCTGCTGTGAATCAAGGGGTCAGCGGTTCGATTCCGTGGGTCGGCTGGGTGTTTGTGATTTGTCTCATGCATGTATGTGTAGATTTGTGTGTATGAGCAAGGTAGTAGTTGTTCGTAGAAACGCAAATAACGTCCGTGGCAGCACTACCGCGTTGTCTAAAAGGTGCTGTGAAATACAAAAATTTATGTTTCAACACTTGGAAAGCGTTGACGGATATTACGACATTCTTGCCGATATCCTGGGGATATGGAGAAAGGGTAAAATTCCTACTGAGGCGGGGAGGTGAGCGATAAAAAAAAATCTAGTATCGGAAAAATCCAGGAAGAAGTAAAACATCAAGTCAACAAGGCTAATAGGATAGAGGGATGCCTCAATGATACCATATTTAGAAATAAATTCATCTGCGTTGAGACCAAAACAAGAATACAGAAGAGCGTAATACGACCAGTAATAACTTATACATCTGAAACAACACCCGATACAAGTATAACACAGAATATGCTGGAATAAATGAAATAATACTTAGAAGATGTACAAACAAGACACTGAGGAATAGAGAAAGAAGTGAAGACATAAGACGCACATGTTATATAGAAAATATCAACCAGTGGATAAGAGGAAGAAAAGTGGAATGGGATCAACACATAGAAGAATGGCAAACAACTGGTTAGTGCGGATAGCAAGAGACAAGTCACCGAATGCAGCGACGATATATAGAGCAGGGAACAAAGAAAACAAGCAATAGTGCCTAGCTATAAGTCGGAAGAAGAAGAAGACTTTTTTGTGACAATCAAGTGTCGTTTGAAATATCAGCTTGTAATGCTTGCAATAAATTATTCTTTAATTAAGAGCAAAATTCAGTGCTCATTTTAGAACTATATGTTAGCAAAGGAAGACTGGGTAAATTATTTTATCTTTTTTTTTCAGTTGGAGTAATATTTTTAACCGATTATAGAATTAACTAGATAGAGTCCTACTGCATAAAAGTTTTCACTCTCCAAAGAGTCACTCTAAAATTGTATAAAATTAAACTTAGTCCGGCTGCGATAAATTATAAACAAACAATACTTATTACTGAATATCGTTACTTGTCCGCTCCACAACATCACTGCCGCAGTCCATTAACAAAAAAGTATAGTTTTTGAAAAGTAAAAAACTAGATTGAGGATTCAGAAAACTCTTGAAGTAGCAGCCAAAAGGGTATTTATACAAGTCCGCACTATCTTTCTTAACATTTAACTTTTATATAGGATATAGTATGTTTGGTAAAGTGGCTTATTTTAGTGGGTATTACAACTTTTCTAAATAAATGTTCCAACTTAGAGCACATCCTGTAGATGCCTTCATCAAGAGTATCCTGCGTCTTCAAAAGATACTGATGAATTAGCTGTTGTACAACAATTAAAAAATCGGCCAAGTGCAAGTTGGACTTGTGCGATTAGAGTTCCGTAGGTGATTGTTTTTAAAATAAAATACAATTTCTACTTATGCTAAGTTAATTAGGTCCCTGATATGTATATACTTATCATAATATCATACTATCTTAAGAGCCAATATGTATTTTCACGTTTTTTTCTTAGTCAATAATGTTTAATAGTTATAGCATCTTAGCTACCTATTAACCAATAAATCAATCTAACAAATATTTACTACGTAAATACTTGTTAGATTGATTAATAATTAAAATGAAATCATTTCTCGGTACAAGAGCGACTCGCAACCAGGTTACAATAATATACTTAAAAGTATATTACAAAAACCTCCGTCATACGTCAAGAAACATATATTCATCGTTTTTTTATATCAGATAAATTATCAAACGTAATGCATTCGTGATAATTTTCGCTCAATCTACACTTTATGAAGAATATTCCAGAATTCTTTCAAAATTTTTTAATCGGTACTTTTCGACATAAGGGGCGGAAATCAATTTTTAGCAATTTCTTAAGAAATGCAAGTATTGCATCATATATATTTTTGAACTAACCTTCTATTTGACACCCTACTCGATGACCTGATAATTGTTTTTTTTTCACTTTCGATTTCACCCCCCCACCCCAAACTAACTAACCCCTTAAGTATAAATGTAACTTTCAAAACTGCACGATTCTGATTGGGCGATTCAAAACTACACGATTCTGATTGGTCTTTCAATTTTTTATGCCAAATAGTTTCGGATAAAGTCGGGTATGACAGACGCAGAGACACCGAAGTGATCCCATAAGTGTTTCGTACAGAACAATAAAGTTATGTTTTTACCATTAACTTTTGAAATCTCTATGAAGAAATTAGACAGCAAAATAATGCTTGTTGGAACTCTTCTTTATTGTAGTTCTTGCCTTTACAAATATTTACGTTACCATTGGCTTAAATGATCAGGTTAAGTTATTCTTGTTCTTTGAGCTGTCAAAATTTGGCGTATGGAATATATGCCGAAAATATTATATCGGTTAAATCGACTGAAACTTTGACATAATGTAGTTTCTGACCTTTTCAACTAAAGTTAAAGTTAGATTAGTCAGGATAAAATTTTTACACCCTGAACAGAAAAGCACCTCGTCAGATTTTTGTGACAATTATACTTTTGGCTTGTCCTGTATCTCTATCTATATTGTAGACAGATGTATATATATATATATATATATATATATATATATATATATATATATATATATATATATATATATATATATATATATATATATATATATATATAATATATATACATATATATATATATATATATATATATATATATATACATATAAAATATATATATATATATATATATATATATATATATATATACATATAAAATATATATATATATATATATATATATATATATATATATAAAAATATATATATATATATATATATATATATATATATATATATATATATATATATTTTATATATATATATATAAAAATATATATATATATATATATATATATATATATATATATAAAAATATATATATATATATATATATATATATATATATATATATATATATATATATCCATATATATATATATATATATATATATATATATATATATATATATATATATATATATATATATATATATATATATATATTATGCTACTGTGATCAAAAAATAGTAAGACTTTTAAACTTAAATCGCCCGAGCATTTCCAAATCGGATTAATTTTTTTTCGTGAGGTTGGTAGGACCTTAACTGCTGTCTGTGTCAGAAGTTGCATTAAATTTTGTTTTAAAAATGGTTTTTTCTGAAGCTATTCGTCTCAAGAGGCCGGAATTATGGGCCGATTTTTGATTGATTTTTTGATCACGATAATGCGCCTTCTCACACAGCATTGGTTCTTTGCGATTTTTTCAACAATAATTCAACTCATATCATTCCGCAATCGCCCTATTCGCCTGATTTAGCTCCGTCGGACTTCTGACTATTTCCTAAACTCAAAAAACCGCTTCGAGGACATCGTTTTGAGTCGATTGAGGAGATTAAAACCGAATCGAAGAAGGCTCTAAAGGCCATTCCAGAAATCGAATTCAACAACTGTTTCGAAGACTGGAAAAAACGTTGGCATAAATGCATTGTATCCAAGGGAGATTATTACTTTGAAAGGGACGAAATAAATTTGGAAAAATAAATAACCCGTAAGCGTTTTTATTTCAAAAGTCTATTTTTTGATCACAGTAGTATATATATATATATATATATATATATATATATATATATATATATATATATATATATATGTATATATATATATATATATATATATATATATATATATATATATATATATATATATATATATATATATATATATATATATATATATATATATATATATATATATATATATATTCTTAAATATAAAATTAGTTAGGGAACTCGGCAAAGGGCGTGATGGGCGAGTTCCCCAACTAATTTTATATTTAAGAATTTTGTTAGATAAAGCAATTTTTTCTTTCTTTATATATATATATATTTATTACTTTTTATAAAAATAAATTGTAGCACGTAAGTAAATAGGCAAAAATGACAAAACATATGT
This sequence comes from Pachyrhynchus sulphureomaculatus, assembly GCA_019049505.1. NCBI lineage: Eukaryota > Metazoa > Arthropoda > Insecta > Coleoptera > Curculionidae > Pachyrhynchus > Pachyrhynchus sulphureomaculatus. Next base: position 77,607,844 of record CM032449.1, on the reverse strand, counting down.
TTAATAAAATGAATAACACCAATCAAGGTATATAATAAACATAATTAACATTATATTAAAGTTTCATTCAGATGACAGCCACTAGAGCGAATCTGCATGTATACACCTAGCGAGTAATAAACAATAATTACCAGATTTTTTTAGTTGATTTAAATTTGTTAATGATATAGTTTTTTACAGAGTTCGGCAATACCTAACATAGATTCATTTTTAACAATTTTTAGATGACCTATCTAATGTGTTAATCGTTTAATTAGATTATCGTTTCAAGTATTATAGTTATGAATTTAACTGAAGATTATTGTTAAATATTTCAAGAAGCCGATAAAAATAGAAAGTGAGGAAACTGTACTAATTTGAAAATTTATGAACTACAGCCTATAGTGATCCTGAAAGCCAACACCCAGACAACCTTTTTTGTAATCTAAATACAAGGCATTTACAGAATTACCCCATACGCAAATGCACTGGGAGATATAGCAGTGAAACAAAAAATAGTACTAGTAGAACTAACTTTCCCAAGTTTTATCAGAAAAATAATAAAAGGAATCAACTAAATCATTAATAAATTGTAACATTCATTTTTTCCTAGATTTTAAGACCATGTAATGTTACTGATTTTTCCATTTCAAATTGTACTTATTTTCATTTTTGTATCGAACGGTATATTTAAACAGAGATTCCAAGACGTTCGGTATATATTGTGTTGTGCGGGTTCCTGACCGAACCTCTCGCTACGCCGCGATTGGTGAAATGTTTGATCCGCAGTTTTGATTGGAGCGTCGTGATATTACAGGCAAAAGTCGCACGATTATTTAAGGCTCCGCAGAGCTGGAATCGAGGCTGTTTTCCATCTAGCCGCAGCCAGGCAGTACCGTCTAGCCGAGAGGCTATTTTCCATCTAGCCGAAGTAGGCTAATTTTCATCAGAGCCGCTAAGTAAAAGCACCAGTGTCGTAACTAAAAGCCGTAGTGGGCTTTCTAAGTGTTTGCTAAGAAAAAGTGTGAAATCGGGCGTAGTCCATCAAAACAGGAATAAGAACAGTAAGTCAACAAAACTTCCTTCAATAGACTTATCCCGGAGTAGTGCCTTAACTACAATTTAAAACAGACTAAAAAGTGAAGTGTAAAGCACGACTTTTCGTCTTCGGGGGTTATAATAGTTTAAAATTTAAATGTAACAACTACTAGATAGGCTAGAATTTTTTTTGGTAAAACTGTAAGGTTAGAACTTTTTATTTTAAAAACATGAATAAATTTTCTTTTAGTTGATTAAAGCTAGTGTCTCACTGAATACTTATTTTTCTTTTCAGGATAAGTTGTACTAGACTAATTCTTTTTTGTAATACCCATAAAACCCTTCAGCATTTTTCCATTTTATTAGCTGAAGTTAGATCCTTTCTATTTTAAAATGGATGGTGCCCCCAAAATTTTGTACAGCTAAAGCCTTTTAAAAAATAGAAATTAATTCCAAAAAGACGTAAGAAAATTATCTCTTACCCATATCTCTCCACCAAGGAAAACTGAGCTAGTGTGTGTTTAATTTCTTTAGTTCTTTTAAAATCAGGGTTCACTCAATTCAGTAGCAGAAATTAAAGCGGGTAAGTTCCAATGTTACAAAATTGCGCTCAAGCGTGGGACAAACAACTTCTCACAGGGTACAAAAAAAAAAAGATGCCTCAAACTGAGAACACTTTTTCACATCTTACAAAATGACGCAGTGTACGTGGGGCGCAATTAAACACTTTTTCATAGGCTACAAAATAGCGCTGTCAACGCGGGGCTTTTGGAATTTTATTTTTTAAAAAAAGGGTTCAGTGTACTAGCTTTCGAACAAAATAAAAGCTCTAACTTTGCAGATATTTTTATTTCATAATACTTATTAAACGAAACTACACTATAGCAGTAAGACAAAAGCAGGAAATTTGTAGAATTTTTTTATTTCAATTTATCTGATATAGATATTTGAATTTTGTTGTTGACTCTAAGATAAGAGATTCCTACTTTTTTTCTTAAAAGCTACCTTTATAGTTCAGATTAGCAGATGTGCTGGTTTACTTTAATTTTTACAGTGTTAAATTTATTTTGCGGTGAACCGAGAACAAAAAACAGTACGTTTTTTTTCACCGATGTTTTGCATGAATATTAAAAATACTTTGCTGATAGACGAAACGGTATTTGGAGATTTTTTTGTTGAAAATTCTTAAGATATCTTAGTAAAGGAATTTTAATACAAGGCGATATTTAGAATTTTTTTTGAAATTGTCGAAGATTTTTTTAATGTTTAGTAAAGAAGTTTACATATTTTAAGTGCCTTTACATATTTTTTATTTTGACTATTGGGAGCACAGGAGAAATATTTTCACGACTTTTTAAACAATTCTTTTAAATTGTATTCAATTATCATGGAAGCTTTCAATTTTAAAGTCAATCACCTACTGGAAAATGAATTGGACTATGAACTGAAAATCCGTTGTACTTTCTCAGAACGTCCGGTCGCGGATAAAAAGAAAGATTCTAACGAGGATCTTAAGTAAAGAAATATTCCAATAGATCAGATTGGACTAAATAGTTACAAAAAGTTTCTGATTTTCTTAAGTCTAATAAAAATTCTCCTTCTCAAGTTAAAACTCCTGCTTCTCCAAATGGTCACATGTCTCCTCTATTCGTGCATAAATATTTAGATAACAGACCGCATATCAAGATAAATCTATTAGGTGTCCATTTTTCGGCTTTATTTGACTCTGGTGCAAATGCCTCCGTTATAGGTCAGAATGGTATTAAAATTTTAAGTCGTTTAAGTATAAAAATATGCCACGTCAAAAATAGAAGTGTTACCACTGCAGATGGCAGCCGTCTAAAAGTTTTAGGTACGGTTGAGTTGCCGCTAGTCTGCAATGGTCATTGTTTAGTAATCTCTGCTCTAGTAGTACCTTCTCTATCACATACTTTGGTTTTAGGATGTGATTTTGCACAAAAATTCGGAATTTTAGTAAATTTTAAAAATAATTCGTGGTATCCACAGTCCCTAGAAGTCAATTCTCATACAAGTTTTAAAGATTGTTATTCAGAAAGTTCTTTTGAAAACCTTTTCTCGCGTCTATGTACCCTAGATGATCTCTCGCGGACGGAACGCTTAAAAGCCGAAAAAATAATAAGCTCTTTCAATGAAATAAGTAGCAAAGATAGGTTAGGCCGAACGAATAAAATCAAGATGTCTATAGATACGGCTGATGCCAGTCCTGTAAAGACAAGGCCCTTCGCCATGTCTCCTTATATGTCAAAAGTATTAAATAAAGAGTTAGACGAAATGTTGAAACTCGGAGTGATTGAAGAATCAAACAGTCCTTGGTGTTCTCCAATCTTATTGGTGAAAAAGGCCGATGGACAGTATCGTCTGTGCTTTGACGGAAGAAAGCTCAACGAGGTCAACAAATTTGATAACTACCCATTACCGAACATCGACAGAATTTTGACATCACTCAGGAATGCTAAGTATGTATCTTCGATAGATCTTAGAAAGGCTTTCTGGCAAATTCCTTTAGACAAATCCTCTAAAGAAAAGACCGCTTTTGCAGTAGTAGGCCGAGGTCTATTTCAGTTCGTCACTATGCCGTTTGGTCTAAAGAACGCTGCTCAAACTCAGCAACGTTTAGTGGACGCTATATTTGGTCCGAAATATGAGCCACATATTTTTACCTATCTCGATGATATTTTAGTAACATCGGAAGACTTCGAATCGCATATTCGCTTACTTAAGGAAGTAAAAGATAAATTGAAAGAGGCCGGACTGACGATAAATTTGAGCAAATGTGATTTTTTCAAAACTTCTCTAAAGTTTTTAGGCTATATTGTAGGCTCAAATTCCTTGCGTACCGATCCGGATAAAGTAGCAAGCATGGTTAATTATGCGAGGCCTACTAATACTACGGAAGTTAAGCGCTTCGTAGGAATGTGTTCATGGTATAGACGTTTTATCGAGAATTTTTCTACCTTGTTGTCGCCTATTAATGATCTTTTGAAAGGACGAAAAAAAGGACAATCGATAGATTGGACAAAGGCAGCCGAAGAATCTTTTATAAAGATTAAAGAGCTATTGGTTTCAGCTCCCATTTTATCCCAACCAGACTTTTCCCAACAGTTTTATATTTCTAGTGATGCTTCTAATACCGGTTTAGGGGGCGTCCTAACACAGAAAATCAATGGTGAGAAAAGAGTGATAGCGTATGCCAGTAGAACTTTATCAAAGGCTGAACGTAACTATTCGGTTGTTGAAAAAGAATGTTTAGCCGTACTCTTTAACATCGAAAAGTTTCGACCTTACATCGAAGGTGTTCCTTTCACGGTCATAACAGATCATTATAGTTTATTGTGGCTTAATTCTATTAAAAACCCTAGTGGCAAACTAGCGCGTTGGGCGATTAGGCTGAGACAACACACATTTACTTTAATTCATAGAAAAGGAGTCCACTTGACGCTTTGTCAAGAATCCCAGATCATACAGCGGAGGAAAACAGTCTTAATGCAGAGATTGGCGTAAAAATTGATACAGTAGACATAGATCGTATAGATCCACGGTACGACAATTTACGGCAGCAAATCAAAGAATTTCCTCAAAATTTTCCGCAGTGGAAAGTGGAAAATGATTTCGTGTACAAGTTTATCCCAAACCAGTTGCCTTTAAAAGTTAATGTACCCGAGTGGAAAATACTAGTTCCTAAACCACAGAGAGAGGAAATTATAGACATGTGTCACACTCCTCCTACTTCTGGTCATTTTGGCTTTTATAAAACTCTTCACAGGGTTCAGGAACAGTATTATTGGCCAAAAATGCGTTTTGATATCTTAAAGTTTGTGAGGACTTGTGAAGTATGTGGAGCGCAGAAATCTCCAAATGCACTACCTATGGGACTGATGGGAAAAGAGAAAACGGTTAATTACCCTTTTCAAGTCATAGCAGCGGATCTAGTAGGCCCATTCCCACGTTCAAAAAAGGGAAATAAATGGCTTCTGGTGGTTTCTTGCTGGTTTACAAAGTATACCATGCTATTTCCTTTGAAAAGCTCTAAAGCTGAACATATAGAGAGAATTTTGGAAAATAATGTCTTTCTAATCCACGGTGTTCCATCGCTCTTAATATGCGATAACGGTACTCAGTTTACCTCTAGAGTTTTTAAGAGCTTAAGTGAAACTTATGGTTTTAACATCCGTTTTAATCCCGTGTACTCTCCGCAATGTAATTTTGTGGAACGTAATAACCGAACAGTCGGGACCGCTTTAAGAAGTTACGTGGATTCACATGACACTTGGGATGGCAATATTTCCAAGATCCAACAAGCAATAAATACCGCAAGACATGAAGTAACAGGGTTCACACCGTCTTTCTTAGTTTACGGCAGACATATACCTCTATCTGGATCGTATTATAAAAATTTAGATTTGGATGTCAATGTTGACAGCGAAATAATTCCGGGTAACAGGGGTGCGTACGCCGAAAATTTAAAGGGTTTAAAAGATATTTTCACCGACGTGCGTAGTAGGATACATAAGGCTTATGAACGGAACAGTAAGTCTTACAACCTTAGAAAAAGGGATTTTGCCTTTAATATAGGTGATCACGTTTGGCGAAAAAATAAAATTCTTTCCAGTGCAGCTGATAAATTCACATCTAAGTTGGTACCTAAGTATGTGCATTGCGTGATAAGAGAAAAGATTTCAGATCTAGTTTTATGTTTTAGTTAATTTAGATGGGACTAAAGTAGGACGATGGCATATTAAAGACTTAAAACCATTCAACGGACCTAGCCCTAGTGAAAGTTTGTCAGAAGAAGAATAATTTATATTTACATTATCTTAATTGCTTTAATTTATTTTTTTTGATGTTGCTCTGTAGAGGTGACGACCTCGTTTTTTTTGACTGTTATAAAAGTTGAGCTGAGGATAGCTTACTTTTATAGTTTTTGCTAAGGTTTTGGGTACTGCTCATATCCAAACTTAGGTCGATTGTGGTTGATGTTTAGCATCGACTCAGTTTTGCGAGCTTGCGAAGGAGTCACACTCAGGATATATCATAAGACTGGTATGTCGGTGGTCGCGGGATTTGATTTGCTTATGACCCCAAATAATATCCAGTTCTTGACACTTGGAAGCGAAATTTTGATTAGAGGCAATCCAAGGTGATCTTGAGTTAGGACAAGCGCAAGATGTAGCTCGTGTAGTATGATGTTGAGTCAAAAATTTTTTTATGAGCAATTTCAAAGTTTGTTACCCGAGTGGGTGTATTTTTATTACCTTAATGGTATATGTTGGGTGCAATTAAGAGTAAATAGATTTTGGTTTATCCTGTAAGTCTAAGACTTGGATTATTTTGGTTTAGATCTTCTTCTGAATTGACAAACTGAGGGTACTTTCTATTCTTTTCAGAGCCGTTTAAACGTTACCTTTGAGTCACAAATTTTTTTAAAAATTTTTTTTGCATAGACTCATAGGCGTCTGATGAGTTTTTTCGGTTTACTATCAGATTGATAGGAAATTGAAGTTCTGCAGGAGAACTAAAGGCTGATCATTTACAAGAGATGAGAGCAGAGTAAGACAGTCGTTTCACAAAGAAATGATCAAAATCTGATACCGAGATGAGAACCTTGTCAAGAGAGGCTAAGCGCAGTGAAGGAAGATTCCTAACCGAATTTTTAGATTTCCAAGAGGTAATCTAGAAGTTTGGGCTGACAGAAAACGGTTATGCCTGATACCTGTAGCAGTTTCTTCTAGAGGCTATTGTTTAGGGAGACGATTAACACCATGATCGAATATTTTAGCTGTCAACGATGTTTTCTTCTTGTTTCTGATTAAGCTGGAAAAGCTCTTGTCGTCTTCAAAAGTTTTGTTGCGTTGCCACCGAAAATTTTGAGAAATTTTTGCTTCATGTAGCTTTTTAAGCTCATTTTCGTTTTTTTTAAAATTTCGTTAGAAGCTTGGTTAAGTCAACCTTGTAAACCTTTAGGTTGTATCCCATGAGTTATCTGTTTTTACAGGCTGTGATGCACCGGGTGCTAACAGATGCCGTTACGACGTTTGGCAGGGAGTTAGTCTTCCTGAGGAACAGACTGATTGGAAGGGTAGTCTATGGAGGGTGAACGTTTGACCTTTGGGACCTTTAGGGGTTTTGTTACCCAATGGTTATTTCTATTTGAACCTAACTACTGTAGTCGACCTCAGCTCCAATTAGCCTATTAGTGGTGACAGGCTGTTGGCAGTAGTGTATTTCGGAACACCCTATTGATTAATTTTTTTGACTTATGGTGGTGTGGTAGACACCGTTTCAGTTTAGTGGATGCTATAATCTACTCCCTTTGGTTGGTGGACTCCAGGGTCACCAATTCTGTATTTTATTGTCTCCACCATTCAGTATATCGTGGTGAGGTGTTTGTCTCCTGTTATGTGGGATGGATTGAATGTTTTTCATTGTTGTTCCAGGGCGAGACCAGTACACGAGGGTTCTTCATGCAACTTGAAGAGGCGCAATGCTGGTTAAGTTTTATATCTCTGTGTAGCCACCCTGAAGAATGACGGAGGGCGTTTTTTCCGGCTCATGTTTCTAGGCAGATTCGTCACTTTGGTGCGATGTGCCGAAGATTTGATTAGCTTTTGCTAAGAGCTTTCACCAAGCTCAGTATGGAGTAATCATAACCAAGAGTTTGGGATTTGAACTCCTGTATGTATTTCTGTATATATTTCTGTACATATTTCTGTATATATTTCGGTGTATGTTGGTTGCCTGAGGGCATGTGCTCAAAATGCGAGATTTTGAGTCGTTTTGCTTATGGACTCCCATATATAGGATTATGACTTTAGGGAGGTCCTATTTCGAGACTTGCTGTCTCACATAGTTATGTTAGGAATGTTTCCTTGAATGTTAGTTGCGCGCGGACTAATCATTCTGTTCTTAGTGAGCATTGCTTTTTGAAGCAGGATCATTCAGTTTGGTGAATTTTAGCTTTTATAGCTATTCACTGTGTTTGGGGGTGAATTTTAGCTTTTATAGCTATTCACTGTGCCTATAGTGATATTGTTAGCTTTTATAGCTGCTCACTATGTTAAAGGCGGGATTGTTCTTTTAGAACGCAGACTTTGTGTAGTCGAGGACTACTTACAGAGTGTTTTCTTGGCGAGGAGCCGAGTTTTTTCTGGCGATATACCTGAGTGTTTTGTTGGCGATAAGCTGACGTGTTTTCTGGCGATCAACCAGAGCGTTTTCCCTAGCGATTTTAGCATGTCTAGATGTCTTAGGACGTCGACATTGCGCGATAGAGTGCGATTATTTTCTGATGCGACTAGTAGAGATACTAGATTTAGAATGTTTCTCTTAGCGGTGAGCTAGAGCATGGATGGCGATTTTTCCCGAGCGTTTGTCTGGATATTTATCCAGATATTTTTTATTTTTTTTTTGGCCTAGTGCTAAATGGTCTGACAAGACTTTTTCTTTTTAGTGTAAGTGTTTGCACTAGAATCATTTTTTTATTTTTTTTCTTTATTTAAGAATTTTTATAAATTTCTTTTGCTGAAATAAAAAATTTTTCAGACAATCCTTAAAATATTTTAAGGGGGGTGTTCATATTTTGTTTCAGTTCACTTTTTTTGATTTAGACAAGAGTCTAGACAAAGATATAATTTTTTGTTTTGGTAACAATAATAGAGCTGATTCTTTTATATAAGAAGACCGCGATTGTTACAGGTATTTCTTATGTTCATGCAAGGATTTTTATTTGCTTTTTGATGTACTTAACCTTAGTGTCTAATTAAGTTAAGTCTAGTTATAAGATTCTTGTGATCATGCAAAGATTTTCATTTGGTTTTCATTGTACTTAATGTTAGTGCTTAATTGAATTAAGTCTAGTAGTAAGGTCCGAAGTTTGTAATTTTGTTTTAAGTTCTGACCTTAGTATTAAGTGATAGTGTACCACTTTGTACCTTTTCATAAGTAGCCTAAGTTTAATAGACTAGTGTAGTCTATTTCTTTTTGGAAGGGGGTAAATGTAACATTCATTTTTTCCTAGATTTTAAGACCATGTAATGTTACTGATTTTTCCATTTCAAATTGTACTTATTTTCATTTTTGTATCGAACGGTATATTAAACAGAGATTCCAAGACGTTCGGTATATATTGTGTTGTGCGGGTTCCTGACCGAACCTCTCGCTACGCCGCGATTGGTGAAATGTTTGATCCGCAGTTTTGATTGGAGCGTCGTGATATTACAGGCAAAAGTCGCACGATTATTTAAGGCTCCGCAGAGCTGGAATCGAGGCTGTTTTCCATCTAGCCGCAGCCAGGCAGTACCGTCTAGCCGAGAGGCTATTTTCCATCTAGCCGAAGTAGGCTAATTTTCATCAGAGCCGCTAAGTAAAAGCACCAGTGTCGTAACTAAAAGCCGTAGTGGGCTTTCTAAGTGTTTGCTAAGAAAAAGTGTGAAATCGGGCGTAGTCCATCAAAACAGGAATAAGAACAGTAAGTCAACAAAACTTCCTTCAATAGACTTATCCCGGAGTAGTGCCTTAACTACAATTTAAAACAGACTAAAAAGTGAAGTGTAAAGCACGACTTTTCGTCTTCGGGGGTTATAATAGTTTAAAATTTAAATGTAACAACTACTAGATAGGCTAGAATTTTTTTTGGTAAAACTGTAAGGTTAGAACTTTTTATTTTAAAAACATGAATAAATTTTCTTTTAGTTGATTAAAGCTAGTGTCTCACTGAATACTTATTTTTCTTTTCAGGATAAGTTGTACTAGACTAATTCTTTTTTGTAATACCCATAAAACCCTTCAGCATTTTTCCATTTTATTAGCTGAAGTTAGATCCTTTCTATTTTAAAATGGATGGTGCCCAAAATTTTGTACAGCTAAAGCCTTTTAAAAAATAGAAATTAATTCCAAAAAGACGTAAGAAAATTATCTCTTACCCATATCTCTCCACCAAGGAAAACTGAGCTAGTGTGTGTTTAATTTCTTTAGTTCTTTTAAAATCAGGGTTCACTCAATTCAGTAGCAGAAATTAAAGCGGGTAAGTTCCAATGTTACAAAATTGCGCTCAAGCGTGGGACAAACAACTTCTCACAGGGTACAAAAAAAAAAAAAGATGCCTCAAACTGAGAACACTTTTTCACATCTTACAAAATGACGCAGTGTACGTGGGGCGCAATTAAACACTTTTTCATAGGCTACAAAATACAGTGAAGACTAGGGATCCCAAGAAAGAGCACGGCGACACATTACTCTCCATAAGGCTCAGATCCGACACATCCTCGCCAACTGAGACATAGAAACCTATTAGTCAAGTAGGAATTCAGTAGATTCAATGGAGATCTCCAAAGCTGCAATTCTAAAAAAAAATAGGAAAAGAGACTGTCAACATAAAGATCCGTTGTATTCGTTGCTTCTGTTATAGATCATAAGCT
>CM032449.1:77562393-77592393 GCA_019049505.1 Pachyrhynchus sulphureomaculatus | reverse complement strand
AAGAATCATGCGTAGTCGATGAACAAAGAATCCCATCCACTCAAAGAATCTAATCTTTCCGGCCGATGGATTTCTTGGGAGGTGTCGTGCCCTTTTTATATCACTGCATAGTCTTGTGCATGGATTCAGGTTTATAGTAATAAAGGCAAGTTTTCTCATCAGCAGCAAATTTCTCCAAAACAGCATTTGATGCGTTGCGCTGTTGCTTATGAGACAGCAAGAGCATTCTTGGTACCCACCTTTGACATACCAAAATTATTGTGGAATATTCTCAAAATGGTGGTTACTGAGACTATGACTAATATAAAATTTGTTTCTTCTTTGAAAAACTCACATTTCTTTAATTTTCTCAATGAAATCGGAGGTGGTGGTTTCAAAAGGTTGGATGAGGTGAGGGCTTGTTTTCAATCTTGCTTGAATAGACGATGCCACTTAGACAACATTATTTTGCCATGACGATTGCCGTAAAATCCTTCCATTTTAGCCATAAAGGCTTAAGAAGTGTTTCCTTGTTTTGTGATAAACACACAATTACATCACGATATCTGATTTACTCTACAGCTGCAATTTCCTTTTGACTTGACTTACTAAATTACTCGTAAACGAATAGCATTATATGATTCAAACTTGACCTATTAGCCAGTAATGAGTTTCTAATTAGTAAATACCAAGTGAGAATACCTACTGTTCCGTCTTCACCAGATAAAGTGATTTAAATCTTTTTTCTATTTGACCAATTCTTGGTAGGTAACACTAAAATTTATGTGTTTTTATCTTAAATTTTACTGGTTTACGTCTTTTTACTCTTTTTGAAAAGGAACTACTGGTATTTAGTATTTCTTTATTTTCAAACACATTGTTGCAACTTTAAAGGGATTTTTATTAGTTGTTCTGTTTTTAAAAATGGACCTTTATTGAATTCATAACGATATTGTTTATTTTCGAGATATGAAATATGGGTAAATAATTTGTTTTTTCTCTCTCATATTATTCTAAGATGCAATCTACATTAATTTATTTGTTCTGTTATAATTTTTCCGGGACTAATTTGGAAAAGTGGTAGATATATGTAACGTGTTTGAAATATTACTTAAAAAAGTTATTATCATTTTTATTTATTTCTTTATACTGCTCTGTTTCCTTAAACATTAAAATATGTAGCTTTACTAACTGGTGTATATGCTAGCAATACATAGAGCTTATCCAGTACCAAAGTAAATACCAATATATCCCCCAGCCCAAGTATTCACCATGATATCATTAGTCTATATCAAAATAAGTTACATTTGAATCTGTGGTTTTCCAATTGATTCTTCAAAACGACACTTTGATTTTTAAATTATTTAAAAGTATGTTGATGAATTTCTTAATGAATAGAAAAAAGAAGAACGTGTTGAGCATTAGACAGTAAAAATATGTACCTTTAAATGCAATAATAAATTTTAAAAAATCTCTACAATACAGACAAAATTATAAATTAATCTTTTACCACGTGATAAAACCGTAACGTCACTTGACATTTAGACATTAACTATATCGCCCTATTTGCCTACGTTTTCGTATATATTCAACGTATAACCTAAAAATTAAAAATCAAATACTTCAAATTAAAATATTTAATTATTTAATATGAAATACACGTTGACTAAGTTTACTCAATATGCCAATTAAATTAAATATTACTGAAATTTCCAATAATAATAATAAGTTGATGCAACTATTAAGTTTTAGGGGGTGAGAGAAGTACCCCTTAAAACATCGACAATTATATGTAAATATTGAACGGATTAGTAGATTAAAAATAGACGTTAACATTTTTCTTTAAGTTCATCGATAAAATATACTTAGAAATTTATTGACGTTTAGGATAAGTATCACACAAATAAATACCTTAATTTTCTTGTGTTAAAGCAACTGTTGTAGTCCATGCAATTTGTACAATTTAGCTACTAGTGTTGGGCAAAACAATTAATTAATCGGTCATAACTTTTTAAATTATCGATTATTTCCGTTAATCGATTATAGCTTTTTAAATAGTCAATTAATCGAAAATAATCGATTATTTTTCCTAGTTGAAAAAGTATTGTATTCAGGAAAAAAATCACAATTTAAAATTTTTTCCACGTTTTAGGATTCCCAGATCACGAAAAACACAGTAACTCATTTTCGTCGGTTCGTTTGTATGTCTGTCGGCCTGGCCTGTTGGTACGATAATTCTCCAATGAAATGCGATATCAATTTTAAACATCGTTTATATGTAACAGCTGATGACGTAATGAAGTTTTTGACCGATATGGCTAAGGCGAAGGAGGTGGGGGTTGATAAATTTTGTATGGTTTTAATAGTAATATGATAATTTTTCTCGGTTTTTGGTTAAGATAATAAACAAATATTAGAGGTGGGGGGGGGGTAGGTTAGAGAGGTGGTTTGGTATATATAGTTATATGTCCTTTCCAAGGAGCCGAAGAATTAAAAAGTTTGGTTATTTTTTTCATCATTTTTAATTTTAATCTAAAGAGGTAAAACGGGTGAGGGTCGTATTATATGGTTTTAATAGTATTTTGAGAGTTTTCTGATTTTTTGGTTGAACTAACCGACAAATTTCAAGCATATTAATTATAGTAAATTACAGAGGCTTAATGAGGTGGCTAGGAGGTTAGAGGGGATGCTTTATACATAGCGTGCACTATGTCCTTTTCAGGGTTCTTGGACTACAAGAATATAAAAAATAAGTTATTCTTTCAGTACTTTCAATGTTGATAGGGGAAGGGGGTGAAAGAGATGGAAGAATCTTGTATAGTTTCATTAGTATTTTTCCAGATTTTTTGGATGGGGAGAATGGTCAAATTTTAGGTATAATCGCTTATAATAAGACATAGCGGGCCGGTTGTGTTTACTGTTAATCTGGGAAGAGGATGATGGTCATTGTGTCGTTTTAACAGTATTATTAGATTTTTTCTTGGTTCTTGATTGGGATATTAGATATTTAATGAGAAATAAATTTTTTATAGTTAGTTACGGAGTGAAAGGGTTAGAACACTGATTGCATATTTATCGTCATACAGTTCTAGTCCTGTGTATAGTATATACCATGTAGGCTGAAAAGTTTTCGGTTTAGCTACTTAAAACATATTTTTTTTGCAAAATTCGACTTTATTCATCAATATAGTCTCCTATAAGAACGATACAATCAGTCCAACGCTTTTCTAACATTTCTATATCTTTCTTGTAGAAGAATTTGTCTTTGCCTTAAAAATAGGCCTCAGTTTCGGCGATAACTTCTTCATTGGAGCCAAATCTCTTCCTGCGAGCATTTTTTAAGGTAATATATAATAGTCGCTGGGGGCCAAATCTGGAGAATATGGTGGATGAGGAAGCAATTCGAACTTCAATTCATGCAATTTTGCCATCGTAACCATTGACTTGTGACACGGTGCATTGTCTTGATGAAAGAGCACTTTTTTCTTTTTCATTTGGGGCGGTTTCTATGCGATTTTTTCTACCTTCAAACGCACCAATAACTTTATATAATATTCACTATTAATGGTTTTTTCCATTCTCAGCATAGTCGATGAAAATTATTCCATGCGCATCCCAAAATATAGAGGTCAAAACCTTTCCAGCCGACTGTTGTATCTTTGGCCGCTTTGGACGGTTTTCACCGGCTGCTATCCACTCAGTTGACTGCCGATTTGATTCCGGTGTGTAGTGGTGGATTCATGTTTCATTTATTGTCATATATCGCATGAAAAAATCCTTTTTATTGCGCTTAAAAAGGTCCAAAACAGCGCTCAGAATCATCAACACGTTGTTGTTTTTGGTCCACTGTGAGCAACCGCGGTACCTATTTCGAACAGAGTTTTCTCATGCCCAAATGTTCTCGCAAAAATATGGCCAACATGTTCTTTTGATATCTTTAGGGTGTCAGCTATCTCAGGCTATTTCACTTTACGGTCATCCAAAACAATTTTGTAGATTTGTTAGACGTGGTGTTCCGGTGTAACCACCTCATTTGGACGTTCAGAGCGTTCAGCATCATTTCTATTTGTATAGTGTTTTCTATATGTATCGCGTTGAAACTTAGCATACCAGTAAATGATGAGTGATTTTCCAGGGGCAGAGTCCCCGTAACACTTATCAAGCCATTGCTTTGCTTGAACGGTATTTTTCCCAACAAAAAACAGTGTTTAATCAACACACGAAATTCGATTTTTTCCATACTTCCTAAAAATCATATAGATTTTTTCGAAAAGGGCGACATCTGTGTGAGACCAAAAACTTTTCAGTCTAAGTGTTAAAAGGGTAACTTAAAAAAATCTTGAGTTAAATATAGAACAAGTTTTAAAAATACAAACGGTTAAGTTCCCGGAAACTTGCTTATAGCACATCAGGAAAATTATTGTATTTACTTCTTTTGCTAACAAAAAATACTGTATTGTATTTGGGAGAAAATTATCCTCCGAAATTTTTGCTTTTTTCCACGTCTTCAAGTTTTTAGAGCGTGAAAAATGTATTGTCCCATTTTTGTCGATCTGTCTGATTGTCAGGACAAGAACTCTCGAACAAGATGATAATATAATACTTGAAGTATGGACGAAACTTATAGTTTCTAATAGAGATCGTTTCAAGAACAGGGAGTGAAAAAGATAGGACTTTATTTAATCATTACTTGAGAAATTTAAGTTCGGTATTTGTTTTAAAATTGTCTTTGCAAGGAAATTACGGGGTAAACCACTTTACCGATATTTCATAATCAATCGACCACCCCAAGACATGACAGTTACTAAATTAAAATCGACTAAAGTATGAATCATTTGTCTGGCTTGAATAATGTTGGTATTGTTTAATATACTCATTACAGAATAGCTCTTTTTAGTGTTCCGTATGGAACACTTATAAGATCACTTTGGTGTCTGTCTGTCTGTAACACCCGATTGTCTCCGAAAATACACTACGCGCAAAAATTAAAGGAACAAAAAAATCCGAAATTTTTGGGTGACTTTCAAAAAGCTGTATCTCAGCGAAAAGTGGGCATAGAGCTATAAAAAGAAAAGCAAATTGTAGTTTTAAGTTTCTAGTTTGTAGACCCTTAGTCTAAATATTTTTATCATAAAAAAACCGCCGGAAAAAAAAATTTTTGCTTGCCTTTCAAAAGGTCCACGGACTTCGATAATATTTTTCAGTGATTCCACCTTAGAGTTCTTTTAGCATTTTTTATCCTCTTTAATTTGAGCGGATCAAAAGCTTTGTACGAAGATTTTCCGAGGAGTTATTGTCGTTCAAAGCCAAAATGACACTTTACAACTTTAACAACTAATTATTCGAGAGCTAATGATCGTACAGAAAATTCAAGTAGAGTTTTGATAACTTCAAAATATTCTCTGTAAAACGTCTTTATTATTTTTTGATCACAACATTTTTTTCAGTGCGGAAAAGTTCATTCAAAAATTGCTAAAAAAATTGCGTTTTTAATGATTTTTTCACTTAACTTAGCATAACTTTGTAAATAATAGATAGACTAACGATATTTTCGTTGTTTTTTTTAACCTCAAAATCTCCCCAAGAAGCCTTCAAAGTTGCAAACCGCTGCGATTTTTTCCGAACCACCAACGTTCACACCATATTTTTTTTCATCAAACAAGGGTAATTATTACAAAACGAAAAAAAAATCTCAAAAAAAATTTTTTTTTAGCCATAAACTATATTTTTTTTATCAAACAAGGTTAAATATTGAAAAAAGAAAAAAAAACTCAAAAAAAATTTGATTTTTTTTTCAATAACTAACCTTGTTTGATAAAAAAATATGGATTATTGCTAAAAAAACATTTTCAATTTCAAAAAACGACAAATTAATCCTTTAATTGATTTTTAACAAAAGTGTGAACTTTGGCGGTTCGGAAAATAATGAAAAAAAATCGCATCGGTTTGAAATCTTGAAAGTTTCTTTGGGATATTTTGACGTTAAAAAACCGAAAATATTTTTAGTCTATCTATTATTTGCAAAGTTATGACAAGTTAAGTGAAAATCTGTAAACGTGCAATTTTTTAGTAATTTTTCAATCAATTTTCTCGCACTGAAAAAAATTTTTTGATCAAAAAATAATAATGAATTTTGTAGAGAATATTTTGAAGTTTTCAAAACTCTACTTGAATTTTCTGTACGACCATTAGTTCCCGAGTAATTAGTTGTCAAAGTCAAAGGTGTCATTTTCGTTGTGAACAACAATAACTGAAAAAAAATATCGAATATCTTTTGAAAGGCGAGCAAAAATTTGGAAATTTTTTTCCCGGTAGTTCTCTTACGATTACTCGAAAACTAAAAACTTAAAGCTACAATTTTCTTTCTTTCCATCAGTCTACGCCCATTATTCGCTGAGACAAAGTTTCTTGAAAATCACCCCAAAATTTCCGTTTTTTTTGGTCCTTTAATTTTTGCGCGTATTTTATTTGATATAGGAAGTTGGAATATGGTACTAATATTGATGGCCTTATCAGAGCCGTGTAGTATTGAAAGTTAAATTTTGACTTAAAGGGTTAGTTTTGGAGAGTGAAATCGGAAGTGAAAAATTTTTTTTTACCAGTGTCAAATGAAAGCTTGTGAAAACACGAGCTCAAAAATTTATATATAATGTGATATTTGTGCATACTTTTCTTTGTATTATTATTAAAAAATTGCCAAAAATTGCTGCCGCCTCATCTCAGAAAAATAATGATCAAAAAATTTTGAAAAAATTCTAAAATATTTTCCACAGGGTGTAGATTGAACGAAAATTATCACGAGTGCATTTCCTTTAATAATTTATCTGGTGTATATATATATATATATATATATATATATATATATATATATATATATATATATATATATATATATATATGCATATTATATATATATATATATATATATATATATTTTATATATATATATATATATATATGCATATTATATATATATATATATATATATATATATATATATATATATATATATATATTATATATATATATATATATATATATATATTATATATATATATATATATATATATATATATATATATATATATATATATATATATATGCATATTATATATATATATATATATATATATATATATATATATATATATATATATTATATATATATATATATATATATATATATATATATATATATATATATATATATATATATATATATATATATATATATATATATATATATATATTATATATATATATATGCATATTTATATATATATATATATATATATATATATATATATATATATGCATATTATATATATATATATATATATATATATATATATATATATATATATATATATATAGATATAGATATATATCGGGTCTTCCATTAAGGACTTGACAATTTTTTTTTTGAAATAAAACGCAACCCATTTGAGACATTTCGAAAATTTTACTATCGGCTTGAAGTACAATTAAAACATTTATGTATGGAATTCGACTTCATTCATATGTCCACCACGGGCACCTTTGCAGCGGTCGATTCGTTGCACTCAATTTTCGATGACTCGGCCACACATTTCGACGGAAACGGCCGCTATCTCTCTTTCAATACTGGCTCTGAGCTCCTCTAACGACGCAGGCTTGTTAGCATAGACCAATGATTTAACGTACCCCCATAAAAAGAAGTCTAGAGGTGTTAAATCACACGATCTAGGCGGCCATTCGACGGGACCATTTCTCGATATAACACGTTCACCGAATTTAGATTGCAGTAAGTCGATTGTTACACCCGCTGTGTGGCTTGTGGCGCCGTCTTGTTGAAACCACATATCATTAATGTCTAGCCCATGCAATTGATCAAAGAAAATACGTTGCAACATGCCTCTGTAGCGATCTCCATTGACTGTAACGTGACGGTTATTTTCAACAACGAAAAAGAACGGCCCAATGACACCACCGGCATGAAAACCGCACCAAACAGTAATTTTTTGTGGATGAAGTGATGTTTCTTCAAGCACATGAGGGTTTTCACCTGACCAATAACGCATATTCTGTTTGTTGAAGAAGCCGTTTATCCAAAAAATGCGCTTCATCACTAAAGATGATTTTGCGATGAAATTGGTCATCTTCTTCCAACATTTCTAGAGCCCAATTCGAGAACGTACGTCGCTTCATATGATCGAGTGGCTTTAGTTCTTGAGTTAACTTTAACTTATAAGGGTGCACGCCA
Source organism: Pachyrhynchus sulphureomaculatus (assembly GCA_019049505.1). NCBI lineage: Eukaryota > Metazoa > Arthropoda > Insecta > Coleoptera > Curculionidae > Pachyrhynchus > Pachyrhynchus sulphureomaculatus. The sequence goes on along the minus strand of CM032449.1, from coordinate 77,584,172 downwards.
AGATCCTTTCGCAAAAATTCGCCATAGTGTGGTCTGAGCGATGCCCAATTCTTGAGAACGCCGTGAAATCGACTGTTTTGGTTCGTTTGAGATGGACGCTTGAACGGCAGCAATATTCTGGCCACTTCGACCAACCCGTTGTCTCACTGGCACGGGAACATCCAGCAGCGAATATGTTAACTCAAATTTTTTCACTAGACTATGAATTGCTTGTCTACTGGGACGAGAATTACGACCAAAAATTGGCGTTAACGCTCTTAAAGTTGCAGTCACCGACTCCAAATTTTGGTAGTAAATTTTAATTATTTGTAAACGTTGTTCGTTCGTGTACTTCACCATGATGAAAATGTTGACTTTACTGAATGTTTTGAAGTTGACAGTTCGGTGATTGGCTTAAGGGGTGCGTTCACAGTGAAATTTCAAAGTTGTCAAGTCCCAAATGGAAGACCCTATATATTATATATATATATATATATATATATATATATATATATATATATATAGATATATAGATATATAGATATATAGATATATAGATATATAGATATATAGATATAGAGATATAGAGATATAGAGATATAGAGATATAGAGATATAGAGATATAGAGATATAGAGATATAGAGATATAGAGATATAGATATATAGATATATAGAAATATAGATATACAGATATATAGATATATAGATATATAGATATATAGATATATAGATATATAGATATATAGATATATAGATATATATATATAGATATATATATATATATAGATATATATAGATACATAGATATATAGATATATAGATATATATATATATATATATATATATATATATATATATATATATATATATATATATATATATATATAGATATATAAATATATATATATATATATAGATATATATATATATATATATATATATATATATATATATATATATATATATATATATATATATATATATATATATATATATTTATATGTATGACCATATACCATAGAGAAGCTACTGAGTTCAATATGTAAAAATATATCTGAGAGGTCAAATTGTTGTTACTACCAATTTTAGGCCTCTATGTCGAATAATTGTACCGTTATCATATGAAGTGCTTAAAAATATCCTATGATTATAGAAGAAACAGTGATGTTTATGTTTTGGACAATCGTGTTGGCGGTACAGATTGGTTTTCCTAAAATGTGCCAAGCTACTATATGCATATTTCACATTATTTTCTTTAGGAAGGCACGTGGGCCGCGTTTATAATCTAAATCTGAATAATAATAAACTTGCCTCGCGATTTAACCCAGTAAAGTTTATTCTTATTCTTGTTATAATAGGGGAATGAGGTACATATTGGGACATGAAATACAGTGGAACAGTTACAGTCGCTAATGTTAATTGAGCGATAACGCGACTGCAGTTGACTTCATGAAAGACGTCATTTGGATTGCAGTTACACGGTAGAAAGGTCGTTTGCATCATGTCATTATTTACATTCTTTATAACAATTATTGTTTATTAAAACTAAACCTAAAAATACAAGTATCATTTTGTTTTGAGGACTTCTCAACTTGAACGTTCCATGTTGTACAAAACAGTTGTTTGTAAAAAAATATGGATAACTGGTTTATACTGAGACAATTCTGATATCTTCATATTGAGATTGCTTTTGATCATGTCCAAAAATGTTTCTTCCAAATTGGCCTCAATTATTTTTCCTTTCACTTTTATACTATTTTATTGTATGCCCTCCCACCATAGACTAAACCGGATCTAGCCTCTAAAAATATGGCTTACTAGACCACTGTACTACCTATCGCATGAAACTTGATCTATATTGGTCTATGATGGGATTTCGATCATATTTAATAGCACTTTCAGTATATTACAACGAATCTTAACTAGAAATGTTTTACTAATGCAAATGTACAGGGTGAGTCAACGATAGAGTAAAGTTCATTATCTCATTTGTTTCGGGAATGACGAAAATTTTATACCAGTTTTCAGTTTTGTAAAAAATTGCCAGTAGCTCCATTGTTTCTGAAGGTGGAATACTCATAATTGGTACGAGCGTTCTATAGAGACAAAAAAAAAGATATATGTAAAGAAATTTGAGTTAGATGCTACAGGGTGTTCACAATAAATGTATGCATTTCGACTATTTTAAATCTAAAAATCTCAAATTTTTTAAATGGCACACCCTGTATATTATTATTTTTTCTGATAGATTTTACAAAGCCCTCCAATTTTTATTAAGTATGTCATATACCTATTTCTAATAGTTTTCGATTTATTTTGGATTTTTCAATTTTTACCCTTGTTTTTAATACACTTACGCTATAACATCATAGTTGCCAAGACAAAACAAAAATGTAGGCATTGTCAAATTTTGACATGTCTATTAAACAAGTAAAAATAGTTTGTTTTGTAGTAAGTGACGTATAAAGGTAATAGTTATGGATTATCCTAAAAATGAATTAACTGATATGGTTTATATACTGGGCGAGGCGGGAAAAAAACTGTCTTTTGGAAGTAAGGCTTTACGGAGCGAAGTACCCTAATAGACGTATACCATCTAGAAAATCTTTTTAGTGCTGAATGGAACGGTTTGATGGTAGTGGTACCGTTGAGTATACGAAACGGAAAGTAGTAAACCAGAATGCTACCAATGAGGAAAAAGAAATGGAGATTTTACTTCATGTTGAAGATAATCCCCGGCTCAGCAGCCGTCAACTAGCTGACTTATCTGACACATCTCAATCTACGGCTAATCACACCACAAGAAAATACAAGTATCATCCCTTTCACATGGAACTACACCAAGAACTTCAAGATCGTGATTTTGAACGAGTAAACTTTTGTACTACCATGAATTGAGCAATAGAGGCCGATACAAATTTTTTTATCCAAAATAGTGTTTTTTGATGAAGTTACTTTTCGCAGTAATGGAGCAGTTAACAGCCATAACATGCATTATTATTCAACAGTTAATCCATTTTGGGTCCGGGAAACCATTGGTCGCTTAATATATGGTGTGGAATATTAAATTTTCGAATTATTGGTCCATATTTTTTCCGCTTAACAGGCCTAGATATCTACATTTTTTGCAAAACGAATTACCCCAGCTTCTTGAAAAAGTTGATAACTTTGAAAGGGAACAAATGTGACTTCAACAAGACGGAGCTCATGCTCATTACCACCGGGAAGTTAGGGAATTTTTAAACGATAGTTACTCACAAAAATGGATCGGTAGGGATGGATTCATTCAGTGGCCCCCTCGATCATGTAACTTAACACCTTTAGATTTATTTTTGTGGGGCTACATTAAAGATCGTGTTTATGTGAATCCTCCTACAACACCAGTAGATATGGAAAATAAGATACGGGATGCGTGCAGGGCAATAACGCCATTTATGCTAAGGAAAGTTAAGGAAAATATAGTAAAACGACTAAACATGTGTATTCAAGTAGCCGGGCATATTTTTGAACATTTATTATGTCATAATAATTAATCATTAGATAAGTTTAACTATATTAAAATTATTATTAACTATTTGTTTATGTTTTCACAATAGCGTAAGTGTATTAAAAACAAAAATTGAAAAATTCAAAATAAATCGAACTATTAGAAATAGGTATATGACATACTTAATAAAAGTTGGAGGGTTTACCTTTATACGTCACTTACTACAAAACAAACTATTTTTACTTGTTTAATAGACGTGTCAAAATTTGACAATGCCTACATTTTTGTTTTGTCTTGGCAACTATGATGTTATAGCGTAAGTGTATTAAAAACAAGGGTAAAATTGAAAAATCCAAAATAAATCGAAAAGTATTAGAAATAGGTATATGACATACTTAATAAAAGTTGGAGGGTTTTGTAAAATCTATCAGAAAAAATAATATACAGGGTGTGCCATTTAAAAAATTTGAGTTTTCAATTTAAAATAGTCGAAATGCATACATCTATTGTGAACACCCTGTAGCATCTAACTCAAATTTCTTTACACATCTTTTTTTCATCTCTATAGAAAGCTCGTACCAATTATGAGTATTCCACTTTCAGAAATAATGGCGCTATTGGCATTTTTTTTACAAAACTACTACTAGGTTTAGGTATATAATATTGTTAATAAAAAAGTTATAAAATAAATAGGATGTTCTATTTTAAAAAAAACATATGTTATATCGGCCGCACATTTTTGAAGTACCCTATATACTCAAAAATAATTTTAAACTGTGCACCTTAACATTCCCTAAAACTATTGTATTTAACATCTTTTCGTCATTCCCGAAACAAATGAGATAATGAACTTTACACTATCGTTGACTCACCCTGTATATTTACTATTTCTTGGATAATTTATGATCGATTATTAGAGTAAATATAGAGGTAAACTTTTTGCTGTTCGAGTAAATATTACTCCTCCCTTATATTTTCAGATTTGAATAAACAGTGTTTGCCAGGTATATAATATGGGAAAAGTAATAAAACATTTGAATATTAAATACAATATCCAATCTACGATTACGTTTACTATACACGGATCATTAAGCAGTATTTTGGGAGAACGAAAAATTATTCTTCCGAAATTTCGATAGCGAGAGCAACAGGAGTACTAAAGTTTCGTCCAAACAATTAATGTTTATAAAGTGACAATGTTCCAAAATGTGAACAAATATAAACTATAGAAAGGCTTTCTCGACCCAATAAAGAAAACGAATTGAATTTTAATTATTTAGAATATCTATCTTCAGTTTGTACAGTACTTTTTGACAAGTAAGTCTCAATATCAGTTCTAGAGAGCGATTTGAGATGAAAAATTAGAGATACGGGTGGTCCAAATTAGAGCTTAATATAAGTGCAGACGTAAAACACTATTAAACGTACCTTAATTATTGCACTCAAAATTAGTTTTCTTCTAGTACGGGCTAGCCTAATGTAGACATATGCTGTATCTTTAAACCATTAGGATAAATAATTGCTTATAATCAATAACGTACACCACAAGGAACATCAATAACTTAGGTATTTGTTAGAGCATATTTCATATCGATACAACTATTGTGAATTGTGTTGAAAATTCCGTAGTTGTTTAGAAATACATATTTTACCAGTTAATTTTTGTAAGAATTATAATAAGCTAGCAGGTAAAAAAATTTATATTCTAAATAGCATTTCATCCTAGTGGCGCCTACACTTTTAATGTTGTACTTTGTGCTTTATGTGAGCGATATGCTGGCGCTACGAGCGTTAATCATAAACACACTAAAGATACTCGAAAGCAAAAAATTGCTATCACGTATTACTAGGATGAAACTTTTGTCATTCAGATGCTTTTAAGTAACATTACCGTTACTAGTACGGTATAGTTTAAACCAAAGTTTGAGCACGATAATAGAGTTTGTTATAAATATGCAGGGAGGAATCATGTAAGAAAGGAGACCTTAATGACACCGAAGTAGTTGAAAATGTTATTAAAAAGTTATACATATATCATAATTGAACTTGCTAGTTTCAAAACTGAAAAATTTATATATTTGTTTATGAGTTTCAAGATATTTTTAGTGTTCCGTACGGAACTCTTATGGGATCACTTTGGTGTCTATCTGTCTGTAACACCCGATTTTCTCCGAAACTATTTAACATAGAAGTTGAATTTGGGCACACATATAGGAATTGATGGCCCAATCAGAGTCGTGTAGTTTTAAAAGTTAAATTTTGACTTGGGGGCAATATTGGAAATGAAAATAAAATTACAAGGTCATCAAGTGGGTTGTCAAATGAAAGCTTGAGAAAATACGAATTCAAAAATATATATGATGTAATACTCGCGCAAACTTTTCTTTATACTATTTTTAAAAAATGGGCAAAAATCGTTGTCTGCCCACCCTATCTTTAAGAGTACTGATCAAAAAATTTCGAAAAAATTCTCTATAAAGTGTAGATTGAGCCAAAAATATCACAAGTGCATTACTTTTGATAATTTATCTGGTATAAAAAAACTATTTGACTTGACAATATGGTGGAGTTTTTTCATGGAAAGTTGTGAATTAAACCGGAACTAAGAACTACGAAGTATCAATACTCATATACTGTGCAGTACATTATTTTTTAAGCATTTGGCGAATCACAGATAAAATAAATTTCCATGATGACTGGTGAACAACGGATAGGTACCGAGACAAAATAATTTTATTTTATTTGTTTATAATTGAAACAAATATTTAGGTAGTAAACTAATTGCGCAAGTCCGACTTGCACTTGACCGGTTATTTTTAGTGTTCCGTACGGAACACTTATAAGATGACTTCGGTGTCTGTCTGTCTATCACACCCGATTTTCTCCGAAACTATTTGACATAGAAAGTTGAAATTTGGTAATAATATAGGAATTGATGGCCTTATCAGAGCCATGTAGTTTTGAAAGTTAAATTTTGACTTAAGGGGTTAGTTTTGGGGGGTGAAATCGGAAGTGATAAAAAAAATTTTTTTACTAGGTCATCGAGTAATGAAATCTTGTGAAAACACGAGTAAAAAACATATATATAATGTAATACTTGCGCGCACTTTTCTTTGTATTATTTTTAAAAAATCGCGAAAAATCGCTGCCCCCGCCTTATCTCGAAAAGTACTTATCAAAAAATTTTGGAATATTCTCCACGAGGTGTAGATTGAACGAAAATAATCACTAGTGCATTACCTTTAATAATTTATCTGGTATATAAAAAAAAACAAAACACTTCAAGGTCATCAGTTTTCAGTAAAGATTGGAAACAAACTTTGTTGAAAACTCATTTAGGGGTGTGTTTTGTGAAGTCGCTGATCATTTTATACCTCTGTAACAAAATTTTTTATTTCAAAAGCAATCAACGTACGGAACACTAATTGCGCAAGTTCAACTTGCACTTGACCGGTTATTTAACTTTGAAATCGATTTTATCTGTGTATAGATTTGTAAAAACAACAATATACAACATTAACAACTAACGATATTATAACGTCACTGACTTAACGGTACCGGGATGAGCCTGGATAAGGATTAACCACTTTAATTAGAGGAATGAAACACCAAAAAGTAACTTCTTCTGTTTTTAGTAGTCAACTCCTCTGTGGTATCAAACACGGTGTGAAGAGCCTTCCATATCTTGGATCCAATTTAAAATTCTACTGGCCCTGTTTAGATCCATATTTTATTTTAAAATAAAATTAATGATATTCAGTACTGTAATAATTGGTTCATATTTTTTTGTTATTTTTCTTGCTGAAGGAAAGTATTGTTAAACATTATATAGTATACTTTCAATAGAGTTATGAGAATTTTTCCTGGTTTCTGGTTGAAATAATGGACAAATTTGAAGAATAATTATTTATAGTAAAACATATAAGGGATTAAATGGATAAGAAAGGGATTTATAAGGATGGCTTCATATTTGTTGCATTATAGCTGCTTTTCAGGGTTCCTGGAGACAAACAATCTAGACGCTATATTATTTTTTTTTCATTATTATCCATACTGATAGGGGGAAAGTATGAAAAAGGTCGAGATCGTTAAATATTGTATACTGTCGATAGTATGAGTAATTTTTCTGGTTTTTGGTTAGAATAATGGACAGCTTTGAAGCATAAATATGTAACATAAAACAGTAAAACATATAAAGGGTTATGAGTGAGAGTAGAGGTGCTTTTATATATTTCGTATTATCCCTATATCCTATGATATTATCTCGTATTAGAAAGGTTTACACGTAAGAACTTTTAATCCCGTACAAAGCTCAAATTAGACCAACGATGGAATACTGCTCACATGTTTGGGGTTCTGCTCCCAAGCATACACTGAATTTGTCGAATTCTATTCAGACGAGAGGTATTTGTCTCATTGGAGACTCAGAATTCATCAACATAGATTCCTTGAGCCAATTCTCCAAGTACTTTCATGGAAAGTGTCCGATGGATGTAGTCGGTTTAATTCTTTCCAGAGTCGAGCATGCAAGGAATACACGCCCTGCTAATACATCACCGTATGAGGATCAGCTTGTAACTCCTTGAAGCATCCCTTTCAAGAATTGTTTTATGTGGAGAACCTCAACCCTTGGGAACGATTTGCCCAGGACTGTTTCCCACCGAGTACAATTTGCAGCAAATCAAGATTAAGGTGCATCGATTTTCTGCACGCGCTTATTCTGTAACGTTTTAGGGAGTTCCCTGCAGGACGTGTGCTATACCCATAAAAAATATGTCCTTTTCAATGTTCTTGGTGTCAAAGAATCTGAAAATTTTTTGACGAGAGGAGGGGGTGTAAAAGAGGTAGGAAATCGTTAAATATTGTGTAGTTTCAATAATACTATAAGAAGTTTTTCTGGTTTTTGTTTGGGAAATTGGACAAACTTTTAGCATAGTTGTTTACAGTAAGGATATGTGGGGTTAAAGGGGTTAGAGGGGACGTTGTGGATATATCATAATATACGTATATTTCAGGATTTTTGGGATAGAAGATCTGACAATTATACTATTTTTCTTTATTTCTAATTTTATTAAAAGCTCTTCCTTCACTTAACTTTTTCTTTATTAATATTTCACTACATATTGTGTGAAATATCGACTCGTAATGCTTGGGTTATTCTTTACTGTGAGAAGGCCAAATTCAGTGTTTATTTTAGAACTGCGTGTTTGCAAGGGAAGTACTGGGTAAATCTATTCCCCAATTTGTTTTTCTTTTGTGAAAAATTCATATATTTTAAAGATATTTTTTAATCCCATTAATTTGTTGCCTTTATTCGACACGTGAACCAAAGTAGTTTCAAATGACACATTCCTTTTACTAATAAGTTAGTGTTTTGACACTGAGCTTATCAACACGAGGTTTTTAAAATCTATCATAAAATGCTATTCTTCAGTAAGAATTGAAAATCTCCACAAATGTCTTTATTATGCGAGTTTTTAAAATACAAAAACCTGAACCAAGCCAACATAAATAAATCAAAAGCTTCTCATAAAACTCGATACTTCGATTTATCGAATGTGGGTCAAAATTTACACGGAAAATACGGAGAAGGCACTTTTTGCCGATGCATTTCGTTAATTTTTAATTGTAAAAAACCTTGAACTTACATTACACAATAAATACTAGTAGTCAGTGGCGTAGTCAGGGAGCTGGGGCAGGAGAACACTAAAACCGGAGATAATTTTTCACAAAAAAGAACGGCTACTTAAAGTGGAAATCAATTTAAAAACCGATGTCAGGTGAGGTGAAGACGTTTCACAAAAGAAAACCCCCGCCATTTCTACAGGATGTATTTTCCACATCCCTAGATGCTAAGGAGCATATAATCCTCTGCTCCCCTGACCAGTAGTAGGCTAGTAGTAGCTATTTCAAGGGTGAATATTCTTCTATCGGCATAGAAATTATTTTGATATCTTGTGTTGAGATTATGATCGTAATTTCGAAATGGGATTCAATTAAGTAAGTAGTTAGGTGTCTGCGCTAAAATTACCTTATGTATAAAACAAATTAGATATACTTTGCGTCTATACTCTGATTTTATCAAATTATGTTGGATGAATGTTGGTAAATAATAATCCTATAATTTCGCATGTCATTACCACTGATTTTTATTTTTATATCACAATAATCTAGTCGTGTCAGAATAATAGAAGTTTTGTTTTAGTACTCAAGTAATCTTTAAAATTAGATAAAACTAATTTAAAATATTCGTTTACAAATCGATAAAAATTATAAGATTTTCCGAATTGAATTACTGGTATTTTATTAGTAACGTTAAAATCAAGGTGAATCCTACTTCTTTATTAAAGTGTAGTATTGCACTCGATTTTAAATTTCGACATTAGGAAAGAAATCTGTAGTTTTTGGGCGATAGCGCTTTAGAGCACAGGTTCCCAAAGGGGGCGGTTGCGCCCCCAGTGGGCGATGAAGCCTTCCATGGGGGCGGTAGCGAGTCAAGAATGGGGGAGGGCGGCGATAAGGCAGTCAAAAGGGGCGGCCGTGGAGTACCTACCTATTTAAGAAATTAATATAATAAAATACCTACTGTTTTCATGAATAAATATTTTATCTAGCTATCTAAAATTTTTATCTTATTGTTATCGCGTAAATAAGCATTAAAAAATTTAAATTAGCATTAGGTATTCCTATACCTTATTCGGTTTAGTATTGTCGGTTTTTGCAGGTTGGTAAGCAAAGACGTGATTCACGCAATCAAGCATGTTTCAACAAAAACATGGGAGTTTGTAATGACTTGCTTACAGAGCAAGTGCACCGGTATCGCAAACAAGCAAAGCCATACAAGTTGATGCGTGCACGAAATCAAATCTATAAAAGGCAGGGATAGCTCTAGAAAAGTCTTATTATTTTTGTGTGCCTCGCCAATAGTCCGTATTCGTGAGTAAAAGTGATAGAAGTCATTATAGCCATTATTTTTATAACTATTTATAAATCTGTTGAAAAGTTAATTTATTTAAACCGTGGCAAATTTTGTATTTCAAAATGTCTGAATCTAAGAAGAAATGCCGGCAGTACAGTATTGAGTATTTAAAATATGGATTTACGCACTCTCCTACAAACCAATCATTAGCTATGTGCTTAATTTGCCGAAAAGTTTTTTCAAATGAAACCATGAAACCTTCTAGGCTACAAGAGCATTTGAATAAACTGCATGCTGATAAAGAGGACAAAGAATTATCCTATTTTCAAGGACTGGAAAAGAAATATTTAAAACAGCCAATATCAAACCTTCTTGCGTCGTATTCTAAGCAAGAAGATGATGGACTACCATGCTTATATAATATTTCATTGTTAATAGCAAAAGCGGGAAAACCGCACACAACTGGCGAGGAATTAATCTTGCCGGCAGTCAAAGAAGTAATAAAAGCTGTCCTTCATCATAAGACACCGTCAGATATTATCAGAAAAATTCTTCTGAGTAATAATACGGTGCAAAGAAGAATAGATGAAATGGCTAAAGACGTTGAAATATCATTATGCGATTACTTAAGGACTTGCAAATTTTCCATTCAACTCGATGAATCAACTCCACCAAATAACGAAGCACTACTTTTATCATACGTTCGATTCATAAAAAAGAGAAAATTTGTCAAGAGTTATTATTTGCTAAAGATTTGGAGACCGATACAAAGGGAGAATCGATATTTTTTCAAGAGAAAGAAACTCCTATTTGTAATATTTTGTCAGCTGCTACTGATGGTGCTCCAGGAATGACTGGGCGTCATAAGGGTTTCATAGCGCATTTGAAACAAGCAGTACCAAATGTACTCGCTGTACATTGTGTTATTTATCGTTAGCATTTGGTTGCAAAAAATCTGAATGAACGCCTGCATACGTCGCTTTATTACGATATTAGAGCAGTCAATAAGATTAGAAGCAATTTATTGCATGTTAGATTATTTGGCCAACTTTGTAGTAAAGATGATGAAGATTACAAGCGCTTGCTGTTGCACACAGAAGTTCGTTGACTCTCAAAATGTATTTGTTTGAATCGTTTTTTTCAATCTATTTGATTCAATATTGGACTTCCTTGAAAATAGGGACGAAAAACTAGGCGAAAACCTGATTACATCCAAAAATAACATCGCTTATTTGACAGACCTGTTTAAAATATTTAATAAAGTCAATTTACAATTGCAAGGTGAAGAGTTGAATTAAAACAAAAACGTCATAGCTGCTTTTGTGGGAAAATTTCTTCTGTTCAAAAGAAATCTAGGTAGAGGTGAATACAGTCACTTTCCCACATTATCAGCAATCTCTGCAAAATAGGAAGATTTACTTACTTACCGCTAACACTTGGACGTTCTTCATGCTGATTATATGAAGCGATTCCAGGATATTTAAAACATATACCGAGTTGAGTTTTAGATCCTTTCGCAAATGCAGATACAGCAGAATCATCGAATTTAGAAGAGGCACTCGTAGAACTCTCAACTAACGAATAACTAAAAGTAAAATTCAGAAATGGATACTATGAGTTCTAGCTTCAAAAATCAATACCAGCTCTCTACCCTGCAAGAGTACAGAAACTTTTAATTGCTTTTCCTTCATCGTATTTGGCCGAGCGTGGGTTCAGTGCAGTAGCTAATTTACTGTCTAAGAAAAGGAAGAGACTGACTGCACATCACTAAACCTGGGAATTTGCGACTGATGTTAACGAGTCACATTAACATTAATTTTTTTTATTTCTTATTGATTTTGTGCTTATTTTGAAATTTTTAATAAACAATTTTTTACTACGTTTGATGGTCGTTTTAATTAATTTCTACTTTGTGATTTTTAATAGATATAGACAGATAAAATAGGTATAGACAATATGCGACAATATTTGGTATAATTAACTATTTTGGAAGAGGGGGGGCGTTCGATTTTTTTTCTTATAATAGGGGCGGTGGTCCAGAAAAGGTTGCGAACCTCTGCTTTAGAGAAAGAGGGTGAAAAGGGTGGCGGTCCATACATTTTGTATACTTTTAATAATACTATGACAATTTTTCTCCGCTATTGGCTACAACAATGAATAAATTTTAAGTATAATTACCTATAAAACATATAAGAAATTAAAGGGACCAAGGAGTCGAGGAATCTGATAATTATGGTATTTTTTAATTATTTTCAATTTTAACAGAAACGGTAAGAATGAGAGAAATCAGGTGTTCGCAAAAGTAGACTAGTTTTTGTTTTGTCGATTTTTAAGCCATGCTATTTTATAGTTCTAGAATTATTAAGCCGATATTGATCGATCAAAGATACACAATTTTTTAAATCATTATATTTGACTGGATGGTAAATTTGAGTATAGTTAGCAAAGCTTAGAAGCTGTGTATGTTTGACGCCCGGTCCTGATTTATGAAAAATTGTTGGATAATTTTTTTTTTTAATGTAGAATGGTATAGTGCATGTCAAGGAGTATACTGACGTATTTGATATTTGGTAGTATAAACGCTGCTGGGCGCCGCGACACTAAACAACTTTTTTTTCTATCGACATACCTTTTGTAAAACGGCATTGGAAAGCTTTAATTTTTTTTAGTCTGACAGCTTTTGTTTGCGAAAGAAAATTATTTAAGAAATTTAAAATTTTCTTTTACAAATTTTAAGTGATATTCACTTCACCAAATATAGCCTATATAAAAGTTATTAAGAGGTCTTTTAAAATTATTTAAAATTTTAAATGCGGTCTTAAAAAAAATGTCTTGTGTACGACCTATCTTAATAGGCCATTAACTTTAAAATTATCGGTGCCGTTCAATTTTGTTGCAAATAATCCACATTTCTATATAAATTATAAATTCGAAAGAGGAAGTTATAGAAAAAGACAAATAGGAGGTCGTAAATATGACGGCAGTAATATCGTGGTATCGAGATGATAACGGTCTTTTGGACACATTAATTACAATTTTATGGTAGCTTTCTTTAAAAGAAATAATAAATTATACTTGGCAAAGTTACTTTACTTAGTAAGTACTATAATTAAGTAAAAATAATATATCAACTTGAAAGATAGACACAAGTCATATTCATGCGGAGTAAAAAGGGGCATAGAAGACAAAAAAATATATTAATACAATGTGGAAATAAAATAAATTCTAAGTTTCTCAAATTTTTTATTTCCTACAGTTGTGACAGGATTCCGTGTCAACATCAAGATATGCCCATTGGCTATAATATGTAAGAAACACATTATTGCAGGCAAAGATGCGGGTACCTTCTAGCTTTTTAATAATAAAATAACGTTTTTGTTTCACTTTCATAAATCAGTGCAGACACCTTTAAAAAACGTTTTAAACAAATGTTCTAGATTTTGATTTATCGGCGCAAAAAGATTAATAACATTAATAATCCGCATTCTTATGCATAAAAAGTTTTTAGTTATGGTTAGATGGATAATCAGAAATTTAGGCCACCATGTGAGCGAATGCTTTGCATTATTTTTTATTATTTTAACAACAGTCTCGACGTAAATGTATACAAAATCTGTTTTTATTTGTTTTATTAAATTATGATTAATTAATACATTTCACAAATTGAACATTCATATTAATAGTTAAAAGAATGTTATTTTACACTACTTTCTCACTTTATTTTTTAGAAAAATGGTAATTGACATATTAACTGTAATGTTGTCAGTAGCTAGAGTCTTCATTAATTCCTTTAAAAAGTGGTTCAGTTGCAATTACTAAATAGTTCCAGCATTAAATAAAATACTACTACTCATTACTGACAGAAACTAGGTAATCCGTTTCACGATGAATTACTGATACAAAGTAATTAACTTCGTAATGAATTATCTCTTGCCGTAATTTAATTATCTTATGGTAACTCGATTACTGTAGAGTAATTCAATTACTTTACAGTAATTCAATTACTCGATAGTAATTGAATTATTGTATGGCAATTCAATTCCTCCACACTTATCCATCCATATGGAAATATTTTATACTATTTCAATTTTTTTATGGTGGTTAAATCGCTCAGTGGTAATAATCTAGACGTCAGTCACTGTAGGGAGATGACATGACATGAGCGGATATAGGAGAATTATAAATGTCAGTCAAAACACAAATTATAAAAAAAATGTTTTGTTCTAAATTTGCATAAAAAGTTGCGTCTCTAGTGGACTCCATCCACCAAAAAATTTGGAGATAATAATGGAATCTTACTTTTCAATTCTTTACATCCCTTATATAATAGTCTAGTGCAATATTTAAAATTTTCCTGAGAAAAGTTTAAAAATATGGTTTTAGTTGTTATTTCTAATAAATTTGGACAAAATAAATCAGATAATTTGAAATGTAATAAATGTGTAATTATTTTCCATTAACCTAAGTTATATTCATGGTAATTTTACTACTAAGAGTAATTCTATTTATTATCTATAAAGTTGATTTACAGCGTTAGTAACTGCACTATTAAGGGTAATTCAATTTCTCTATTGCTGTGAGAGCAATTCAATTATTATAAAATAGTTGAATTACTATCCTAATTTAATTTTCAAGAAAGAATTAACAAGCATCACTTATTTTTATATCCTAGTTGTTGGGAAACAAATTAAAATTACTGTTTACAAAATTAAATTTAAGTAATTTGATTACTAAGAGTAATGAAATTACTTTTTTCAATTACTGTTATCGAACCGATAGTTCTGACAGCATTGCGATTGCACGAAAGAGTTCTGAACCTTAAAATACTAAATGCAGTGGAATGTAATATTGGGCGGCCGGGAACTTCCAGTGCTGAAACTACGGCAATAGACCAAATTTTTAATTATACTATATTGAACCTATTATAAAGATACTTTACTTATCTATCAAATAATTATCGTTTATCAATTCTGATCGTGGGTTACCTGCTAAGGGGTATCACTTTTTTACCGAATGTATATTACCAAATTGTTTTGTAATACCGATTATTTCATGTTAAAGTTGTTGGGATGCCATAATCTGCATTGATGGTCTGGCAGCTTTGGTAAGTACTGTCATTGTTGCGTATACTATCAGAGTACAAGTAAGTTTCGCGGTATTCGGTGTATTACCATCGCTACGTACGTCTATTAAAAGGCATACCACTTTACCTATATAATTAAAGAAACTCGAGAGAGGCCCAATTATATCGCTTGAAATTCCGCAACAGGTATAAAAAAAACCAAAAATGTTTTTTAAATGCGGAAAAGCGACTTTCTCTTTTTAATTAAGTTTAAGTGTAGGTGGTATTCCTAAATTAAAACGTACAAATAACAAAGTTGATAATAAGTTAATGTTCACTGCAACTGGAGATTAATTAATAATTTAATATATTAAGCTACAATTTTAATTATCTGTCACTTCGGAGTACTTAAGGATGTTCCCAAGAAAATAAATTTTCTTATGACTATCTAGAAAATTTGAATATACATATTTATTAGTGTCCTTTATATGTAGAAAAAATTTCAATACTCCTCACGGTACTAAATTTCTAAATATTAGCTGCTAAAATTTGCATTTTTAACATACGAACCCTACCCCGACCTATGTTGAAATAGATGTTTTATTATATAAACAATGTTTTCTTACGATCGAAAAACTTAGAATCATTAATTAAAAATATAAGAAATATTTTTCTGTAAAGAAAATTAAAACAAGGGGTATTCATTTTTCATAAAAAATGTTGAAAGTAAGCTACTTTTGATCGTTTTCAGTTTTCCTCGCATAACTTGATAAATAAAAGTTCGCGACTTGACAACGTCGCACTACGCAGGACGTTTGAAATACTGTCAACGCACAGCTTTTTTTTGGGTCTAGCACACGTGCTGCAGAGAAGTCCCTAAAGCGCTACAGGAGCGACACGTGTACGTGAATACTAATAAATATTTGATTTGTTATAAATATTGACTTTTTATTTACTATAACCCTATTTTTCCTATATCTGTGAGCTATACGCATTTATTAAAATTAGTTGTGCGTTGAGGTATTTTAAACTTCCCGCGCAGTGCGACGTTGCCAAGTCGCGACCTTTTATTTATCAAGTTATGCGAGGAAAACTAAAAACGGTCAAAAGTAGCTCAGGTACAACATTTTTTATAAAAAAAAAACAAATACCGCTTGCTATAATTTTCTTTGCAGAAAAATATTTGATATATTTTTTATTAATTAATGATTCTAAGTTCTTCAAAACATTCGTAAGAAAATGACCATTGTTAAATAATAAAACATCCGTTTCAACATAGGTCGGAGTAGGGTTCGTATGTTAAAAATGCAAATTTTACTAGCTAATATTTAGAAATTTAGTACCGTAAGGAGTATTGACTTTCTACGTATAAAGAGCAGTAATAAATATGTATATTCAAATTTTCTAGATAATCGTAAAAAAATTTATTTTCTTGGGAACGTCCTTAACCTGTTATTAAGTTGATTTGAGATATTTTACTGCCCATTACGTAGTAGTAGTAGTAGCAAAATTATATCTATTCAATAACTATAACAAACAAATTATAATTATATATATATATATATATATATATATATATATATATATATATATATATATATATATATATATATTATTTATATATATATATATATATAGATATATATATATATATATATATATATATATATATATATATATATATATATATACATATA
Organism: Pachyrhynchus sulphureomaculatus; assembly: GCA_019049505.1. Taxonomy (NCBI): domain Eukaryota; kingdom Metazoa; phylum Arthropoda; class Insecta; order Coleoptera; family Curculionidae; genus Pachyrhynchus; species Pachyrhynchus sulphureomaculatus. The sequence continues at coordinate 77,567,027 of CM032449.1, read as the reverse complement.
GCATTTTTAGACAGCAGAAGGCGGAGAATACAAATATTTAATTAAAAATATCATACAGAGTGGTATAAAAAGTTATGACAATTTGCAGTTAAGTGGCGCCTCCTACAACAAAACTGTGAGCTGATTTCGATTTTTCATCTCAGAAAACCCCTTAGCACCGATTCTTGTACAAATAGTAAAATTATTAAGAAAGCTACTTAAGAAAAACTAAAAGTATAACTTTCACACCCTGTATCCCAAAAATTACGAATTTTTGGACTAAGGTAAGTTGAATTAAATGGTCATATTTTCATCCCAGAAATCCACAGTAACTCTATGTACATGGAATACTGGGACACCCTGTATATATATATATATATATATATATATATATATATATATATATATATATATATATATATATATATATATTGTAACATTCATTTTTTCCTAGATTTTAAGACCATGTAATGTTACTGATTTTTCCATTTCAAATTGTACTTATTTTCATTTTTGTATCGGGCGGTATATTAAACAGGGATTCCAAGACGTCCGGTATAGTGTGTTGTGCGGGTTCCTGACCCAACCTCTCGCTACGCCGCGATTGGTGAAATGTTTGATCCGCAGTTTTGATTGGAGCGTCGTGATATTACCGGCAAAAGTCGCACGATTATTTAAGGCTCCTCAGAACTTGAATCGTGGTTGTTTTCCATCTAGCCGCAACCAGGCAGTACCATCAAGCCGCTGCCGGGCTGTTTTCCATCTAGCCGCAGCCAGGCAGTACCGTCTAGCCGAGAGGCTATTTTCCATCTAGCCGAAGTAGGTAATTTTCATCAGAGCCGCTAAGTAAAAGCACCAGTGTCTTAAATAAAAGCCGTAGTGAGCTTTATAAGTGTTTGTTAAGAAAAAGTGTGAAATCGGGCGTAGTCGATCACAGCAGGAATAAAAAACAGTAAGTCAACAAAACTCCCTTCAATAGACTTATTCGAGAGTAGCGCCTTAACTGCAACGTAAAACAGACTAAAAAGTGAAGTGTAAAGCACGATTTCTCGTCTTCGGGGGTTATAATAGTCTGAAATTTTAATGTAACAACTACTAGTTAGGCTAGAATTTGTTAGGTAAAACTGTAAAGGTTAGAACTTTTCATTTTAAAAACAAGAATAAATTTTCTTTTTTGATTAAAGCTAGTGTCTCACTGAATATTTATTTTTCTTTTCAGGATAAGTTGTACTAGACTAATTCTTTTTAGTAATACCCATAAAACCCTTCAGCATTTTTCCATTTTTTTTAGCTGAAGTTAGATCCTTTCTATTTTAAAATGGATGGTGCCCAAAATTTCGTACAGCTAAAGCCTTTTAAAAAATAGAAATGAATTCCAAAAAAGACGTAAGACAATTATCTCTTACCCATATTTCTCTACCAAGGAAAACTGAGCTAGTGTTTGTTTAATTTCTTTAGTTCTTTTAAAAATCAGGATCCACTCAATTCATTAGCAGAAATTAAAGCGGGGCTGCAAGAAAATTGTGCTCAAGCTTGGGGCAACATTTTTTCACACGTTACAAAATAGCGCTGTAAAAGCGGGGGCTTTTGGAATTTTATTTTTTAAAAAAGGGTTCAGTGTACTAGCTTTCGGAACAAAATAAAAGCTCTAACTTTGCAGATATTTTTATTTCATAATACTTATTAAACGAAACTACACTATAGCAGTAAGACAAAAGCAGGAAATTGGTAGAATTTTTTTATTTCAATTTATCTGATGATATGAGTTAGATATTTGAATTTTGTTGTTGACTCTAAGATAAGCGATTCCTACTTTTTTCTTAAAAGCTAACTTTATAGTTCAGATTAGAAAAATGTGTTGGTCGACTTTAATTTTGCACTGTTTATTTTGCGGATAACCGAACAAAAAACTGTTCTTTTTTCTCACATATATTTTGCATGAATATTAAAAATACTTTGCTGATAGACGAAACGATATTTGGAGATTTTTTATAGGAAATTCTTAAGATATTAGTAAAAGAATTTTAATAGAAGGCAATACTTAGAAAATTTTTTTTGAAATTGTCGAAGATTTTTTAAATGTTTGATAAAGAAGTTTACATATTTTAAGTGCCTTTACGTATTTTTTTATTTAGACTATTGGGAGCACAGGAGAAATATTTTTACGATTTTTTGTAAAACAGTTCTTTTAAATAGTATTCATTTATCATGGAAGCCTTCAATTTTAAAGTCAATCACCTACTGGAATATGAATTAGACTATGAACTGAAAATCCGTCGTACTTTCTCAGAACGTCCGGTCGCGGATAAAAGAAAAGATTCTAACGAGAATCTTAAGTAAAGAAATATTCCAATAGATCAGGTAGGACTAAATAGTTACAAAAAGTTTCTGATTTTTAAGTCTAATAAAAATCCTCCTTCTCAAGTTAAAACTCCTGCTTCTCCAAATGGTCACATGTCTCCTTTATTCGTGCATAAATATTTAGATAATGGACCGCATATAAAGATAGATCTATTAGGTGCCCATTTTCTCGGCTTTACTTGACTCTGGTGCAAATGCCTCCGTTATAGGTCAGAATGGTATTAAAATTTTAAGTCGTTTAAGTATAAAAATATGCCACGTCAAAAATAGAAGTGTTACCACTGCAGATGGCAGCCGTCTAAAAGTTTTTAGGTACGGTTGAGTTGCCGCTAGTCTGCAATGGTCATTGTTTAGTAATCTCTGCTCTAGTAGTACCTTCTCTATCACATACTTTGGTTTTAGGATGTGATTTTGCACAAAAATTCGGAATTCTAGTAAATTTTAAAAATAATTCGTGGTATCCACAGTCCCTAGAAGTCAACTTTCAAACAAGTTATAAAGATTGTTATTCAGAAAGCTCTTTAGAAAACCTTTTCTCGCGTCTATGTACCGTAGATGATCTCTCGCGGACGGAACGCTTAAAGGCAGAAAAAGTAATAAGCTCTTTCAAAGAAATAAGTAGTAAAGATAGGTTAGGCCGAACGAATAAAATCACCATGTCTATAGATACGGCTGATGCCAATCCTGTAAAGACAAGGCCCATCGCCATGTCTCCGAACATGTCAAAAGTATTGAATAAGGAGTTAGACGAAATGTTGAAACTCGGAGTGAAATCGTCTATGCTTTGACGGAAGAAAGCTCAACGAGGTCAGCAAATTTGATAACTATCCATTACCGAACACCGATAGAATTTTGTAAGGAGTTAGACGAAATGTTGAAACTCGGAGTGATATCGTCTATGCTTTGACGGTAGAAAGCTCAACGAGGTCAGCAAATTTGATAACTATCCATTACCAAGCATCAACAGAATTTTGACATCACTCAGGAATGCTAAGTATGTATCTTCGATAGATCTTAGAAAGGCTTTCTGGCAAATTCCTTTAGACAAATCCTCTAAAGAAAAGACCGCTTTTGCAGTAGTAGGCTGAGGTCTATTTCAGTTCGTCACTATGCCGTTTGGTCTAAAGAACGCTGCTCAAACTCAGCAACGTTTAGTGGACGCTATATTTGGTCCGAAATATGAGCCACATATTTTTACCTATCTCGATGATATTTTAGTAACATCGGAAGACTTCGAATCGCATATTCGCTTACTTAAGGAAGAAGTAAAAGATAAATTGAAAGAGGCCGGACTGACGATAAATTTGAGCAAATGTGATTTTTTTCAAAATTTCTCTAAAGTTTTTAGGCTATATTGTAGGCTCAAATTCCTTGCGTACCGATCCGGATAAAGTAGCAAGCATGGTTAATTATGCGAGGCCTACTAATACTACGGAAGTTAAGCGCTTCGTAGGAATGTGTTCATGGTATAGACGTTTTATCGAGAATTTTTCTACCTTGTTGTCACCTATTAATGATCTTTTGAAAGGACGAAAAAAAGGACAATCGATAGATTGGACAAACGCAGCAGAAAGATCTTTTATAAAGATTAAAGAGCTATTGGTTTCAGCTCCCATTTTATCCCAACCAGATTTTTCCCAACAGTTTTATATTTCTAGTGATGCTTCTAATACCGGTTTAGGGGGCGTCCTAACACAGAAAATTAATGGTGAGGAAAGAGTGATAGCGTATGCCAGTAGAACTTTGTCAAAGGCTGAACGTAACTATTCGGTTGTTGAAAAAGAATGTTTAGCAGTACTCTTTAACATCGAAAAGTTTCGACCCTACATAGAAGGTGTTCCTTTCACGGTCATAACAGATCATTATAGCTTATTGTGGCTTAATTCTATTAAAAACCCTAGTGGCAAACTAGCGCGTTGGGCGATTAGGCTGAGACAACATACATTTAATTTAATTTGGCCAAAAATGCGTTTTGATATCGTAAAGTTTGTGAGGACTTGTGAAGTATGTGGAGCACAGAAATCTCCAAATACACTACCTATGGGACTGATGGGAAAAGAGAAAACGGTCAATTACCCTTTTCAAGTCATAGCAGCTGATATAGTAGGCCCATTTCCACGTTCAAAAAAGGGAAATAAATGACTTTTCGTAATTTCTTGCTGGTTAACAAAGTATACCGTGTTATTTCTTTTGAAAAGCTCTAAAGCCGAATGCTTTTTGAAAATTTTAGAAAACGATATTTTTCTAATCCACGGAGTTTCATCGCTTTCGATATGCGATAACGGTACTCAGTT
>CM032449.1:77548179-77560679 GCA_019049505.1 Pachyrhynchus sulphureomaculatus | reverse complement strand
TCTAACTACCCTCTTTCCAGTGGCGTAGCCAGGTTCAGGGGACGTTTAGCAAGAGTCCCCTACCTCTATAGTAACTTTAAAATTTTACTCTCAATTGAAATTTCAAGACCAGGAGGTGTATATTTTTCACAAGAAATAACACCTAATAAAAATGTTTTGTTTCTAAGAGGTATATTTTCCACATTCATATGCCACTACCCCCTTTGTTACCCCACATAAGTCACTTTTGTTAATGCCTCACATATTTGACTATATATGTTATTGCTTAGAGAAAAAATTGTCATAACATTATTGAAATTATGCAATATTTATTATTAAAGATAAGTTCTGGGTTTACTTTAAGGATAACGTGTATACTAAATTTGCAACCCATCTTAATTCATTCGGAGTTGTAATGCCAACAGACAGAGATATCTACAAAGCGAGATGTGGAGGTTTTTCTCGTAGAAACTTATGAATACAACCGGGTCTAAGAGCTACGAAATATCAATATGTATTCTGAACAATCAGTAATATCACGATGACTGGTGATCAACGAATATGTGAGGAGACAAAATAATTTTATTTTATTTGTTTATAATTAAACAAATATTTACGTAGTAAATATTTGTTTTAAACTTCTACTAGAAAGATGTCTCGCTTTTTATGTATTCTTGGTAATTCTTATATTGAAGATGAATGTGTGACTTCATTTCATAGAATATTTCAGCAATTACGCTACGAAACACTAATTGTGCTAGTCTAACTTACACTTGGTCGGTTTTTTTTAAAAGAGAAAAGGCTCTTTGTGTAGGTTATCGCTTTGAAAAAGTGGTAAAATCTTAGTATAAATATATTTATTTATATTATATTTATTTATTATTTTATAAGAGATGGCTCTTTTATGTGGAATTCTTTTCCCCTTCATAGTTATTGGTTGCTAATGTATAATTATATATGAATTCTTCCTGACCAGGGTATTTATTTACATTACACAATGGAAAGAATATCACTTAAATACCCCATAATCTTGATGTTATAAAAAAATTTCCCTTTAAAATGATGAACTGAAATTTTCTCTACTCAAGTAATTAATTATAAAAATCATGCTATTAACCATTGTTATTTTGCTAAATTCCAGAATATTTAGCAAGAATTAACTAGGACTACCTTCTGCCATAGTTTGTTAATACGATACAACCCTGATACCATTTGAAACTTGCTGCTCAGTGAAGATTCGACTGCCCATTAGACAGTTTCTCAATTTAATACTTAGCGACAGAATTATATAGAAACTAATTACTTAATATTTGGTTTTAGCAAAAACATATTCTAATAGGTCTTGAGTGCAGTGATTATACTGCAATGTATTAGTAATGCTAAATGAAGAATTAATGAGAAACAGCAGTGTTTACAAAACACAAAACAAAAAGTAGAATACATTTTGTTTGTCAATTTGATATATTATTTCTTTACAATTTAGTCTCTTGTTAAATTTTTAATCGAAGAAGACATGCCTGCAAAAGCCGAAGCAGAAAATTTTAATTTTTATTAACGAATTTTAAATTTTTTTTTATGGGTCTAGCACACGTGCTGCAGGGAAGTCCCTAAAGCACTCCAGGAGCGGCATGTGTGCAATCTTCAATATAATATATAATCTTGAATATAAGCAAATGTGTCCAAAAAGCTGGAAAATCTAGGAAAACGCTAAACCGTATTAGAACTGGGACGGCCCTAGTGAAAACAAATCTGGCAAAGTGTGGCCTACTTCAAGACTTTGACGACAAGTGCGACTGTGGTGTAAGAAAAACATGATATATCTTTTAATATGCCCAAACTGTCCCACTCACTGTACCCTCAACGACCTATGGACAAGCCCGAAGAATTGGACTTGGCTCATTATCGGGCTGAGAAACTGTAGAACAATCCAGACACGAAAAAGTAAAGTAAGTGTTAAAAACAAAAAAAATCTCTATAAGTCAGAGAAATTGGAAAAACATACCAGAGTACTAGAAAAGGTTCAGACGAAAATGAAAGGTCATTACTAATAATAGGAATTTCGTCATAGTTAAACGTCTATCATTGTCGAGACCCTATTCATTTTTCTCTTGACTATCGTAATGAAGAAAGACTGATGCCGGATGACGTCCCATATTTAATATAACATATTCAAGGACAAGATCGTACTATAGTAAAATTAGTCGGTTAATATATTGATCTGAAGTAGTAGTAGAGACGTTGAAAATGGCTGTCGTTTTCGATTTGCTAGACATTCTTTCAAAATTAAAATGAGCACTCATTCACACCCATTATCGTATCCCTTCCATTCTCTGAGTCTACCTTAATTACAGGGAATAGAACACAGGTCTAATTGGGTTGTTAGCCAATTATCACATTTCGTTAACACTTTCGGGTGATTGGATAGTTCTTTTTAATTCGGAATTATACAATTGGAAATGAAAACTACCTTTCGGTATAATTTAAAGCTATAAATTAGATTTAACTCTACTCTTTTCGACTTAATTTTTGACCTAGCATTAATGAGTAAAATCTGTAATCCATGCCGAATCTAACAAAGATTTGCTTTTAAACAGTAGTTTGAACATCCCTAAGGAGTGTGGGTCTGAGAGTTAAATAAATCTGACATTTAAAAGTGAGGTTATGCTACACTCAAACAACAGTTGTGGTTTGGCAATAAACAAGCGGGAACTGTAGAGGAACAAATATAATTAATTGTTTAACTATAAACTGCGATGGAAGGTAAGTGTATAATTTATGGTTCTTTAGTAAAATTCGTGCCACTGTCAATTTTAAGATGAAATGGAAGTGGAAATACCACCTGAGCCCAACGGGCCTGAAAATGATTTAGATGAGGAAGAATCAAATTCAAATAATGAAGAGGTCACTGAAGAAAGTAGTCAGGATATACCAAAAATATATGAGGATGATGATGATGGAAGTACCTGTTCCATTTGTCTAGAAGCATGGACGAATAGTGGTGATCATCGTATATGTGCATTAAAGTGTGGACATTTGTTTGGGTAAATAATATTTGTTTAAAAATTGTCATATTATATAGGAATAAAAAAGGATAAATAAAATAAGGCTAGAAATAGTCTAACATAGGCTAAATCACTTTGTTTTTGACTTCAAAAGTTTTATTTTAGTATGGAACAGCTTATCACAAAATTGATAAGTTTATAGTTATATGTGCCATGCCAAATTTAACCATTTTTTTGCAGAAAGATGTATTTTGGGGCATTAATTATGAATACCTTAATCTAATTTGGTGGCACACCTTAGTTTCTCTCTCTGTCTAGTAAGTTGCCTTTTTGTTGGTTACGGTAGTGACTATTTTCTTTTCCAACAAATTATAAAATAAGTTTTTAACATACATTATAAAGATGGTGCCTGTAAGAGAAGCGAGTTTGTATCACTTAGTGGTCGATAGAGGCAGCAGATAAACCTTGTGGTTTGTTGAGTTGCTATTTTTAACACATCACATCAAAGTTTCAGAGGTCCAGAGCCTCCTCTCCTTGGCAAGAGAGAGCTTCTGACAAAAAGACTGATTCCAAAGTTACCTCTAAACTGGGAATAGCAGTTGTACCCAGGATAGAAAAAGTTGACTGTGTTGGTTGATGATCTGACCTTGGTTTCACAGAAAGCGAGTACATGATGTTTATTTGATTGCACATGCTGGTACATTGAATGTATCTTCGAGTTTAAACCTATGTATGTTACACAAATTTATTTTAAAATTGTCATCTTTGCATGTTGACGCCCCCCCGAACTAGTCCCTGCCTAGAGATTTGAACGGAGGGCTAATTTACCTCCGGAATTTTTGGATCCTAGGAGTTTTATAGTGCTATTTGGTCTTACAGTCCTAGGACATTGGCACAGCCACGAAAGATAAGCAAATTTAGGGCAGCCTAAGCTGACGCGATGGTAGCACACCGGCGATGCCTGGTGGGATCATCTAAGTTGTTCTTTTAGTCCCCTTTATGACAGGCAGAACGTATCGGGGATGGTATTCTGTCTCGCACCTCCATAGATAAATATATAAATATATAAATAAATATATAAATATATAAATATATAAATATATAAATATATAAATATATAAATATATAAATATATAAATATATAAATATGTAAATAAATATATAAATATATAAATATGTAAATATATAAATATATAAATATATAAATATATAAATATATAAATATATAAATATATAAATATATAAATATATAAATATATAAATATATAAATATATAAATATATAAATATATAAATATATAAATATATAAATATATAAATATATAAATATATAAATATATAAATATATAAATATATAAATATATAAATATATAAATATATAAATATATAAATATATAAATATATAAATATATAAATATATAAATATATAAATATATAAATATATAAATATATAAATATATAAATATGTAAATATGTAAATATATAAATATATAAATATATAAATATATAAATATATAAATATATAAATATATAAATATATAAATATATAAATATATAAATATATAAATATATAAATATATAAATATATAAATATATAAATATATAAATATATAAATATATAAATATATAAATATATAAATATATAAATATATAAATATATAAATATATAAATATATAAATATATAAATATATAAATATATAAATATATAAATATATAAATATATAAATATATAAATATATAAATATATAAATATATAAATATATAAATATATAAATATATAAATATATAAATATATAAATATATAAATATATAAATATATAAATATATAAATATATAAATATATAAATATATAAATATATATAAATAAATATATAAATATATAAATATATAAATATATAAATATATAAATATATAAATATATAAATATATAAATATATAAATATATAAATATATATAATATATATATATATATAAATATATAAATATATATATATATATATAAATATAAATATATAAATATATAAATATATATATATATATATATAATATATAAATATATAAATATATAAATATATAAATATATAAATATATAAATATATAAATATATAAATATATAAATATATAAATATATAAATATATAAATATATAAATATATAAATATATAAATATATAAATATATAAATATATAAATATATAAATATATAAATATATAAATATAATAAATATATATAATATATATAATATATATAAATATATAAATATATAAATATATAAATATATAAATATATAAATATATAAAATATATAAATATATAAATATATAAATATATAAATATATAAATATATAAATATATAAATATATAAATATATAATATATAAATATATAAATATATAAATATATAAATATATAAATATATAATATATATAAATATATAAATATATAAATATATAAATATATAAATATATAAATAAATATAAAATATATAAATATATAAATATATAAATATATAAATATATAAATATATAAATATATAAATATATAAATATATAAATATATAAATATATAAATATATAAATATATAAATATATAAATATATAAATATATAAATATATAAATATATAAATATATAAATATATAAATATATAAATATATAAATATATAAATATATAAATATATAAATATATAAATATATAAATATATAAATATATAAATATATAAATATATAAAATATAAATATATATAAATATATAAATATATAAATATATAAATATATAAATATATAAATATATATAATATATAAAAATATATAAATATATAAATATATAAATATATAAATATATAAATATATAAATATATAAATATATAAATATATAAATATATAAATATATAATATATAAATATATAAATATAAATATATAAATATATAAATATATAAATATATAAATATATAAATATATAAATATATAAATATATAAATATATAAATATATAAATATATAAATATATAAAATATAAATATATAAATATATAAATATATAGATATATAGATATATAGATATATAAATATATAAATATATAAATATATAAATATATAAATAAATATATAAATATATAAGTACATAAATATATAAGTACATAAATATATAATATATAAATATATATTTTATATATATATATATATATATATATATATATATATATATATATATATATATATATATATATAAATATATAAATATATAAATATATAAATAAATATATAAATATATAAATATATATATAAATATATAATATATATATTTATATATATATATATATATATATTATATATATATATATATATATATGTATATATATATATATATATATATATATATATATATATATATATATATATATATATATATATATATATATATATATATATATATATATATATATATATATATATATATATATATATATATATATATATATATATATATATAAATATAAATATAAATATATATATATATATATATATATATATATATATATATATATATATATATATATATATATATATATATATATATATATATATATATATATGCGACACTGTTTTTCTCCCTATAATTTATATTTTTATTACATTTTTATATTTATTGCAGTGATTTCAATTCTTGAGCAGTGTAGCTTAAAACAGTGTTTTAAATTTTTGAGCAGTTTTATTTAAACCGGCAGTGTGTAACGCGTGTTGCCGTCTTGACTTATTTAGTTTGCATTCATTTTGCGCCTGGAAGTGAGCCATTTTGAAGAAGGGGCAAAAGATATATAAACGGCCATTTCGAATTTTAAAGGCTTTTTCCACCATGAAGCAGTAATGGCTTTGTTCCGCCAGTAGGCCGTAGTGGCCTTCTTCTCTAGCACGCCATAGTGTTTTTTTTCTCAGTGATGTAGTAGTGCAGTAACGGTTTCTAGCTCTCCTGCTCATCCTCAGGCATTTCGGGTCAAAAAGTGTTTAGCAACCCCAGTGAAACTAGGATGGTAATGGCCGAGACAATATTTTTATGAGAATCTCACCAGGAGTGGCCAAGTAACTTATGGAAAACCAACGAGGATAAACCAATCCGTAAGTCATAAGCACATCAGTCTAAAAATCTTACTTCCTGTCTACAAGTGCGTTTCCAACAACTACTCAACACGTGTAACTCGCGGAGTTAATTTCACAAACTTTTAATATCGTGTTTTATCAAGCCTTTTATTAAAAACTTAGTAATCTTGATTTAAAGCCTCTATGTAGTAGTGTACACTCTTCTAGCTTAAGGGGATTTTATTTAGTAGAAGTAATTTTAGAGTGTAATAAAGTTAGGAATTTTTATTTTGTTGATATATCCTTCTTTATTTAAATGTGTAGTGTCTCACTAAACTCCTGCTCTTTCTTTCAGGACGCAACGGTTGTACGTAAATTAATCTTATTTTAACAACTAAATAACATTTCAATATTTTTTCATTTTTTGAGCTGAAATTAGATTCTTTTTATTCTAAAATGAATGGTGCCCAAAAAAAAAATAAACACTGCAATCGAGTTTTAAACAACTATAGAGACTATTTTCAGAAGACATACAAAAATGGTCTCTTATCCATATTCTCTACCAGTAAAAAAAAATGAGCTAGCTTATATCTAATTTCTTTAGTTCTTTCAGTAATAATATCCACTCAATCCATTCTCAGAAATTAAGATATACATAAGGGGCAAATAACGGCTTCTATTTAATAAATAAAATATTTATTAAAAATAAGGAAAGTTGGGGCTATACAAAATAGCGCTCCAACGTGAGGCTATAACAATGGCCCCGCTTCTAGACGCTATAATATATATATATATATATATATATATATATATATATATATATATATATATATATATATATATATATATGTGTGTGTGTGTGTTCGGAATAAGACAAAAAGAATGGCGCAGCGATTATAAACAACCGATATCACAAGCCCATTACTATTTAGGCAAGTGTAGTCCCACCCTATAGCTGACATATACATTAAAAATAAATAAAAAGTTAATTCTAAAAAATAGCAGAGCGCCAAGAGGGATCGGCGAACACGCAGTGAATGAACGGCGGAGGCGCCGGGGAAACGTATAAGGAAAAACAATTTAAATTTTGCATATTATGAAATGGTAACTACCCCTAAATATAACCCAAAAAATTAAATGCAAATAAATAGTAGGTAAATATTACGTTAAATTAGGTAAAATTCTTTTGCTGGTTGATAAGTTGGTATTTTACATAGGAAGAAAACTAGTCCTATGGTAACTGTTTAACGTCTTGCGACAAAGCATTCTATAAATGCACTACAACAAAAATGAAGGACTTCTGAAAGACAGCCTTCCTGTATTGTTGAACCCTAAAAGTGTTGTAATGTTTCTCGTATCATGTGGATGCAGAAAAATGCTAAATTGTTCTCTGAGGTATTGGGGTTGTCCAAATTTAAAAATGCGATAAACAAAATTGTATAAATGATACCTTTTACCATTTTCCATACTTAAAATGTTGCTGTTCTTTAAATAGGATGTGATTCAATTTCTGAATGGAATCTTAAAAGAGAAGTACATACGACAGTTTTGAATTTTTTGGATTGATCTAACATACTGGGCTGATAAAGAGTCCCCATACACAACATGCATCAGCGTAATCCAATAAAGATAAGATCAAGCTGTCGCACAAATAGTATTTGGTTTTTGATGGCAGATGGCTTAGATTATACAGTTTTTTTTTAAACGAATATAAGCAGCCTTTAATTTATTATTGATATATGATTGGAATGAAAGATATTATGTTGCAAAGAATATAATATATATTAAATGCAACGTCTCTCTATCTGTCTGTCTGTCCGTTAGTGCGCTTATCACTTGAGAACCATTTATCCGATTTACGTGTTTTTATAATTTTATACATATGTTCTATATAATTCGATATAAGCCTAGATAATGGGAGATAAGGTGAGATAATGGGAGATAAGTATAAATAATGAGAGATATGGAGAAATAATGGGAGATAAGCAGAGATAAGTCTAGATAATGGGACTTATGGTGAGATAATGGGAGATAAGGAGAAATAATGGGAGACAAGAAGAAATATTGCGAGATAAGTCGAGATAAGCCTAGATAATGGGGAGATAATGTGAGATAAGGGGAAATAATGGGAGATAAGGAGAAATAATGGGAGATGAGCAGAGATAAGCCTTGATAATGGAAATTATGTAGAGATAAGAAGAAATAATGGGAGATAAGGGGAAATAATGGCAGATATTTTATTACGTTAGGTAACATAAGGAATAAGCAGTGACGATAGTAGTGAATCAAGTACACGCGAGCGGAGCCGCGGCACTGCTAGTATATATATATATATATATATATATATATATATATATTATATATATATATATATATATATATATATGTATATATATGTATATATATGTATATATATGTATATATATGTATATATACAGTGAAGTCCGCTTATAACAAACTCCAAAAAATCACTAAAAATAGTTCGCTATATCCGAAGTTCGTTACAAACAATAAACAAAATCTAAATATCATTTTTCACTACTTTTTTATTTAGATTAGGTGCTAATGCTAAGGAAAATGAATAATAATAATTATTAAATTAAAAGAAAACGTTGAAAGGAAAATAAAACAAGTCGCACTAAAGTTATTATTATGTGTGTTGGTACATATACGAATATAAACAAAACCATTAAAATTCGTAGTTTATACAATAAAATGAGTAATTTCATCAGTCAGTGTTTATATAATTGTCAAAGTCACATATATGTTCAGGAACTTCACGAGATTTGATCATCAGTTAATATTTCTCTCATTAATTCATTATCAGCACATACATATTCGTCAAAATTAAATCTCGATTTGCACTGTACTTTGTTGAATGTCAGCATCGTAAACAAATTCTAGACAATCAGTAGGATCTTGTCGATGTTTTTCAATCCACTGAGTCAGCGGTAGCTCATCATCTGAGTCCTATCTACATTCCTTCCTTAAAAATCCGCCATGCTTAAAACAGTTTGCAATGGTTTCTCTACTGACTCTTTGCCAATCCATATGGATAAAATTTATAGCGTTCAAGATAGTTATAGAAAAAAACGTTACCTTTATCGATCGTGGCTAAGATTTTCATAAGTAAAATCTTTCTATAATGACATTTTAAAGAATGTATCACACCTTGATCCATAGGCTGGAGCTTTGCACTTGTGTTTGGAGGCATAAAACCAATTTTATTCGCTGTAGCTCAACTTCAGGGTGCACTGGACAGTTGTCAATCAAAGGTAATATTTTTCTGTTTGTGAATTTTAATTCTTTGGCCCATTCGATCAGTTCGTTTTTAAAAATTTCTGATGTCATCCAGGCTTTACTGTTTGATTTGTACTTTACTGGTAAATGTTTGTTTTTTAAAACACCTAGGATTGGCGGACTTTCCTATCACCAACAATTTTCTTTTCTCTGTTCCAGACATATTTGCAGTTACCAACACAGTAATCCTTTTGATAATTTTTCACCAGCACAATTCTTTCCGACAAACTTTAATGTCTTATCAGGCGTCATCTTGTAAAACAAACCCGTTTGATCCGCATTAAAAATGTCCACATATTCAAAACTTTCTCGAATTTCCGGCCATACATTGGCCAACCACTGATCAACAACAGTCATATTCACTCCTGCAGTTTCTCCTACTATCTTACCCCCACTAATATTATGTCGCTTTTTCAATCGTTCAATCCAACTTCTAGAATGGTTAAACTCGGTGTTCTCTATTTTCCTTTCCAATTCACTAGCTTTCTCTTGTAAAGTATAGCCGGTAATAGAAACATGTTCATGTCGTTTTTGACCAAACCATTTAAGGAGTCCTTTATCAACTTGCTCATGTGTAGATTTTTACAACTAAAGTTTCTTTTATCATAGACTGATAAGATTTCTTGCCTCTTCTTCCATATGGTAGAAATCGTAGATTTAGTTAAATTCAACTGTTTGCAAATATCACTTTGTGTAACTCCATTTTCTATTTTCCTTATAATATCATGTTTGTCTTTTAAGGTAAATGCTTTATGTTTTTGTGTACTAATTTTAAAATAAAAACTTAAATATTCACTTTGTTGCTTTAATCAAATATGCATTAGAACTGCATAACACAAGTGAATTGAAAATAAAACTGCTCGAACTAGCGACGCGGCGGAAACAAGTAGAATAGGGGTTCCCAGCGAGTTTCGGTGAATTCCCTAGATTAAGTCACGCGACATCGAGCATAGGGAGTGGCAAGTTCGGTATAAAACGGACACAGAACATCCAGATTTGGTTCGTTTTATCCCGAAGTTCGTTATAACCGGGTTCGTTATAACCGATAAAAAATTTGCATTGGTCTAATGGAAGCTTTTTCGAGCATTAGAAAATAGTTAGTTTTAACTGGAAATTTGCTATAAACGGGTTCGTTATAAGCAGACTTCACTGTATATATACATATATCTTAATTATATACTCTTCTTTGAAATAATTAAAATTTTTCTCTTTGCAGATTAGCCCTGTTAACTTCAAGCAAGAAAACTTTTGTATACAGTAAAGATACAAATGAAAAGACTCTGAGACTTTGACTAAAAATGTTATTTTCAAAAAAATGTTTGAAGCGTTATATAAAAGTAAAAACATAACGTAAAGTAAAGAAAGAAAAATTGCCTAAATTAAATTTGAACCTAAAAAAACAAATCTTTAAACTCTTTGAAAAATAGTTACAAGTATAGTATAATTTTGTATTTATTCTAGGCATAAGTGTATACTGCGTTGGTTGGACACACAGTCAAAAAAATCATGCCCTACATGTAAAAAACCTGTTAGACGGTCTGATTTACGCTTTATTTATGCTAAGAAACTTATAGCTGTCGATAATATGGAATTAGAAAGTGTTAAACAACAGTTAGAGGTAGCATTAATGCAGAAAAATGCCGCGCTACAAAGTATTTCAAAGTATATTAGTAGGGAGCATGTACTTCAGGCAGAGATAGAACAGTTGAATAAGAGAATACAAGAACTAACCTTAGGTAAGATCTTAATGCCAATAAATAAAAATGCATTTTAAATGTACATATTTTATTTAAATCAACAGTTCTTTGACGTGGTACATCATCTTGCCAAGTTTTCCACTATATTTTCAAGGCCTTATTTCTGTAGAAATAACTAACATTACCTAAAAAAATCAATTTTTTAGGTAGTAAACCGACTGATTTTCGTCTCACATTACAAAGTCCATTAAGTAGGTTAAGGTTATATATGGAGAAAAATGTAGAAACTTGCAATAAAAGTGGTTGTAGGGATTGTAGAGTTTTTGATATTTCAGGTAAGAATATTTTAAATCTGTATTTTTTTACCAGAGATTAAATTTTTAATGTATTTGCGACTACAGTAGATATATAAACGGTTAAATATTTCGTTTATTGAAATTCCTAATGAAAA
>CM032449.1:77518179-77543179 GCA_019049505.1 Pachyrhynchus sulphureomaculatus | reverse complement strand
ATAGATCAGATTGGACTAAATAGTCACAAAAAGTTTCTGATTTTTTTTAAGTCTAATAAAAGTTCTCCTTCTCAAGTTAAAACTCCTGCTTCTCCAAATGGTCACATGTCTCCTTTATTCGTGCATAAATATTTAGATAACCGACCGCATATCAAGATAAATCTATTAGGTGCCCATTTCTCGGCTTTATTTGACTCTGGTGCAAATGCCTCCGTTGTAGGTCAGAATGGTATTAAGATTTTAAGTCGTTTAAGTATAAAAATATGCCATGTCAAAAATAGAAGTGTTACCACTGCAGATGGCAGCCGTCTAAAAGTTTTAGGTACGGTTGAGTTGCCGCTAGTCTGCAATGGTCATTGTTTAGTAATCTCTGCTCTAGTAGTACCTTCTCTATCACATACTTTGGTTTTAGGATGTGATTTTGCACAAAAATTCGGAATTCTAGTAAATTTTAAAAATAATTCGTGGTATCCACAGTCCCTAGAAGTCAATTCTCACACAAGTTTTAAAGATTGTTATTCAGAAAGTTCATTAGAAAACCTTTTCTCGCGTCTATGTACCCTAGATGATCTCTCGCGGACGGAACGCTTAAAAGCAGAAAAAGTAATAAGCTCTTTCAATGAAATAAGTAGTAAAGATAGGTTAGGCCGAACGAATAAGATCACCATGTCTATAGATACGGCTGATGCCAATCCTGTAAAGACAAGGCCCATCGCCATGTCTCCGAACATGTCAAAAGTATTGAATAAGGAGTTAGACGAAATGTTGAAACTCGGAGTGAAATCGTCTATGCTTTGACGGAAGAAAGCTCAACGAGGTCAGCAAATTTGATAACTATCCATTACCGAACATCGACAGAATTTTGTAAGGAGTTAGACGAAATGTTGAAACTCGGAGTGATATCGTCTATGCTTTGACGGTAGAAAGCTCAACGAGGTCAGCAAATTTGATATAACTATCCCTTACCGAACATCGACAGAATTTTGACATCACTCAGGAATGCTAAGTATGTATCCTCGATAGATCTTAGAAAGGCTTTCTGGCAAATTCCTTTGGAGGAATCCTCTAAGGAAAAGACCGCTTTTGCAGTAGTAGGCCGAGGTCTATTTCAGTTCGTCACTATGCCGTTTGGTCTACAGAACGCTGCTCAAACTCAGCAACGTTTAGTGGACGCTATATTTGGTCCGAAATATGAGCCGCATATTTTTACCTATCTAGATGATATTTTAGTAACATCGGAAGACTTCGAATCGCATATACACTTACTTAAAGAAGTAAAAAATAAATTGAAAGAGGCCGGACTGACGATAAATTTGAGCAAATGTGATTTTTTTAAAACTTCTCTAAAGTTTTTTAGGCTATATTTTAGGCTCAAATTCTTTGCGTACCGATCCGGATAAAGTAGCAAGCATGGTTAATTATGCGAGACCTACTAACACTACAGAAGTTAAGCGCTTCGTAGGAATGTGTTCATGGTACAGACGTTTTATCGAGAATTTTTCTACCTTGTTGTCGCCTATTAATGATCTTTTGAAAGGACGAAAAAAAAGGACAATCGATAGATTGGACAAAGGCAGCCGAAGAATCTTTTATAAAGATTAAAGAGCTATTGGTTTCAGCTCCAATTTTATCCCAACCAGATTTTTCCCAACAGTTTTATATTTCTAGTGATGCTTCTAATACCGGTTTAGGGGGCGTCCTAACACAGAAAATCAATGGTGAGGAAAGAGTGATAGCGTATGCCAGTAGAACTTTGTCAAAGGCTGAACGTAACTATTCGGTTGTTGAGAAAGAATGTTTAGCAGTACTCTTTAACATCGAAAAGTTTCGACCTTACATAGAAGGTGTTCCTTTCACGGTCATAAAAGATCATTATAGTTTATTGTGGCTTAATTCTATTAATGCACTACCTATGGGACTGATGGGAAAAGAGAAAACGGTTAACTACCCTTTTCAAGTCATAGCAGCTGATCTAGTAGGCCCATTCCCACGTTCAAAAAAGGGGAAATAAATGGCTTCTCGTGGTTTCTTGCTGGTTTACAAAGTATACCATGCTATTTCCTTTGAAAAGCTCTAAAGCTGAACATATAGGGAGAATTTTGGAAAATAATGTCTTTCTAATCCACGGTGTTCCATCGCTCTTAATATGCGATAACGGTACTCAGTTTACCTATAAGAGTTTTAAGAGCTTAAGTGAAACTTATGGTTTTAACATCCGTTTTAATCCCGTGTACACCGCAAGACACGAAGTAACAGGGTTCACACCGTCTTTCTTAGTTTACGGCAGACATATACCTCTATCTGGGTCGTATTATAAAAATTTAGATTTGGATGTCAATGTTGACAGCGATATAATTCCGGGTAACAGGGGTGCGTACGCCGAAAATTTAAAGGGTTTAAAAGAGATTTTCACCGACGTGCGTGGTAGGATACATAAGGCTTATGAACGGAACAGTAAGTCTTACAACCTTAGAAAAAGGGATTTTGCCTTTAATATAGGTGATCACGTTTGGCGAAAAAATAAAATTCTTTCCAGTGCAGCAGATAAATTCACATCTAAGTTGGTACCTAAGTATGTGCATTGCGTGATTAGAGAAAAGATTTCAGATTTAGTTTATGGTTTAGTTAATTTAGATGGGACTAAAATAGGACGATGGCATATTAAAGACTTAAAACCATTCAATGAACCTAACCCTAATGAAAGTTTGTCAGAAGAAGAATAATTTATATTTTTACACTATCTTAATTGCTTTACTTTACTTTTTTGATGTTGCTCTGTAGAGGTGACGACCTCGTTTTTTTGACTGTTATAAAAGTTGAGCAGAGAATAGCTTACTTTTATTGTTTAATGCTAAGGTGTTGGGTATTGGCCATATCCCAAACTTAGGTTGATTGTAGTTGATGTTTAGCATCGACTCAGCTGTTGCGAGCTTGCGAAAGAGTCACACTCAGGATATATCATAAGACTGGTATGTCGGTGGTCGCGGGATTTGATTTGCTTATGACCCCAAATAATATCCAGTTCTTGACACTTGGAAGCGAAATTTTGATTAGAGGCAATCCAAGGTGATTTTGAGTTAGGACAAGCGCAAGATGTAGCTCGTGTAGTGTAATGTAGAGTCAAAATTTTTAAGAGCAATTTCAAAGTTTGTTACCCGAGTGGGTGTATTCTTATTACCTTAATGGTATATTTTGGGTGCAATTAAGAGTAAATTGATTTTGGTTTATCCAGTAAGTCTAAGACTTGGATTATTTTGATTTAGATCTTCTTCTGAATTGACAAACTGAGGGTATTTTCTATTTTTTTTTCAGAGCCGTTTAAAACGTTACCTTTGAGTCACTAATTTTTTTAAAATTTTTTTTGCATGGACTCATAGGCGTATGTTGAGTTTTTTCGGTTTACTATCAGATTGATAGGAAATTGAAGTTCTGCAGGAGAACTAAAGGCTGATCATTTACAGGAGATGAGAGCAGAGTAAGACAGTCGATTCACAAAGAAATGATCAAAATCTGATACCGAGATGAGAACCTTGTCAAGAGAGGCTAAGCGCAATGAAGGAAGATTCCTAACCGAATTTTTAGTTTTCCAAGAGGTAATCTAGAAGTTTGGGCTGACAGAAAACGGTTATGCCTGATACCTGTAGCAGTTTCTTCTAGAGGCTATTGTCTAGGGAGACGATTAACACCATGATCGAATATTTTAGCTGTCAACGATGTTTTCTTCTTGTTTCTGATTAAGCTGGAAAAGCTCTTGTCGTCTTCAAAAGTTTTGTTGCGTTGCCACCGAAAATTTGAGAAATTTTTGCTTCATGTAGCTCTTTAAGCTCATTTTCGTTTTTTTTTAAAATTTCGTTAGAAGCTTGGTTAAGTCAACCTTGTAAACCTTTTAGGTTGTATCCCATGAGTTATCTGTTTTTACAGGCTGTGATGCACCGGGTGCTAACAGATGCCGTTACGACGTTTGGCAGGGAGTTAGTCTTCCTGAGGAACAGACTGATTGGAAGGGTAGTCTATGGGGGGTGAACGTTTGACCTTTGGGACCTTTAGGGGTTTTGTTACCCAATGGTTATTTGTATTTGAACCAAAGGAGAGCCTAGCTACTGTAGTCGACCTCAGCTCCAATTAGCCTATTAGTGGTGACAGGCTGTTGGCAGTAGTGTGTTTCGGAACACCCTATTGATTAATTTTTTTTTGACTTATGGTGGTGTGGTAGACACCGTTTTAGTTTAGTGGATGCTATAATCTACTCCCTTTTGTTGGTGGACTCCAGGGTCACCATTTCCGTATTTTATTGTCTCCACCTTTCAGTATATCGTGGTGAGGTGTTTGTCTCCTGCTATGTGGGATGGATTAAATTCTTTTTGTTGTTGTTCTAGGGCGAGACCAGTACACGAGGGTTCTTCATGCAACTTGAAGAGGCGCAATGCTGGTTAAGTTTTATATCTCTGTATAGCCACCCTGAAGAATGACGGAGGGCGTTTTTTTTTCCGGCTCATGTTTCTAGGCAGATTTGTCACTTTGGTGCGATGTGCCGAAGATTAGATTAGCTTTTGCTAAGAGCTTTCACCAAGCTCAGTATGGAGTTATCATAACCAAGAGTCTGGGATTTGAACTCCTGTATATATTTCTGTATATATTTCTGTATATATTTCTGTATATATTTCAGTGTATGTTGGTTGCCTGGGGGCATGTGCTCAAAATGCGAGATTTTGAGTCGTTTTGCTTATGGACTCCCATATATAGGATTATGACTTTAGGGAGGTCCTATTTCGAGACTTGCTGTCTCATATAGTTATGTTGGGAATGTTTCCTTGAATGTTAGTTGCGCGCGGACTAATCATTCTGTTCTTAGTGAACATTGCTTTTTGAAGCAGGATCATTCAGTTTGGTGAACTTTAGCTTTTATTGCTATTCACTGTGTTTAGAGTGAATTTTAGCTTTTATAGCTATTCACTGTGCCTATAGTGGTATTGTTAGCTTTTATAGCTGCTCCCTATGTTAATGGCCTGCGAGATTGTTCTTTTAGAACGCAGACTTTGTATAGTCGAGGACTATTTACAGAGTGCTTTCTTGGCGAGGAGCCGAGGTTTTTTTCTGGCGATATACCAGAGTGTTTTGTTGGCGATGAGCTGACGTGTTTTCTGGCGATTTTTGCATGTCTGGATGTCTCAGGACGTCGACATTGCGCGATGTAGCGTTTTCCCTAGCGATTTTAGCATGTCTAGATGTCTTAGGACGTCGACATTGCGCGATAGAGTGCGATTATTTTCTGATGCGACTAGTAGTGATACTAGATTTGGAATGTTCTCTTAGCGATGAGCTAGAGCATTGATAGCGATTTTTCCCGAGCGTTTGCCTGGATATTTATCCAGATATTTTTTTGGCCTAGTGCTAAATGGTCTGACAAGACTTTTTCTTTTTAGTGTAAGTGTTTGCACTAGAATCATTTTTTTTTTTTTTTCTTTATTTAAGAATTTTTATAAATTTCTTTTGCTGAAATAGAAAATTTTCAGACAATCCTTAAAATATTTTAAGGGGGGTGTTCATACTTTATTTCAGTTCACTTTTTTGGATTTAGACAAGAGTCTAGACAAAGTTATATTTTTTTTTGTTTTGGTAACAATAATAGAGCTGATTCTTTTATATAAGAAGACCGCGATTGTTACTTTGAACAGGTATTTCTTATGTTCATGCAAGGATTTTTATTTGCTTTTGATGTACTTAACCTTAGTGCTTAATTAAGTTAAGTCTAGTTATAAGATTCTTGTGTACATGCAAAGATTTTCATTTGGTTTTCATTGTACTTAATATTAGTGCTTAATTAAATTAAGTCTAGTAGTAAGGTCCGAAGTTTGTAATTTTGTTTTAAGTTCTGACCTTAGCATTAAGTGATAGTGTACCCCTTTGTACCTTTTCATAAGTAGCCTAAGTTTAATAGACTAGTGTAGTCTATTTCCTTTTGGAAGGGGGTAAATGTAACATTCATTTTTTCCTAGATTTTAAGACCATGTAATGTTACTGATTTTTCCATTTCAAATTGTACTTATTTTCATTTTTGTATCGAACGGTATATTAAACAAAAATTCCAAGACGTTCGGTATATACTGTGTTGTGCGGGTTCCGGACCGAACCTACCGCCAGGCCGCGATTGGTGAAATGTTTGATCCGCAGTTTTGATTGGAGCGTCGTGATATTACAGGCAAAAGTTGCACGATTATTTAAGGCTCCGCAGAGTTGGAATCCAGGTTGTTTTCCATCGAGCCGCAGCCGAGCTACTTTCCATCTGGTCGCCAAGTAGGCTTCCTTCGACTGAACTAAAAAAAATAAAGCTCAGAACAACCAACAAGCGAACTAAATAAAAGTACCAGTTTCTGAAATAAAAGCCGTAGTAGGCTTTCTAAGTGTTTGATAAGAAAAAGTGTGAAATCGGGCGTAGTCCATCAAAACAGGAATAAGAACAGTAAGTTACCCAAAATAGACTTATTCCAGAGTAGTGCCTTAACTGCAAAAGAGACTTAAAAGTGAAGTGTAAAGCACGATTTTTTTCGTCTTCGGGGGTTATAATAGTTTAAAATTTAAATGTAACAACTACTAGTTAGGCTAGAATTTTTTTGGTAAAACTGCAAGGTTAGAACTTTTTATTTTTAAAAAAAAAACATGAATAAATTCTCTTTTTTTGTTGATTGAAGCTAGTGTCTCAATGAATACCTATCCTACTTTTCAGGGCAAGAACAGCTGTACCAAACTGATTTTTTTTGTTTACCACCAATACTTTCTTTCAGCATTTTTTCCATTTTTTTAGCTGAAGTTAGATCCTTTCTATTTTAAAATGGATGGTGCCCAAAATTTTGTACAGCGAAAGCCTTTTAAAAAATAGGGTTTTTTAGAAAAACAAAACTTACACTGGATCTCTAAAAGTTTATTTATTCGTCCTGGGACTACACATCCCAAAACAAGCTATAACAAATAAAAAGTGCACGAACTCTGCCATACAACTCCGTCATTCATGAACTCTCTTCTGATTACCTACCTGTCATCTGCAGCCTGGGCAATCCGGTCGACAGAATCTATGCCACAGTCACCTCTTCCATTACAGAAGAGACCACTTTCAACGCCTCCTGGCTACAACAGGTTTCATCCCCAAATTCTCCACAACCCACGATCTGGATTTGGCAATCAATAAACTGGCCACTGTTTCAAGAACCCAGCCAGTCACCTATTTTGGTCAATTACCCCTCTCAAATCAAAGGACAAATCCGGGATAAAAACCGGTTGCTTAGAAGAGCCCTCAGAACGGGCTGCCCCCATCTCAGCAGGTTTGCAAATCAAGTAACCAAACAAGTGAAAGCCTCACTCGTTCAATACCATAGCAACAGGTGGGACCCCAGAATAGAATCCCTTTCTACTCAAGATTGCTTCCTTTGGAAGCCCTTTCCAACGATGAGCAAATATCCATACCCTCACTCTCCCGTGCCGACACACCGTCTCCTCAACCCAAGAAACAGCTGATATTCTGGCAGACCTGGTAGAAGGTCACTTTCGTCCTGTCCGCCCTGTTCCAGCCCGTAATCTTAAGATCACAACTACCATACGCGCCTTAAATCTAGCCCAGTTCAACCTCCCCGCAGTCCCTCTGCTGTTAATGAAATCATCCGAATGTTCTCTATCCGTAAAGTCCCTGATTATGATAAAATTACTATTAAAACTCAGAAAACTCCCGAAAAAATAGATCTCTGCAACCACCAACAGCATTAACAGCACCAGACAACAGACTAAGCTATTTATCCCCCATTTGGAAGAAAGCTGAGCTTATTATGATCAAAAAACCAGGCTCTTTGTTCCAGGAGGCAAATAACTATCGGCGAATCAGCCTACTTCCCAATAGCCGAAAAAGTCATCTTCGAAATCATCAGAGCAAAGTCCACCGCCCTCTGCGTCATCCGTGACGAACAGTTTGGTTTCCAACCCCTTCAGGGCACTACCCATCACACCACCAGTCTTGCCCAAACCATCTCAAGCAGCTTCAACAAAGTTGGAGCTGTTTCCCTTGATGTTTCCAAGGGCTTTGACTGAGTCTGGTACGAAGACCTCGTTCTAAGATTGCTCCGACACGGCTACCATCCATTTCTGACCTTCCAAGTCCTAATCGACACGGTCATCTCCGACGTCAAGGCCATCAGAGGTGAAGTCCCCCAAGGCTCCGTTCTCTCCACCCACCCCTTCACTTCACTTCCCAAATCGGATCAGACTAACCTTCCCCTTTATGCTGATGACACCGCCATTATCACTTCATCCAAAAGCAGTCGGATCATTAAAAGTCGTCGTCAACGCCACCTGGACAGCTTTAACACCTGGTTTGACCACTGGAAGGTCAAACTTAACCCGACCAAGACTCAAGCCATTGCCTTCGCTTAAGGCAGCTAACCTTCCCAGGGTTGGCTCCCCTGGGCATTCAGTACGATACCCAACTCGTATGGAAAGAAGAGGTCAACACTGCCACTAAGAGAGCTAAGCCACTACTGTATCCAAAAATTAACCGCTTCATCAAGCTAACTACCAACACCAAGCTTATTATATACTACACCATTGTGAATCCACAGAGACCTCGGTGTTCCTATCATCAAGGATCACATGAGGCAAACGCAAACCAAGTTCCTGCCCAAGGCGTCCCAACACCTTAACCCAGTCATTAGGGAAACACTCCAAGTCCACTCCCCAAGCATGCCGCCAATATCAAAGACCTCAGACCCCATAGCGGATGAAGACAACTATCCACCTTGTTAAACAGGACTGTAAAACTTAGGTTAAGTTTAGCATAGGACCTAGAATAAGTTAGGATAGGCAAAATTCATGTAAACAATTTTTTGTACACATTCCTAGGTTGGGTTTAGTATATGATCTTCATCATTTGTTTAATCTATTATTTATTTTAAAATACTGTATACATATAAATTAAAAATAAACTAAAACTATACATTTTACATGAACAGTTACATTTGAATTTGGTATTAGCACTAGTGCAAGACTATGTTAAAATTTAAGATGATCTTACATGTACCTAGTTTAATTACGCCTGTTTTATAGATTGTAGATGTTGTATTATACATATATTTATTTGTTATAACTTGTTTTCTGATACGATAAATAAATAAACGTTTAGAGATCCAGTGTAAGTTTTTTTTTTAAATAGACTTGCCCTATTTGTCGTTTGGCGCCTCCCTAGATGGCCTTTAACGTTATGTTTTTTCTTTAAAGAAACTCCTTGGACTCATATGGTTACGTCAAATTTTTAAATAGGGGCAAAACTGCAGTTTACTAGATCATTAGTGACGCCTTCAATCTCTAGTATCTAGGATAGCACAGAGATACATAGAAATAGCCGAATTCCTACAGTGTTGTTAAAAATATGATTTTTCCAAAAAAAAACATTGTTGGTGAGTTTATGATTTTTAAAAAAGAATAAAAGTAACAATTTAATTTAAGCAAAATTGCTGCTAGGACAAAATAGTCACAGGTCACCTATTTGTAGATTAAATTTGTTTTCATCTATTACTAAATTAAGATAGTAATAATACATTTACTAAAAATAACATTTAACAATAATAAAGACGCTTTTATTTTAGAAGATATTCCTCTAAACTGAAAGATTAAAAGTTAAATTGACAATAGTGAAAAAAATTTTACAAAAAAACGTTGCTAAGACACTATTGAGAACTTTATTTTGGTCAGTGGCCCTATTTTAAAATAATATTTGACTAATATGTTGAAAATAGTTGCATGTTTCAGACAAATTTTAATTAAACGATTGCCAATTGTAAAACAGGCTATAGTAAAAAATGTCCCAAAGATAATTTGCCCTATAAAAAAATAAACACCATAAAATAGAGAGAAAGAGAGTTATTGTTATTGTAGTTAGACATTATCTATTTTGATACGAAGAATATTTAAAAAAAAGTCTGGTAATAATAGTTTTAATAAAAAAAACTTTACTGTTTTCTTTTTTATAAAATAACATTTTTTGAAAAGTATTACTTGTTTGAGATGATCGTAGAATTTTGTTAGAGTTGTAATTGTGGTTTGATAACCTCACTAAGACCGAATGAGAAATTTGAAAAATAGACCCATCTGCAACTGATGTGTGAAATCCTTGTTTTTTAATCCTTTACTTTCAGTAAATATTTTATTCCTTGCTAAAAATTATGTGTTATTCCAACAAAATGTTATCAATATATGCCATCAATTAAAAATCTTTTATCGACTTTAATTCCCTCTGTCTGTTTTAAATTTATTCACAATATTATTTTGTGTAACAATAACTTTATTTGAATTACTACTGTTATGATAACATTTAGAAAGAAATGTAACGAGTCCAGCTGAACTAACACTAATCATTATTTTGATTGTCTGTTTTCCCTCGTAATTGATGTGTATACGAATCCAACAGGACAGATTTTGGCTTTTCATTTCTCAGCAATTTAAGACTATCATCATACTTTTGAAAGCGGTAAAATCAGCAAGCATTGACATTTACTTAATAAAACAGTCAGTTTCAGAACCTATACACAGGGTCTTGACATGACATTATTCAATATTTTTAAAATATTACGGGATTTTAACAACAAATAGATAAATTGAACTCTCAAAATTAAGGGAAAATAAATTTTTAAGTCAGGAATAAATAAACAATAATAACATGACTGCAAAAAATGTTCCTTTGCAGATATCTACTTACGGATATAGTTCGTTTAGATACCATTTGTGTTTGTGCGTGTATATAGAATTTTTCATGCCATCTTCCTAGCGCTTCGTGTTTTTTTTAAAGAATTTCGGTTATAAGTTTTACTTCTCTTCTTTTTTACGTAACATACGTGTAAATTAATTTTTTATTAAATATATTATAAATAAATATATATTCAATTATATAAAATACATATAATATATTAAATTATAATTAATATATTTAATAAGTTATCTAAAATGTTAAAAAATAGAGTTGATTTCAAAACTTCCACCCTGCTAATTCATCTCTTCTGCATTGGAGCCTTATGTAAGTTTATTACTTTATTATTTCCTATGATGCTTCAAAGTAAATTACGTAATGTAAATTTTGTTTTTAAAAATTTTTCCAGGCGTATTAGCCAAAAACCAACTATAAATTTCGATAAACATTAAAAAAAGGCCAAATTATCAGTTCGTTAAAATTTTAGTCAAATATTTTTAGAAACTTTACGAGCGGCGGCCGCTAACAGAGCTATTTTCTCTAGGGCTTAATTGCTAGTTAGTATTAGATGCGCCATTTACTACCATTTACGTAACCCTCTATATTTATTGGGATCTTACCTGTGGTCGGAGCCTACTATGATTCTTATTAATATGGCCGAAATATGGGTTCAGATTTAAATTTGTAACGTGTGAAGCATAGGGAGTGTGAGAGTATTTTTCAAAAATATTATTAACAATTGGCAATATTTGCAAATGGGCCGGTACACATTCTGCCCAAAGGAGTTTCACACTCGGCGAAAAACTTTTAAAATCAAATCTTTTCCTTGGGTGTGGAATAATTAATGACAAAACTGTCGCGCCCAACATAACGAAACGGCCGACTTGCGAACAGTAGGGTTTGAGATAAATGGCACATTCAACAGAATAACAGGGGAAATTTTATGTATGAAATTCTCTTATAAAACGGGTGAAGGTGAAAAATGCAAACATATTCTCGCAACTCTTCTATTGTTACCGGCAAGATTCTAACCTATAAATGTTTAATATTTACATTTCAATTTTTGTATGAAAATTAATTTTTTACAATGATTTTAGTAAAGAGCTAAGTGTTTTAACTTGCACTGATATCAAATGTATCTGGAAAATGAAATGCGAAGGGGTATTGGAAACATTCGAACCGGAAAAATTTTAACTGGTTTCAAATCAAATGTCAATTCACTTGGGAGGTTAATATTTATTATCTTTTTTGTGATTTTGAATTAATACCAAATAATTGAGACAGTATTTTATCAAAATAAAATCCGAAAAATGTTATCTAATAAGGAATTTTTTGTTTAACACACGTATACAAATTACAAAAAAAATAAATGACTGTTCAAGAATAAATAATTTTACTTACCTGGAAGAATGTAATCTTCTTTTTTAAAAAGTTTAGAACAAACTTTAGCATCAACTGCGATTTTTCATTCAATTCGGATAACTATTTCCACACTTTCAGTCTGTCAACTTTGCGTACATGAAAAACTACGTTCAAATCCTTTTCAGGTGACTTTTACAATTGTAAACACAGCTTAAAAGCCTTTTTTTTTTGATTTTTCACGAAAAGTAAATTTTCAGTGTTCATTTTTAAGAAAATTTGTAATATTAATTTACATAGACGCTTATGATAGATTTAAAATGCACCTCAACTTTAATTCCTGAAAAAGCCACGAGATGTATTGAATAGGTAAGATCCCAATATTTTTAATACTTAAAAATATATATTTTGGACCCTTCATTCTTTTCAACACCTCACTGAACGGGTTGTAAATGAAAAAAATCGATTCATCCCCTAAGTTACAGAATTAAGATTTTCCTATCTTGGGAGTGTAATTGGTCTCTGGTCGCCTGTAAGTGTACGAAAAACCAGATCGATGTCTCAAATGACTTTTTAGAAAAAGACTGACATAGGGATACCCAGTAAGTCGGTAAATTTTGGTGTGAAATACTAAAGAGATGTGTTCCATCTGTGTAGATAAACGAATTACAGAATAGTTATGCATCTGGTTTTTATGTTAAATAAGTTTCGAATATATCATGTTGTATGCCATTTTCAGCATTCTTGGACTTAAGAAATTGGAAAATCATGGTAATTTCTTTATTTCTAATATACCCTGTCTGTAGAGAAAAGTGAGATATGTTTAAAGGTGCCATCCCCGAGTTGATTTTTTTTTCAGTTTATAGAGAGCATCACAAGGTTTTGAGTGAAATTATTGTTTAAACAATATCATAGTATTCAGAAAAGAGATTTTTAGTTAATCATAAAACATATTTTAAAAAATATGAAAGGTTAAGTTGGTTGAAATTTATTCCTTGTTGACATAGATAGATTAATGTCTTTTTTTTTAATAAAACTTCTGAAAAAAATAATAAAAATAGTAATTCCCCAGTCGAAATTATTTAAATAATATTTTTAACTGTATGGGGTGTTTCATAAAAATTCAAAAACACATTAAAATCATTTCCCTTTATTCAAAAATTCCATCTCCTAATTTAATCGGAAGCATTTTTTGACTTTCATTCACTTCTAGTCAGCGAACTAGTATATTTTTAGTTAAAACAAAAATTAATTGTAGGGTATAGCATAGAAAACTAAAGTTGTGGACGCTATAAAAATATAAGTTTTCAGTCTTTAGAAATTTGAAGCCATTCCTATATTCTGCTTTTTATAATTACTGTCTTATCATGAGGTATCAGTTCATTCTTTAAAATTTTAGTAATGTAGGTCAGGTTATTTTTTAGTACGAAAAAGACAAATTCATTATTCATTTCTCAACTTATATTTACAAAGACCCAATGGGCAAATGGGTTACAATAATTTATTTAGTAATATATAATTTTTTAGATAACCGATGCACATAGTACTCATGCTTTGCATACGGTAGCTTTGGATTCGGCTCCCTGGGCTTGTCGCTGGAGTCCTAGAAATTCAGAAGAATTGTTTATAGGTACTCAAAATGGGATTGTGTCTATTTATGACGTAAGGAATTTGCAGGAGCCTAAAGTTGCTTTGAGCATTCCAGGTATGTTACGTGTCTTCAATATAAATGCCCTTTCACAAAAGCGAAAGCTTTGAAGAACGTCAACGACATTGAACTCACTAAGATTGTGCATTTGTCGACGGATCATCAGCGGAACGAGAATTTTTAGTACAGCAGTTTGTCAGTTAATGCAAAAATAAAAGTCATCTTTTATATTTGTGTTAATTTAGTACTATTGCTTTGTTTTGTCATTTTTTTGGTGTACAGAATTTTAAAATTCGAGAATTTTTGTAAAAAAATGATATTTAAAAGTGAATCTTTGTACTCTCATTGGTCAATTCACAGACTTAGGGTATTTTTAAATGACTTCTGGCGAGTTCGATTTATATTTGCGACGGTTTAGATGACGGTACCATGTGATCTAGCTCAAAACTACTAGTAAAAAAATATATTCTAGCTGTTATTACTGTCAACTGTACCCTCGAAAATGTGATATGTGAGCGGAAACGACCCTCATAAAAATGACGACCTTAGAAAATTCCATTGTTAGTTGGGGAATAAATTATCGTTTTACAAAGTACGACGAATATTATGATATAATAAACTGTAAAGTTATTTTTTGTAAATCTGAACAAACCATAACCAATTACGTAATTATTATTAAACTGAAACTTTGATTGTATGAGAGTGAATTGAAAAGTCTCGTAAAAAAACAAGATAAGTAACATTTTTTTGCAAAAACAAAAATTTTTTTCTCAACATCTCTAATTTTTTTATTCCCTCAGAAAAAAGAATGTTTCGATCGGTGCATAATACTTGTTAACAGCACAGATAACTTCTTCATTCGACGAAAATTTCTTCCCTAAGCCAATTTTTGAGGTTAGGAAACAAAAAAATCACTTGGAGCCAAATGTGGAGTATAGGATTGGTGGAGAACTATTTCGAGGACCAATTCGTGCACTTTTTCCATTGCAATGGCCGATATGTGAGCAGGCGTATTGTTCTGGTGAATCTTGGTCGCTTCTGCTTCAGCTCACTATGCAAAGGGGACAATAACGTTGCGTAATAAGAGCCAGTCACTGTTTAGTCCTTTTCCAATCAATCGTGATAATGTGTTTCAAAAAACAATTGCCATCCTTTTTCCCGCTGTTTTCGGCTTTTTCGTTGGACTTTCACTTTCACCAACCAACTGTTTTGACTGCCGTTTAGTCTCCAGGGTGTAATATGGGATCTGTGTCACAAAACGACGCCAAAAGTCCTTTAGATTACTCTGCCACTTTTCCAAACACGGTTTGGAAATGTCCTTCCTCGTGCGTTTTTGATCTGAACTCAACAAGCGCGGCACCCATAACGCACTCAGCATTTTCATTTTTAGAACTTTATGCAGAATATTATGTATCCGTTCAAATAAGAGTCTGCAATTTCACGAAGCTGAATGCGACAATCTTCCATCACGGTACCATCAATTTTATCGACCTTTTCTTCAGAAGAAACTTTAATCGGGCATCCTTAACGTGTAGCATCTATAGTGCTTAGATGCATCTAATATATTTTAACATTTATTCTTCTTAGCTTTTATCGTGAAAGTAATCTCTTACGTATCTGTTAAAATATTGTTTGGCCTGAGAGGAAGATCATATATTCTAATAATTTAGAAAATAGCACTGAAAGCTGTGAATTTGTATTAAGGCTTACGAGGAGTCGGCATTTCATCCGGTCAAATGCCTTGAATATATCTAGGGTAACAGCTCGAGATGCTCCATAATGTTTCAACTCCTCGTTTCAAAGATATATGATATAGGTTAGAAGACCTCCTGTTGATTTTTGTTTACGAAAGCCACTTTGGTTGCGCTAATTATATTAAATTCTTCCATATATTTTAAAAGATGCTGATTGATAGCCTTCTCCATAACCTTCCATGTTACTGAAGGTAATACACTATTCGGTAGTTGTTTGGCAAAGTCTTTTTATCTTTTTTAGGTATCGGCCGAACCCGAGCTCATTTCCAACAAGAGGAAAATACTCCTTTTCGGTAGGATAAATTAAAAAGTCGACGAAAATTTGATGTTAGTTGGCTTGCATATTTTGTACATAAGTATGATGACAGTACTCTATCAATGCCCTAACGTTTTTTTTGGTATCTTGCTTGGTTAAGATACGTTTTACGACACACTATCTGTAGACAATGTTTTCGGCATCTTTGACTGCACATTCGAAATAGCGAGTGGTATTTTTCTCTTTGAATTAAAAGTATAGTGTGAATAAAGAGTTGGGCTAACAGGTTGGCTTTTTTAATATATCCTGCTGCATAGTGTTTGACCGTCTCGGTGGTGCTATAGTTGATTTACTGAAATTTTGGTTATTGGCAACCGATTAAAAAGATCTTGAATTATTAGGGCAGGCAAGAAGTTTGTTTTTAATTCTTTGATCATGTGCCTCCTTGGTTTTATAGTTGTGTTGGTACTATGTTTATCTGACACTGGAATAAAAATTTATAATTTTTGGTTTTCAATTTAGTTTGAATTTTTTTGGCTTGCTAAACCTGGTTCTTTTTAGTGTTCCGTACGTAAGACTTATAAGATGACTTCGGTCTCTGTCTGTCTGTCCGTCCGTCCGTCTGTCTGTCTGTCTGTCTGTCTGTCACACCCGATTTTCTCCGAAACTATTTGTCATAGAAAGTTGAAATTTGGTAATAATATAGGAATTGATGGCCTCATCAAAGCCGTGTAGTTTTGAAAGTCAAATTTTGACACGAGTAAAAGATATATATATAATGTAATACTTGCGCATACTTTTCTTTGTATTATTTTTAAAAAATCGTGAAAAATCGCTTATCTCGAAAAGTACTGATCAAAAAATTTTGAAAAAACTCTGGAATATTCTCCAGGGGGTGTAGATTGAACGAAAATTATCATTGCATTACCTTTCATAATTTATCTGGTATATAAAAAACAAAAATTTCAAGGTCATCAATTTTCAGTAAAGATTGGAAACAAACTTTGATGAAAACTCATTTGGGGTGTGTTTTGTGAAGTCACTGATCATTTTATACCACAGTAACAACATTTTTTTTTTAAAAGCAATTAACGTACGGAACACTAATTGTGCAAGTTCAACTTGCACTTAAACGGTTATTTGATGTTGAACTACTGAAGAACTTAAAATAAGAAACACACTTCCTCAATCTACTGTTTTAACCTCGAGGGCTTTAAACATTATGAATCCTTTATTATTACTTTTTTTTTATTTATTATTTTTGATGAATGTGCTTATACATGTAATGCTATTTATTTTATAAAAAAAAATACGTTTTCATTCTCCTACAGCAGTTTTGTTATCCTGTGTTTTCACGGAGCATGGGATTAAGCAATATTTGGTTCAGTTTTTTACAGGGTAAACTGGGTATGATTACTTTTTAGTCGCCTGTCAGCTTGTTACTGAAACTGTAGCGATTTAAGGACTGAACCAACATGAATTGTATTAATACTTTTTGTTTTATCTATTTTTATTTTCCTTCATTTATATGTCAGAATGTAAGTTAAATCTAAAAAAAAAATTTTAGGTGATTTTAGTCCTGTTGTTTCCTTGGCAGGAGTTAAAGATCATTCAAGAGCGGATGTTCTTTTAGTAGCTAAATTAAATTCAATATGGGCTTTTGAATGTCATCCAGGTTGGTAATGTCTTTAAATATGTAAAAACTCTCCATAAGAGTTTTGTTGTCAAATTAGTTGCTTATTAATTTTTACTTTATTTTTAGATGGCACATTTAACCGACATTTGTTACCTTTAGAAGGACCATTTTTGTCATTAAACTATGACACTGAAACTAAACAGGTATTAGTTAGCTCAAGACCAAATAGTCACATATTATATGCCAGGCACACGGTATGCCATTTAGAAAAAGTAAGTACAGAAAAAGTATTTAGCATACAACATTTGTGTTTCATGCATTTTTCTAAAAAATTTGGTCTGGAAAATAGTTACAGGACTATTCTATATTTTAAATTGTAAGTTATTACATTAAAAGTGCTTTCAACTAACTTTAACTTTTTCCATGGATTCAAATATACCTTGATTCTTCAACTGCTTAAAAACTATGCCTCGTTTTCATATAACTCCATCTATTACGTAGAACCTCAACACTTTTAAGAGTGCAAATAGTTTATAGAGTTGGTTTGAACGTATTTTAACTATAATATGATTTAAAAATTATTTTTACAAGACGTTGGATACATTGTTAAATTTTGTCGCGTAAATTGTGCTTAAACAGCGGTTGACCCTTTTAAAACTAACTTAAATTATGCACTTTGATTGGTCAAGAAAGAGACGCTTATTATTGGGAGCTTTAAACCACCACTTAAATTGGCTCAATAGAAATAAATGGATGTGTGGGCTCTAGGTATGAACATTTTTTTTGCCTTTAAATACTAGTTGGGTCAAATTGAAAATAATGAAAAAATAACGTCATTTTCAGCTTGAACAAAGCATTTTCTCGAATTCCATTCTCCACCCCCTTAACTCGTTACTCGTTTTGATCCAAAATATTATAAAAACAAAAATCAGGCAAATTCCTCATAATACTATTAAAACTATACAATTTACTTTTACCCATTTTATTCTTTTTTGAAACGTTATCCTTCAAGGACTACAGGTCATTTTATGTGCACCAAATTTGAAATTGATGTCTTGTTCTATTCGAGAGCTATCATATCAATAGACTCAACAACCGACAGACAAAAATAGAAGCTAGGTTTTCAGGATCTAGGGTCCCTGAAACGTGTAGAATTGCAAATAAAAGTTCGATGGTATTTTTTTTTCTAATACAATACGACCAGGGAAGTAAAAAGCACCACAAAATTCTACTTAGTTTGGTCCTAAAGAAAGCTTTTATAAATTTTACCTTTTATTGTATATAATTAACATTATGCCTGACCATATAGAATGAACTTTTTGAAAAAAATAAATGTAAACAAAATCTAAATGGAAATATTTTAACAGAACTGAGATTTGAGAGTGGGTGATTCATTTAAGTATATGAATTTTTTATTTATGGGTTCGAAGTTAAATTTAAAAAACTTCGAATGGTTGTATTTTCTTTGTTATTTAACTTCTGTCCAGAAGAAATTTGATGAAGTGATATTAATAAGTGCTAGAAAAGGTTCAATATGTCGTACTTATCGTAGGAATTTTAAAAAATAATTAATTTTTGTGTTAATATTTTTATATGTAAATTTTCACAAAAATATTGTCAAGTTCATGGCCGGCACAGTGTTGTAGGAGTCGCAAGATTTTAGACCTCTGCTTACAATGTCGGCGTCGGTGTGAAATTGGTTATACACCCTACCAAATACCACTTTCCGGTCTTGCTTCGAAGTAACTGTTCTGGATATTCGTCCATTAAATTAATAATTTGCGATTAGCGTCCTGTACAGTAAATAGATTTTTATAGGTCTAACCATTGTTGCTGGCTGCATTTCCATAACGCAGTAGTGTGCACAGACATTCATTTTATCATATCAATTTTGGCCCCAAGTCATTATTTATACTACAAAGTAATGAAATAATGATTTTTCGTTGTCGCCGTACTGATCATCTTCAGGAATTTTTATTCTTTGAGCCTGGAAATGTTTAATTTCTGCATGTGATGTCTCATGGTCCGCTGAATACTAGTTGAGTAAAAATCATAGTGTGGGAGTGGGTGAGAAGGCTGAAACCGTTCACAATAAATGGCACAAATATGCGTGTGAACGCGTTTGAACCCCTTTTTCTTCCAATCCAACGATTTAGATGCGCATCTTCATTTTTAATTTTGGATTCTGTTTAATATTAAAACAAAAAGAAAAAGCAATAACATCTCTAGCAGTTCGTTTCTTCGTAAGTGTTCCGAACTTATGTATGACACAAATTGTGCCTTGCATGCACATTCACGCAATATACGAGTTTTCCGTTACGGCCTTTTCTACTAGTTCCAAATAATATAAAAAACCTTTACAATCTTACAACCATGACAATATAGACAATCTCAAATTGTACATATTTAAAGAATTTAAATCCTTATTTTAAACGCATTGTTTTTTATTATTAAAATTATCATGCCATTGTGCCTAAAAACGGTTATTCTTATATCTTTTTTTTAAAAGGACTGGCATATTAGGTGTGTATTTTTTCTTTCTATAAAACTGCGAAGATAGTAGAACGAGATACATGGCAGCTTGAAATTTACTTACTCGTACTAAAGAATATCGATTTCCGATCTTGTAACTGGAACAAATGTTAATCTTTAACAAATCAAATAATTTAAATCACATGATTGATTAGAATTATTTATTATTATGTAATCAGTAAATGAGTTTTTATGTGGTTTTTAGACCAGCGATCCAGATACTATATCTTGCAATACTTTATATACTTTCAAAGGTGGCAATACTGCGAAACTATTAGCCAGAACTTCATGCTTTGTTCCAAATAATATTGTAGCTGGACATCATGAAACTAGAAAAAGTATATTACTGTTTAGTGTCAATACTGGCGAAGAGGTAAATTTTTTATTAGTATGTCAGGTGATCGTGACACTTCTATCCATGACGCCATTTTGAAATGGTTTTGGACATATGAACTATGAAATTTGGGGTGTAATTCATATATATATATATATATATATATATATATATATATATAAATATATATAAATACATATATTTATATTTTTGAATTCGTTATAAATACTTGCGCGAGATTCGTCCAATGTTTAACTTTAATATGAGATAGTTACGATCAATATCTGTAAAAAATCGTAAAATTCTTTTTCAAAAAATTTATATGAAAAACAAATGCCCTAAAATGTGTCATACGTTAGTACAAAAATTACGTCTAAGATACGATAGCACCTGTTTTCCAAGACAATTTATGTCAACATTAAAGTGGATTGAGAAAATAAAACAGATGAATAAAAATTTAACTAATGAGCATGATTTGGTTTTTCATTTGTCTCAGCTGTCATTTTTTTCAGTTTATTTTGTTATTAGTATATACTACTCAGTATATATCACGATTACACCTAACCATATTAGTTTCATCAGGAGCGAGTCAGACAGGCAATCATCGCTCCTGATGAAGCTCACATGGTTACCGAAACGGGCGTCAAGTGCAAAAATAGAGTGTTTAGTGATATACTGAGGGAACAGGAAAAAGAAATAACAGTATTTTTTACTTTTAGTGGAGGCAAATGCCGTAAAATTTTTATGACTTTCGGAAATTTTTCGAGACAGCTTGGAAATCGATTTACTACTTTGAAACAGAGTCAACATAGTACAACACAAGTACTTAACCTAAAAAGAGTATTTACTACGCAAATTGAAAAATAGTTTTTACGGTACGATTTGATACTACGGCTTCGAATTATAGAAAAATATAGCATTTATATTAACAAAAAAGTGTGCTAAATTTTATTGAAAAATATTAGGATTTGTCAAAATTCGCATTTTGATCCAAATCTTATTATGGATTTTTCTTGTGGGCAAAAGGAAGCTTTTTTTTTTAAAATATGCGAAATTTTATGTTCATCGAGATGGTTAGAAGGAAAAATTCAGTTTTTTTTCGTTTTTGCTCTAGAAAAGGTCTGGTTCATTCTCTTGATTTCTCTTCAACATTTTATCTTATATATAACATGAAAAAGTGATCCTAAAGCAAATACTACCTATTTTACCTAAAAATTATGATTTAGATAACAGAAACGTATTAATTATTACTGTTTTAATGCTGAAATAATAGTAACAGTAATATGATATTGCAGTTTAAAAATGAAACAATATTAAAAAAAAGAATATTTGGATTTAAAGGCATTACCTACTTATACCTAAACATAATATAAGGTAATTTGAAAATTAACGCATAGTGCCTCGACGTTACGCTTCGAAATAAGCTACAATGCTAACAACTTTCGTAAGTATACAGATGGCACCTGTATCGTAATCATCAAACATCGTAGTTAGTCTTGTCGTAGTGTACTGTGGTTCGTGAATAGCATTTATTTTCAGAGATATGCTAACATCTTTCTATTTATTTTACGTATGTGTCTCGTGTATTGTTTAACTCATTAAAAATTCCAGTTTTGTGATTTGTAATTATATTTTTTGTTAATAAGATTTTATTATTAACATGTTTAAGAAACGTATATAGTGTATATTAAACTATCCAAGTGATTGTGAACAATTTTTGACTCTCAACAGTTTCTTTGTTTGCATTATTTTAGTCCATTTTTGTTTCGTTGTATTTTTTCTTTTTCTGTTATCTAAATCATAATTTTATTGTAAAATAGATAGTATTTGTTTTAAAACACTTTTTCATGTTATATTTAAGATAAAATATTGAATAGAACTAAAGAGAATAAACCAGATCTTTTTTAGAACAAAAGCGAAAAAACTGAATTTTTCGTAACGAAAAAATTTTTTTTGTATATTTTTTATTTTCCCTTCGAACCATCTTGAAGAGCATAAAATTTCGCATATTTTTTAAAAAAAGCTTCCTACGACCTTTTGCCCGCAAGAAAAACCCATAAGATTTGGACTAAAATGTTAATTATGACCAATCCTCTTAATATTTTTTAATAAAATTTGATACCCTTTTTTGTTAATATAAAAGTTATATTTTCCTATAATTTGATGCCGTAATATCGAATTGAACGGAAGTTATCCATAGAAAACCATTTTTCAATTTGCCGTAGTAAATACTTTTTTTTAGGTTATTATATACTTAATATTTTTTAATGCAATCTATGCAGTTTTTTAGGCAATTTTATGACGAGTAAAATAATTTTTTTTCTGTCGTATAACAACGAACATAAGCTGAGATATTTAAGAAATAGTGAGCCGAAAGCGTTAAGGAGGTTGAGGTGCTAACGTAAAATATGAAAACTATTTTGTATAGATTTATTTCGATAGATTAATTAGTTTAGAAATTTTCTATGAAAAATCTAAGCTCTTTAGGAAACTTATTTAAATAAAAATCGAACTTAACAATACATATAGTCTTATTGAGAATATGTCAATTTGATATAAAAATGACATTTTGTTGTTATAATAAATGAAAAAAAATGCCATCAATAGAAAATTTAACTATGTTAGACATTGAAATCTGGCGATTATTTAAAAAATTTTCAAATTAAATTAGAAAGCTTTAACTTTATGAAAAATAACAAGTATTGGAGGTACTTGTGAATGATTTGCCTTTTATCTCTGAAATAGTGGCAACGTTGCATTTAGTTGTAATGGCGGGAAATTTAAATATTTTAAATTGTATAGTACAAGTTTATATAATTAAAACAAATGGTGCAAGTAAATAATATTAAGTTTAACTAATAATAGATTTGCAATGGGTATTACTTTTTATAAATAAAATAAAAATAAATAATTTAAAGCATTTGTTTTAATTATTTAATTAATTTACTTGTTTAACTTATAATTACCTAGTGCAGCTTCAGTGTTAACATTATAATTAGTGATGGGATAATTCGAATTAAAAATAATCGGTAATTCGATTATTGAAAATAATCGGCATCATCCGATTATGAAAACCTAAGAATCGAATTATATATATTCGGAATTCGCTTCCTCACAAAATTTAAAATCACTAAAATCGTAAACAAAAGTCAACAACAAAACACTCGGATTCTCGGAAGCGATAAAATCAAACATCCAAATTCGGATTCCCCGCAGCGCAATGTTGCCATTAATAGGAAAATTTACCTAGATTTTGTTTTTTAAAAAAGTAAGTCTGCAAGATTTTGTTTTACTATTTTTAACGGATTGGACTTAGTGCTTGCACGCTCCATATTAGTGAATTGTGCACCATCTCAATATAGACTTTCAAAAATACACTCTTTGATCAGAACAGAATTGTATCCAAATCGTTGACTTTGTTACTATGAATTTCCAAATCAGGCACCGGATAACCAGATAATTCAAATAACCTATTTTATCCTAAATAACATTAAAAACGATTTCACTTCACTAGCCACGGCACAGCCAGCAGCCACTACAAAAATTCAAAATAAGATTTAAATTTGTTACTTGGAGTTTTATGTTTTATTTATTTTAATTGGTTGCATTATACATATATACTGGGGTAAGTTGTTCAAAATTAGGTCGGCACAAATTTTCTTATTTGATTGCCTCAGCCGCTCCAGAAATAAACAAGTTAGCAATAGTACCGACCTAATTTTGAAAACCCTGTATATAAGAAAATTAATTTTTTTTTTGGAGTGTTATATCGCCAAAATATTTTATTATTTCATCGCATATCTTGCAAACGGCTTGTTTACAGTCAATTTTTTTAAACCAGTTCCACACCAGCGAATGTTTGTTATAACCAGGCCTAATTTTCTGTTTTCTTTATGAATTTTACTTTTAACTGTAATTATTCAACACTCAACTAACAGCCAACTTCCAACACTAATACTCACGGAACGACGATTCATCCATACTACTAAAA
Source organism: Pachyrhynchus sulphureomaculatus (assembly GCA_019049505.1). NCBI lineage: Eukaryota > Metazoa > Arthropoda > Insecta > Coleoptera > Curculionidae > Pachyrhynchus > Pachyrhynchus sulphureomaculatus. The sequence continues at coordinate 77,518,949 of CM032449.1, read as the reverse complement.
ATAAAATAATAAATAATTGAATTAATCGGTATACCTGGAGTTTGAGTTTCGTTTCGGCGAATCGGCAAAATCGAGCAATTCCGATGGATTTTAAATTTTATAATAAAGCGACGCACGCAACATCAAAGGTAGTAGGGGATGGGATGATTTTTAATTCGAATTATAATCCGATTATCAAAATCATTCATAACCTGAGAATCCGATTATTGCAATAATGCGATTATGCCCACCACTAATTATAATGTTCCTTATTGCCCTTCGATATATGTGTACTGTTTGTTGATACTGTGTTGTACGTTAGACATTTATCACACTTTATGGTTAGTAATAATGCTAAACCACAGCGTTTTTCATTAGTAATATTACATAATGAAAATGTCTCATTACAAGAAGAACATTTTAAGTTTTCTCCAAGTGATCGCATGTCAACAATTCGACCACCATTATCACAGTGGTTAGGAGACACTTGATTTTCTGTTCCGTTTACTAACACTTTGTTGGCTTAATCTTTGATTATATACAGCCTAAGTAACGCGTTTTCGCTTCCACATAATTTTTTTTTCATTTTTATCAATATTTGTTAATTTTTTTATTATTATCCATTTTTTTTACTTTTTTACACGTGCTGCAGGGAAGTCCCTAAAGCGCTCCAGGAGCGGCACGAGTGCGGAAAAAGCGATTCACGTTGTTCTTGAATCGCTGTAAATTGTACTCGGTGGGAAACACAGCGCTGGGCAAATTATTCCAAAGGGATGACGTTCTCCATATAA
>CM032449.1:77458179-77513179 GCA_019049505.1 Pachyrhynchus sulphureomaculatus | reverse complement strand
GGTGTTGAACCTTCGCTGGAGATTTTAATTTTTTCCCGATTTTTATAAATCGTTCTCACAGTCGATTCTGAGAGTCCAAAATCTCTCCCAACAATTGTTGCTTTGCCTCCATTTTCCATTCTTCTTAACACTTTCATCTTCAATTCCAAAGTGACGCTTTTACGCTCTTTTTTCTTTACAGGCGGCATTTTTAACCTAGGGTTAAATTATGTATGTATGTATCTCCAATAAATATTAAAACAAAACTGCCAGCCGACCGAACTAACATTACGGAACAAATGAACACACGAAACGAACGAGGAAATCCCCATAGAACAAAGTCGAAGGACAGGGAATTCCCAATTCTTCAAAGAGAATATTCAGAGAAAGCGGGGATCCCCCCGCGACCATAGAGAAGTTAATGACTACATGAGCGCGAAATTTGAAATTCGCGTTATAGTGAAACCGCGCGTAACGGGGTCGCGCTAAGCGGGGTATTTGAAATTCGCGTTATAGTGAAACCGCGCGTAACGGGGTCGCGCTAAGCGGGGTATTACTGTATATATATATATATATATATATATATATATATATATATATATATATATATATATGTATATATATATATATATATATATATATATATATATATATATATATATATATATATATATATATATATATATATATATATATATATGTATATATATATATATATATATATATATATATATATATATATATATATATATATATATATATATATATATATATATATATGGAACAATAATTTATATGTCGAGTTGTGTAGATACCAAACTTGCTCTTTGCCAAATTTTAAGACACAAATTGTCAGTTTCAAGATTGTAAAACATGGATGAAAGCAAGTAATGTGTAATAGTGAAATTGTACCTGCGTTTGAAAGGTTTTATTGTTATAAACATATAGAAAAATAAGAATTATGACTGTTATGTTATTAATTGTGACGTAGTTTGCATTTCGTCTGTGACAGTTTACTCGCTTTTTACGTTCAAATTGCAATAGAGGTAGCATGCTTAATTGGATTTCGGCAAATTTTCTTTTGGTTTAATTACGATGTCAGATCTAGTCGTAAGATATCACAAAATGTTATTATTTTGCAAAATATCAAGGTTAATTTTTAGCACTTTAATATGAACACTAGCAGCTAAAAAAACTGTTGATATTCTACATATATAGTAAATTTCATTGAACTCAATGAGGACCAGTTGTTCTTGTGAGCGTACATTAAGGGGACTCGTCTGACGGAAACTTTTGGTGTGTATTTCTGGAAGCTATGTTGTTGGTAGGGGAAATGGTTAGAGAAAAATCGAGAACAGGGCTTTATTCAGCATAATTGTTTTGGCTAGAATACATAATTTACTACCTTTTCGGTGTGAAACGGTGAAAAACCTAACTCGCACAAAAAGTAAAAACAGATCAGTGGCCGTTACATGCAAGTTTAGTTCATCAAAACTGATGCTAAAATTTTCAAAGTTTGCTTAGTGTAAGTGTAAGATTGGACTATTATTTTCAATGCAAAACAGATTTTTTGGACAAACGATTTTGAAGAAACCTTGCACGCACATTATGAAAACTAAGAATAATTTTTTACTAACGTTTCTCACTCAACTCATAAGCCGCTTGTTTTTCAGTCATCTAAAGAAGTAATTGCAGTGTGCACGTTTTCTCTCAATTTTAGACAATTTTGAAGACATGCAGAGTACTAAATAAACAAACAGCTTCTGGATGGAAATCGGGTCGAATTTTGAAAAACGGCTTTGCGGATTTGTAGGGTTATGTCGATAGGACAAAAAAAACAATTAAAAATGGTAAAAATATTCAGTTTAGAAGTGGAACTATCCCTTTAAGAAGATTGGAAACGGAGGAGAAAGGAAGGATTTGATTATATATAGCTTTATCTTAAGTCACAAATGAACAGATTGGACGAATAATTATGTTTAGTAGAGCCAAGAAAAAGACTTGATAGACGTTGCAGACAAGTACAAGATGTGTCATCCATACATTTAATAGAATTACAACAGTAATTATTGCTATACATTGATATTTAAAAAAAAATTTGTCTAATGTATATAGACGCGAGAACACCTAGTTATAAAGTTTTTGTCTGTTTGTCAGAGTTTGGCGGACAGAAACGATTTAAGATGCATGGGGATAAAGTAGATTCATGGTCAGGTTAGGTTAACTTTTTTTGAAAAATTATATGTGAAGTATGTTATAACAAATCAATACCTTTATTAAACAGAGAATTCTACAAGAGAAAACTTTTATTATAACATGGTTTTTGTAAAATTACTATTCTTAAATAGTATACAGAGCGTGCGCAATAACGAAAATCATGATACTCCAAAGTTATTCAATTAATTTAAACAGTTTCGTATTTACCAAAATATGTCTATTCATTATTGACTAGTATTGTTAAATGAGTCGATTAAAGATAAAACAATTTCCGAGGTGAGTGGTCAAAATTATAATACATTTTAAATGAAACTGTATTAGAATATGTAAATCTACGAAGTTCGATAAATTCGAATAAAATATAGTTATCAACATTTACAGTTCTTATGAAAATAACCTATAATATAAAAATGGTGAAAAAAGAAAGATAAAAACTGTGAAAATTTAGAAATAAAATTTATGGAAAAGAAAAATTAATCATACAACTTTCAATGAACAGATAATTTATTTTTAGATGAACTAACCTGAGCTAACCTGAACTAACCTGAACAGATACTTTATTTTTAGATGAACGAATGTATATTTGTCTAATAACCAGTAAACATTTCTCATCGCTATTTTTTTATGAGGGCGTAGCAATAACAGTTTTATAAACTAAAATATTTCCTTCTTGTTGCAACAGATTAGTCGGCGTTCCGTAATGGTTTTAATTTTAGTAGAATGATCGTTGGTAATGGTCACAAGTATAAATCGTTTGGGAACAATTTTTTTTTATAGCCTTTATTATTATTAGCTGATCATAACGAGTTTTTCATTTTATAGCCTATATGATTATTAGCTGATCATAACGAGTTTTTCATCTAAAAAATATTAGCGAATCTAGTAGGAGTGTAATGTAGAGTAAATCAGAGTGAATTATATTAGAGATAACTAATTTGTTGATTGATTCTGACTGGTTTGAAACTACTGCAAAAGCAAATTTCTAATTTAAAGGCACACATAAACAATAAAGAAGATAATTTAAGTCAACTAAAGCACACCACCATGAGATAATTATGCTGGCTCTGAGTTTCTAGAAACTAGTCTCCGATCCTGTCAGTAGGAATTTAAATCTAGAAAGCGAGTAACCTCGGCTTACGTGTTTGTTTGCTTTTGTGCTTAGTTTTTGGTTATAGTTGAATTTTTGTAGTATTTCGATTAATTGCTCTATATATTTAATACAGAAATCTCAACTAAACAAAAAACTGAAAAAATCAGTACTGAAGTCAACACTAAAAATATATACTTACAACTTTTAATACAATAATAATTATTGCACGCCTTGTTAAGATTTTCTATCCTTCCGCAATGTTTGTTTACATTTATCAAAGCCTTGATCAATCGCCTAATCCGTCAATATAAAACAAAGTGCATAGAGGTTAAGGATGTTTATTAAAAGAGGTCGTGAAATTGTTTTATGAATTTACAAAATTTCAAGTGTGTTATACCTACACCTCCCTTTCATTCCTATTAATGTACTCTAGATTATTAATATACTGGATTTTATAGAGAACGTGGTGAAATTATGTGATGTTTGTGTTATATGTGTAAGAGAAACGGAGATTAAAGTTGTACTATGCAATTCTGCAAGTTCCTTTTATCTGATAATTTTTTTATATTTTTAAATTTGTATGTATGCGTACGTTGTAACATTATTTAATTATCTCTTTTTTACAAAATATTTCTTAACATATGATAGTCTTTTTTTAAAAAATTTGTTAATTTTGTGGATGTTCAACTAAATGAACCTGAATCTATGTGATTAATTCAATCACTGTTGTGTTAAGATGTATCTGTCATAATTGTGTTATGTACATGCAAATTAAATAAATATATGTATTTTTATAACGTGTATTTTGTATTTTTAAAATTACTTCCATTTCGTTCTTTGTTTCTAAATATTTGACTATATCCGGTCGAAAAAATGAATCATATATATTAGTTTTCTCCTAGCATATCTTTTAGTTATTTCGGATTCTTCGGCTTTAGCGTTTCCTTATCCCGCTTCTTCCCGCTGTAGGGAAAGCACACAGAGTCGGTACTGTTTGTTGAATATAGGTACGATACTTATGTGATGCTTTACAGTGACTAGTGACCAAATATATGAGGGTTTTAAGGTTAACTTATTAACATCACAGTTAAAAATCGCTTTATTATTTGAAAAATTAGTACATAGATACTTAGTTACAGAGTTCTTTTCAGTGTTACAAATACGATTTGTTAAAAACATATCCATTTGTAAGAGAAACCTTTCGGTTGGCTGGTGTTGTGCCACATGGTGAGTCCTCATACCTTTTGATGAATTGGTTTCATCATTTTCAGTTATAATACTTTACATGATGCTGTTTGTTATTTTTTAAAAAGCTTTTTGTTACTTATTTTTTTATTTTTGCTTAGTTATTATTAGCCCAGTTGTCGGAGACAAATTTTGACGAAAAGCTCTCATTAAATCCTAACAGTCTGCATTTTGGCATATAGGTAGTTTTTTGGCCGTAAAATACGACAAAAAAAAGTTTGCTGCTCTAAAGTGTACGCTAAGCCTATAAAATCGAAAATAAAATGAAAAATTCGTTTTTTCGCATGTCTCTAAAAATAAAAAATATATCGAAGAACTAACTAAAATAGTATGTAGATTATTTTTTTTTAGTTTTACCGTAATTAAAAAAAAATATTTAAAACAGAACGGCTAGTTTAACCCTTTTAGTTGTAGTGGGAATCATGCTTGCAACGTCATGATTAAATTAACATTTCTGTATACCGTTAAATATTTTGAAATTGGCTATATATATGGGGTTTCTTGGGGCGCTGATTAAGAATGGGATGACAGATTTGAAAAATTCAAAATGGCGGATCCAATATGACGGTCAGAGAGTCCGTAATTCATTTAATTTCTTCGAGTCATTTAGAATTTTTGTGTTTTCAGTAACTGCTTTGTACTTAAAGCTTATTCTTCATTTCCCACTTTTAAATATTTTTTTATTTCAAATTTAAGTTGTATGATTAATAATAAGCAGAAAATACGTTTATCATGAACACTTTAAGAACAAAATTACAAAACAAGAGAAAGTTTTTTAAAGTTTTTAACGATTTTCTAATATCAAGTATATTTTTAACTGAAACTAAAAAAAGTAAACGGTCAAGTGCAAGTTGATATTGCACAATTAGTGTTCCGTACGTTGATTGCTTTTAAAATAAATAATTTTGTTACGGAGGTATAAAATGATCAGTGACTTCACAAAACACCCCCAAATGAGTTTTCAGCAAAGTTTGTTTCCAATCTTTACTGAAAACTGATGACCTTGAATTTTTTTTTTATATACCAGATAAATTATTAAAGGTAATGCACTCGTAATAGTTTTTGTTCAATCTACACCCAGTGGAGAATATTCCAGAATTTTTTCAAAATTTTTTGGTCAGTATTTTCGAGATAAGGGGGGGAGACAGCGATTTTTCGCCAATAATACAAAGAAAAGTGTGCGCAAGCATTACATTATATATATATATATATATATATATATATATATATATATATATATATATATATATATATATATATATATTACTCGTGTTTTCACAAGCTTTCATTTGACACCGCACTCGATGACCTAGCAAAATTTTTTTTCACTTCTGATTTCACCCCCCAAAACTAACCCCTTAAGTCAAAACTTAACTTTCAAAACTACATGGCTCTGATAAGGCCATCAATTCCTATATTATTACCATGACGAATAGTTTCGGAGAAAATCGGGTGTGACAGACAGACGAACAGACAGACACCGAAGCCATCTGATAAGTGTTCCATACGGAGCGGAGAAAAAAAAAAAACGTTCGACTCTTTTTGACGATTTCTACTGCTTTGAACGTAAAATTGCCGGCGGCGCACTACAGTAGGTAAATTTTCATATTTTAAAACTCAATTTTTAAATAACAGAAAATTTAGGTATTTTTAGTTATTCTTATATTGAAACTTGAGGTATAATAATGATATATGCACAAGGGTTTTTTTCAATACTGTATTTTATTAAATAGTTGTAATTTACTGTATGCTCGGTAAAATCATGCAAACAAAAGTTTCGTTTTAAGTTTTACAAATTATGAAGCAACAAAAATAAAAACTATTAGTATCATCGGAAAGCTGAAAGTCTCCTTATTAGCTATCTTTTATTTTTTTTTACACTCTGAAAATAATTAACATCGATTAACCTTCAAGCGGTGCGCGTTGACTTTCACATTAACCTGTTTAGCGCACCTATCCAAATTTGTATTAAATTCTCGCACTAACAAAAAAAAATCTGGAAAAAAAATCTATATATATTTTTTTTAAATTTCCCGCTCTTTCACGTGGTGCTATTAGTTTTTCGATATTTTTATTTTTCGAGATATTGCCGATAAACCGAATTTTTGATTTTATTTTGGATTTTGTGGGCTTAGTGCACATCAAACTTTAGCAAACTTTTTTTTAACGTATTCTACGTCCAAAAAACTATCTGTGGGCCAAAATGCAGCCTGTTAACATTTAATGAGAGATCAAAACCCCTGGCGTGTTTTGTTGAGAAAAATAATGGTTGGTTTTTCATCAGGTACAATGACGTGCCACATGCATTACTATTTATTACTTATTTTGAGTCTCTCTCTCACTTTCTCCCTCTCGCTCTCTCTTTTTCACTCGTCTGTTCACTCATCCTTCTTTCTCGCTCTTTCTTGTGTTTATTTTACAATATTTACATGTTTTGATATTTACAATTTTACAATTTCTTATACATATATACATTTTTATATACATATATACATATACATTGTGTTTACATATTTTGCCTATATTTACATGCATTGTATTCTATTATAACTAATTTAAATTGGTTATGATTTTGTTTTATTTTGAACCCTTACGCTAATTTCTTTTCGCTATCGCAAGTTAGGATATTTTTTTAGCTGTAAAACTAGACTTATATATTTACATTTGTATTTATTATGATGAATTGTTTAATCAGTTACCCTTTTTTGAGTTTAATCAGTCACCTTCGTTGCCACTCATAATGATATTTTATTGGTCTAGGTCTTTAAAATAAATCGGCAATTTTGAATACAGTGGATTATGCTTCGAGTTGTGAACCGTCAGAATTTGTCAGACGTGTTTATTATGTAATCTTTTATTTTTCGTACGTTCGTTAGGTCATGTAAGTTGTCAATTCTAGTGTAGCGTCTCGCGGAGGCTACACAATGCAGCCTTCTATTTTGTATTCTTTGTATTTTTTGGCTACCTGTGTCTCTGATATGCCGTACCAAACTGGAACAGCATACATTAACACAGGTTTTGCTTGTATATTGTCAACTTATTTTGAAGACTTGGCTTAGAATTTGGTGATAATAAAGCATATAATTTTGCATGGCAACGAAGGCTTTTTGTAATATGTAGTTGACATGAAGTGGAACTTAAGTCTTGTATGAATAATGACACCCAGGTATTTCAGAGGATTTCTGAAGGGTACCTGGATGTCATTAATTTTAATTGTATTAATATTTGTGAACTTTTTTGTGATAATTATGCCTTCACATTTGCTTTTATTAAGGTGAATTTGCTATTGTTTCAGTCATAGAGTTATCATTCTCAAATATTTACGTATATGTTCTCTGACTAAATTTGCGTAGAATGAATGCGCATACATAAGCGTATCATCAGCAAAATATGTCAATTTTGTAGATGGTTAGTTTGGAAAATCGGTCATGTAAAAGTTGTATAACTTGAAATTTAGTACCGAGTCCTGCGGAACCCTAGATTTCGTTTTTCTTGGTGTAGACAATGATTTTTCTACTTTTACTCTGAACTCCCTTTTAATCACGTATGAATGTAGTAGCGTCACCACGTATAGTGTTAGATCGTGCAATGTTGGCTGCTTATATAGTAGGCTATTTAGCCACACCGTATCAAAGGTTTTTCGAATATCAAGGGCTAACGCAACAGTGCTCTGCTGTATGTTTATTTTATTGAGTACGTCTTGTATGATCTTGTTATTAGCAGAACAGTACTGTGTCCGCCCCTGAGTCCGAATTGTTGTCTCTGATACTTATTGTCAATGCTGACGATTGAGCTCAATTTGCTCAACATCGCTTTCTCCACCACCTTGGCCAGCTAGCTGAGCAATGTTATGGGTCTGGAGAAATCTACTCTCCGCGGATTTTTACCCGGTTTCAGAATATGGGTCACCACAGACCTCTTCCACTGCTCAGGGAAATGCTGTAGTTATGTACGTTAGACTCAGAAAGGTCTTTTCTGGGCATATTTTTCAGAAGCAAGGCGGGAATCTCATTTATTCCTGGGGCTTTTTTGTTTGGTAATTTCATGATTATACTCTTTAGCTCGGCAGTTTTTTCCACATTGGTGGAGAAATATTTCCTGTAGACCTTTTTCCCAACCGTGTTCGTTATATTTTTTTTATTTAGTAGTAATAGGTTAGTTCACCAGTATACAGGGGGGTCCCAAAAGTTATGGTCAAAAATGAAGGATCTAGTAGATTGAACCTAAATAAGGTTGTTCCTATAAAAATTTCTCCTATCTCCCCCCGTTAGGGAGCTACAACCACCCAAATGGAGAGCCTGAAGATGGGGTTTCATTGAATATTTCAGAAACCGTTAAAGATAAAAACATGAAATTCAGGTTCTAAAGTAACGTTTATGTGCTGAATCGGAATTTTACCTTATAATCGTCGATAAATTAACCGGTGCGTCAAAAGTAGGGGAGGGCGTGGTAAAAATGGACTTAACTTGTTTTGCAATAACTTTTATTGCATTTTCGCGTCGGATTAGGGAAACTTAAGATCTTTGGCGAACAAATAGGTACTCTTAGTTTAACACGATTAGACGCACCAATTCCAAGTTAAAATCGATAAAGAATTCCCATGTCAGAAAAAGAGCCAATTGCCTGGCTTCTGCTAGGTGCATGTGGGTTATCCTCATCCCATAAGTGGAGATTATGGGAGTTTATTACACCACCCCTAGAAAATCCCGATTTATCTGTAAAAAGCATTTTGCTTACAACTGTATTATCTTCTCGTTGCTTTTGTAGAAACCAATTAGCGAAAGCAAAAACTATATATATTTTCCAAGGAGTCTGCTAATAAATCGGCTTTCTCTTTATCAGTCTGTACAGTATCAGGCACAAAAGTAGGGATCTTATTATTTTTATTTTTCAACCTTTTGGTTGGACGCCACAGGGAATTGTCTTCTGTTGACAATTCCCTCAAGACGTCTTTCCATGTTCTGTTTTTATGTTGATTTATTTTTATTTCTATTCCTTTGCCACCTTCTCCTTATCCGGTTTTTAAATTTTATTAAATTTATTATTTCCATTTCCATCTTCTTTAAATTTAATATTCACCCTTTTTGCGATCCTGTCACGGGCCTACGGGAGGTTTTCAGTTAGTTTTGCGACTTTATTTTCTAGTTCTTCAATATTAGACGTGTTATTGTTGATTATTGTTCTTTGTTGTAATAATTGTCTGTAAAGCCCCCAGTTGGCTCTTTCAAACGACCATATGGAGGGACCACCCTCCCTTGCCACCTCGACATTCCAGTATAGCAGCAGTGGAAGGTGATCCGACGAGAGTTCGTTCAATATGACAGGGTCGGATAAATTGTTAATATTTTTATTCAAAATTAAATCTATGCTGGGTCAGCTTTCGATGGAGTATTAGGTATGCATACTTAGTACAATTCGTTGTATCCTACCTTCGTGTCCCGTAACTTCTTGGATCAGTACCTGTAAATTATGTTCTCTGGTTTGTCAATCCTAGCCTGACTGACGAGCCGTGATACGGCGAAATGCGTCTCGGGATAGATTTGACGAATGAGAGAACAGTGGATAAACTGCTAAAAAATGGGCCTTGTCCATTTTCAGTTATTTTGCATTAAATCTTTGGTCTACCTATTATTGGCCGGATAATGAGGGATGACAAGGTTTGTTAAGATTTGTATGTCATTTTGCATAGTGTTGTTTCCTCGATTACGCCACGCGGTATGTCCACCATTTAAGTCCCCTATGATTAGAACCCTGTTTCCCTGGTTAGACAGTTCATCCAAGTCCATTAAGTGAATTTCTTAGTCTTCTTAATCTTTTTCGGACGTTACCTGAACTACTAGTTAGCCACAAAGAAGCGTTGAAACTATACATTTGTTTTGGTCCTAACCAATCAAGCCTTCGCATGTTTACATTAAAAATCGATCACATCTAGGGCAAAATTAGTGCTGGATCGACCACTAGCCAATGTGTCAAAGGTATAGTATTATCAGACTTCCAAAATTAGAAAAATTACTTGTTTCACTGGTTTCACAATATCATTAAAATGCTAATCTAATGAAGTTTATTATAATTGTAATTAACAGCTGAATATTTTTTAAATTTATATTTTACTAAATTATTTATAACCTATTAAAAATATTAAATGTCAGTGGCAACACCGGTACATATCCAAAGCAGGTTTGACTACCAGGCAGCAGGTGAGTGTTGAGTTTTCTTAGGAGTATTGTACAGAAATGGCGTGAGGTCATTTTTTGTATAAGACAGAGTTGCAATTTACTCCACTGCTTTTTACTTGTCCTTATCGCACTCATTGTGACATTCATTGGATGATTTGGGTAAGCGATTTCATGCATGAGATGGTTTGCCTCCCCTTGGATGTACAATTTTTTTGAACCCATCTAAAGTTTGCCCCAACAATTTAAAATCTATATGAGGTTGCTAAGGCAGTTAGTTAAAATTTCACTAAATTAACTATTACACGGGTAGACTTGGACCATTATAACATCGAGTGGAAAAACTAACCTGTCAGCTGAACTTTTTACTTCACATTTTACTGTTTTTCCAGGGAAACAAGCAAGCTTGTGCTAATGAAATATTTGTCATAATCCTAATAGAGCCTCCACGGATGCCCTTTGGAATTGTTCTTCAGTATTTATTACAGATTCTGTGACACCATATTTAACTAAACACAATATTTATAGTTAATGAAAGAAATTACATACGCAAAAAATATTGCCATATGTTTTGAAGTTAATTAAATAAAAGACCACCAGAAACTCGCAGTAAATATTGAAGAAATAAACCGTATATACATCGCTCTAAAAAATTGTTGATATGAATGAATTTTTATTTTTAATTTTACCATAAAATTGTCATTAGAAAACGTTCTCTACAATCAAAAATAGTGGTGCAAGGGAAGTGTCATAACAGAAGCAGAAGCGGAAAGATATGTCAATAGTAAGTTTTTGCGGAAGCGGAAACAGAAGCTAATGCGGAAGCGGAGGCATAAATACTATAAAAACATAACAATTCTTTGTCAATTATTATCTTTTTTATTAAATTGCTATTCAAAATTTAATAAAGGCAAGTTATATTTAATAAACAGTAATTTAGTTGCTTTTTCACCGTGCTGTCTAATGCGATGCTCTTCGTATATGAGACCAGCTCCACTGAATAATTATTCACTGGCTACACTACTGGGAGGAGCTGATAAATACTGCTGCACTAGTGGCAAGCGACAATGGTACTTGTGTCCATTTGATTTCCATCACATTAGGGGCTTTTCTTGTAGAGGTAGTCTTTTATCTTTTTGGTACTCCAGTAGGTTTGATTGTAACACCAAACAAAGATTGTCGCTATCGTAAGCCGTAGTCGGGTCCTGCTGGTCTTCATTCGTATTTAACATAGATTATATCGTTTGTAATGTTGTTTGTAACTGAGGTGTGAATTCTATGATTGGGGCACAACTTGTTGAAGGCTGACTTTGATTTTCAATTTGAATTCGTCATCTTTTAGGACTAGAAGGTATGCAATCATCTTCTTGAGTTGCGTTTGTATCTTTGGTTCTGATCGTTATCAAATTAGGTACGAGTATTTCGGACTCAACTTGCTCCGTGACGATGCCATTATAAAATTTTAATTTATATCGCAGATTTAAGTATGTCGCAATTGTGTACTTATCGTTTTTGATCAGTTCTCCAAATCTCCTACTTGAATTCAATTCATCGCATAACTTTCTTGTAAAATTTTGGACTTGTTCTGAAGTATTGTGTTTAGTCTCTTCTTGCTGTAAAGTGGTCATAAGAACTTGAACTCATGTTTCTAGTAATTTCTTCGAATGGTTTCATTATTTGTACAAATTTTTGAACATTTATCCAGTCTTCAGGGGCGATTAGATTTGCGTTTAGGTACAAAACGAGCGAATCCTTGAGCTTTGCAAATTCCATATGTAGAATGTACTATTCCAGCTGGAAATAGACCAAATTTAATTAATACATACAACTTTCAAGAACAAACAAAACAAACACTATTGACACTAAAGGTATACCATAACATTATACTTATTTTTTATTTTATAGCATTATTATATTTAACATTTACATCCTGACAGACATAGCAGATTGATTAAGGCCTTCATTTTGAATTTTTGTTAGCTCGGCTCGTGCGACCAAGGAATGGTTGAAATGAGTGGCAATTTTTTTCAATTTGGCAGTAAGTTTCAGGAGCCACTCTTGTGATTCAACACCAGCTCGGATGCAAAGTTGGATCTGATGTATTGCACAATTCACATCCTTAAAGTCTGACAACTGCATTGCTTTAATCATGTTAGATCCACGATCACGGACCATGCAGTGCACTACTTGGCGATTTATGTCCCATTCTTGAAGTATCGTTTCAAATTTTGTCGATATTACATCACCTGTATGACGCTCGTTCATGACTTCACATTTCAGAATTATTGAGATCTTGCGAAATTCCTTTGAAATTCCATGAGCAGTTAAACTAAGTAATGTAATTCCGGGATGAAGATCAGACCACATGTCAGTTGTGAAAGATATTTTTTCAAATTCTTCAAGTAAATCATTAATTTTCTTTGCCATTTATTGTACAAGTTATCACACAAATACGAATAAAAAAAAATCACGTCCTTTCAACTTACACTTTGGAAGAGCAGCATTCATTACTCTGCGAAAACTGCTACCTTCGACGAAACTAAACGATAAGTTCTGGTGGGCAATCATTTCAGCAATCATACGATCCATTTGTTGAGATTTGTGATGTGATGAATGCCAATAATCATTTACGTGCAGACTTTGTTGTAATGTAAGTTGTTTTCTAGCGTTTTCGGCCGGAGTTAAAAAAATCGACAATAACGATACAATAAAATTAGGTACCTCAAAAAATCAAATACATACACAAAGTAAAAAAATACTAATTGTTCAATTTATTATATGATGATCTCTGATATTCCATTTGTAATTATTTAATTTACGCAAACTTAATATGTAATACAGTAGTCAAATAGACAATACTTAGCAACTAAATATCAAAATCAAGACGAAAATTATTCAGTTAAAACAGCTTTGCACCAGCAGCGGTATAAGTACCTACTGATACTAATTATATAAATATTGACTCACTTCTTGTTTTTTCATTTCCAATGAAACTTTAATAGCTTCATCTAACTTCTCAATCTCCGCAGACTTCTTGACATATAACGATTTTAGGTGACTCGTCAATGCGGTGGTCGTGCGCCCTTTTCGCGAATATACTTTGTCACAGATTTTGCATTTGGCACTTGAATCGTTAATCTCAACAAAATACTTCCAAATAGGACTGGTTTTTGGTTTCATTATTGCACTCTTATGTTACAACCATAGAAATATTAGAATAGGGGAGAGAAAGTATATAGCCTGCTGTAAGCGAAGGCGTATAGCCGTTAAAAAAAGAAAGAAATAATATGAGTCATTCTGTCTCTCTTACTCGGCGCACGCCCACAACATTCTCGCACGGGTACGCACGCTCACAACATTAAGTTAGAGTGCGTACCCGGGCGGCGTGCGCCGATTAAGAGAGATATAATGACTCATATTATTTCTTTTTCTTTTTGTGAGCGCCACGCTTCTCGCGAGAACTTACCTCCTCTATTCTAATATCTCTATGGTTACAACACAAAAAATTAAATAAACTCTATACAATATAGTAATATACTTGTAAGCGAGAAAACGCTTTTTACGGTGACGGAGAGATCACGGCGCCGGCGTAATACCTAAGAAACATAAACAATCGCGACACGCACGAGCCGCCGGCGCATTCGGCCAATAAGCGCTCTTATCGTTAATCTCGCCATTTCTAGAAACTTTCGATAAGCTTCCGATATAAAAATGCGGAAGCAGATGCAGAAGCGGATGTGAAAAAGTGTGCAGAACTTCCGCAGTTGCAGAAGCAGAGGTCTGTTGCATCTCTAATCAAAAGGGAAATCTAAATCAAAATACTAAGAATAATACCAAATTAACAAATATGTTAAAAATTTAAATTGAAGAATATCCCTTTGTGAAATGTTAAGTTTATGACGCAAAATTGGATGTATTTTCTGTTATTCACAGAAAATCTCAAATTTTTCTGAATTTTTTTCTTATTGAAAGTATTCAAACTATAGTTTTCTTTGGATATTTTTTAAGGTAAAACTGTAAAATGTAATTTACATTTCACCATGTTTCCAAATTAATTTTTATGGAGGTGTTTTTTTTCCTCTTGCGGTTATTATGTAATTCTTTTATTGGAACATTTCGTTCCCCTTTGTTAAGTTACAGGCATTATTTTATTATCGTTCACCTTCCCGTCTCACTATTACGGAGTATAGATCGAGATGTCCATGCTATCCGTCAACGTTGTCCTTGTGATGAAACATACATTCGTATTTCACGTCACTCTTTAGACAACGTAAAAGTGCTGCGATAGCGTTATTGTATTTTTACAGTAATTACTATCTGTAGTATATGGCCGGTAATTTTTTTGGTTTTAAGAAATGTGTTCTAATATTTAAAAAGAAAATAATAAGACGGTTAATAAGCATCCACAAACAAAACTATTAAATTATTGTCTTTATTTAATTTTAAAAAAAATAAATTGGCGAACGTTATACTCTTGTCTAAAAATAAAAACTGGAAAAAAAAATGTACTGAAAATACCGTATATTTGAAATTTCGTAGTCCGTTCTGAATAAATAAATCGAAATAGCTTGGTGTATTGTTTACTATTCACAAACAAATGCGCAATACTTTTTTTTTAAATAGCAAAATTATTAAAATTTTCAATTCAGAATAGTCCATTTTTAACGAGGTTACAAATAATAAATATTAAATAACGTGCCGTATATAATTATATTACCTAATTTATTTCAATTAGAATCGTTTAGGAGATAATCCAAAATAAAATTTGTATATACTCTTTGGTCGTGAAATAATACCAGTGTAAATATTATATATTTAGATACGGTATTAACGTTTTTATGGTAGAAGTAAGGAATCATAACTCCATTATTTTTGTATATTTTTAAAACGTATTTTTATTATTTAAATTAGCAATTTTGTTCGTGTTATGTTTCCAGTTAGAAAACAATTCAATGCTCGTAGTTCCTTAATATCCGCGATTTTTACAACTTCATTTATTTATGTTGCCTATGTCAGTATAAATGAAGGTTTTATCAGTTATACCTAACATAAAATAATCCAAGGTTACATAAACCTAATTCGTGAATTAATAATTTTCTCTTTTTTTTCCTTTGTTTTATTAAAATTGATTTTTAATCTACTAAAGGAAAACAATGGAATATTACATAAGTCTATCTTATTTTTTTTTGGTTCTAGGTTTGTGACGTGATGTGTTGAATTTGTGTCCAACAAACATAACAAAATGTGTCAGAAATGAAAAGGTGGAATAATTGATTTTTTTTAAATTGTTTTGTCGAACAAAATAGGTAAGTTTTTATGACAATTAAATAAATATAGATATAATATGATACATATTATATTTAGTTTTGATTGAATAAGTCAACCATCCAATCCAAAATAAATCAGTATATTTATACATCGTTGTAGTTGGCTGCATAATTAATAATTTTATATCTCGTAGTGTACTAAAAATAGAGACAAAGTTTACATAAAAAGGATCTGGTTTACGTTCTTTTTAATTATACAGAATGTCCCAAAATATGATACAGCCATTTTTTTTTATTTGATGGAAAATTTTATACATATTGAATGTTTAGGTGCTACAATCGATGGGAAACATATTTTAATAACACTCTCTACATTAATCCAGTCAAAATAGACATTTAACATTTGCAAAAATTCGCATAGAGCTGAAAATTAGCATAGGTCTTAAATACATTATTACAAATAAAATATCAAGTCTCCACCGATCCTACGCCTGCTAAAATTTTACTCAAAGGTCAAAAATATCGGTTTCTCGCATTTTTTTCGTAAACGGTAAGTGTTATCGTAAAAATAGGTCAGACAAAAGTTGTGGACCATGCAATTCTCTACAAAAATTGTTCTTATACTTTTTTCCTATGAATCACCATTCCTAAGATATCGCGATTCCAAAAGTTGGAGAAGTCGTATTCTACGTAATATGCACACATTTCCGCACCGCTATGAGATAGTGTACTTGGCGCTTTTTTTTTAACGTGATTTCCCCAGTAGGTATTCTCCACGATCTATTATCTGTTTTATTAGACGGTATCTTATTGATTGAAAAAATGGTACTATTGGTAATAATTAAAGTGGAACGGATTATTGTTGATTTCGGGAAAATTTTAGTCTGACTGATAATCTTCAAATGCTACTTCAACAGTAATGTCTTCATCTTCGCTTTATTCTTTCTCTTCTTGCTGGATTTCTATAAATTGTTCTAAGAAGAAAGATGTATCAGTTGTCTGCTCATTGATACCATAAGAATCCTCATCTGTTTTATTTGATTCAACATTGGAGCAAGACTGGCCTAGATAATTGGTACATACTGGTAAACAATATATTCTGACTTTTTTACAGCCACAATTTTTACTACAACCCTTCTTGCATTTACAAAAAAAAATTTTAAGAAGTTTTTCTGGAGCAGGTAGGAGTAAAGTTTGAAATGTCTCTAAACTGTTATCTATTAATTTCCAACCCCAGTCTTCTGGGTCGAGTTGATTGTCTAGCCAGACTTGAACTTGATAGTATACACGACATAAGTGTTGGTAAGCAGAAGCAGATGTTGGAGGAAGACAAGATAGTTGTACTATTTTATTATTCCGTGTATTTTTTACAAAACTTAAGTATCTGTACTTGTCTATAAAACCAATTTTTTTGGAGCTCCATATATAGCATGAAGAAAGAGAATCCCATTTGTGATGATGACTTGTGGAGAAGAGTCAATCTTTTTAAATACTTCTGTACAATGAATTAAATCATTATTACTTTTTTCTAACAATTACAACAACAATACTGTTGTTTTACTCTTTTTGAAAATTGCTGATGTAGTATCACAGCCAGTTATTGCTTGTAAAAATAAAATATGAACTTGACATTTTGGATATGCAGATAAACTTGCCGATTCAGGACGACCGATTTTACCCCCCCCCCCGTGGTGGAGTCTCAAAAAACCATTATTATGGTACTTAGCCTCAGCAGCAACTAAATCATATTCACACTCAATGCGTGCAATAACAGCTTTTGCTACATCATCAGAACGAGTCCGAGTTACCTTCAGAATAGGATCTTTAAATGGAAGTGTAGCAACATGATAAATTTTACGCCGAACATTCTGCGCTTTTTTCTTTTCAGCCTCTTCATTTGCTTCACTACCGCAAAATAAGCAATAATGTTTAAAACAAAAAACCGACTCACTTACTCGCGCTCTAGTATGAGGTAGACTAATCGTAGATGTACACAGCTTGTTCCATCTCGTGCTGTCTTTTAGCTCAACCAATACTACTCTTCTGAGTGTACATTTTACGACACTGCACATGGATTGTCACAGATTGCTTGTCTATCAGGTATTCAAGAAACCTATCATTTCTTTCAACACTTGAATCAATCAGAGTCTTCATTCCATGATTAACAATAACAATTTCACTTTCAGTCAAAGGTTTACTACAAATAAAGCAAAAGTGCGATATTTTTTAAAAATTTATCAAAAATATTATCAATAAGCAGGTATGTTCACTACAAAGAAACGTTCAGTACTAAAAGTAATTATTTCATTTATGTCCTTCAAAAAAGGGCAGATATACGACCGTCGTCACTTGAACAATGTAGTAGCAGACAGATGTTGCTCAAGATTATACGGGCGAACCGAATTAGGGAGCGAGTGTATATTTATTCAGAATCATATAATTTGTACGTATTTTAGTGCTTATTCTAATAAGAGAACAGTGGGTAAACTACTGAAATATGGACTTTGTCTGTTTTCAGTTATTTTACATTATATACCTGCTTTTAAGCGTTGACTCAAAAGCTACTGGGTTAGCTTTCGATGGAGTAATATGTATGCATACTTAGTACAATTCGTTGTATTCTACCATAGTGTTTCGCAACTTCTTAGATAAGTACCACTAAATTCTGTTGCCTTGTTTGTCAATCCTAGCCTGACTGGCGAGCCTTGATACGGCGAAACGCGTCTCAGGATGGATTTGACGAATAAGAGAACAGTGGGTAAACTACTGAAATATGGACTTCGTCCGTTTTCAGTTGTTTTACATTTCTTTACTGTTTATTATGCATTCGCCAAAACTGACATAAACTCGCATCACAATGCCCTGGTGGTGGTTCTAAGAATTATCTTGAAAAAGTTAAAAAAAAAAACAGAAAAATATATTCGATGTGCGACAACTTAAAGACGAAAATCTAACAAACATAATTAAAAAAGATCTTAATAAAGAACTCAGAGACACAGAGCTAAACGAATACATAGAATCTGAAACATAAAAGTTAAATGAAATAACAAGGAGCTAAAGAATAAATATCTAACTATGGAACAAACACATAAAAGGAAAAAATGGATGACAAATGACATTTGAAGACTAATGGAGTAAAGACTGTTACACAAAAACAGAGGTAACAAAACAGAATATAGCAGACTAGACACACAAATACAGAAAGAAATTCGAACAGCTAAAGATAGGTGGAATGGTGAAAGATGTAAAGAGGTAGAGGAGTTGTAGGGAAAGTATAAAAAACTTAATTGGTGAACGGAGAACGAAATCAAATCGACGTTTAATATATCATCAACGAAATGTTGTTATCGATAAAAAAAGAGCTAATGCAAGACCAGATAAACCACAATACTCAATAGAGTTGTTTGGGCGCTGTATTACCACCAATGAATTACTCATTGCAATAAATCAACTAAAAAATAGAAAAGCCACCGGTCCCGATGAGTTCCATGGGAAGCTCTTAGATGAGGACAGCATTAAGTGGCTTACGGTGATCTACAATAAAATCTCTGATTTAGGCAGAATACCAGAAAGCTGGTTAATGTTTATAACGACCCCAAAAAATGCAGGCTCTAAAAAATGCGGAGAATATCGAACAATTAGCCTCGCAAGCCATCTTTTAAACACATTTCTGAAAATCATTCACAGAAGAATATAGAAGGTTGTGTGAAGAAATCATGTCAGCTACAATTCGGCTTTCGTTATGCCTTGGGTTTTATTTTAGTGATGTAGAGATGTCAATTGTGATGTATATCTGTGCCTGATCGACTACCAAAAGGCGTTTGATAGAGTCCAACATCACAAAATTGTCGGAATTCTGAAAGATCTTGGTCTAGATGAAAAGGATTTGTGAATTATTAGCAACTTTTACTGGAGCCAGATGACATTTATTAAAGTAGAAGGGGAGCGTTTAGAAGCAATATGAATTGAGCGTGGCGTGAGGCGTGTCTTGTGTCCACTATTGTTTAACATATACTCTGAGCAAATTTTCAGAGAGGCACTAGAAGAGAGTGATGAAGGAATACTGCTTAATGGGGAGCGAATAAATAATATTCGTTATGCCGACGATACGGCGGTTATGGCTGATAACTTAAAGGGTCTACAACATATTATGATAAAAATAATCGAAGTCAGTATTCGATACGGTCTCGAACTTAATATCAGCAAAACAAAGTACAAGGTAATTAGCAAGTCTCCGGTTCCTGCTACCTTGTTGACAGTTAACAATCAACACATACATAGAACTCCGCAATATTCATATCTAGATACCATGATAAACGAACCGTGGGATCACTCCCAAGAAATTCGTTGCCGTTTCGAAAAAGCTAGAGCAGTGTTCCTCAAAATGAAGTCACTTTTCAAAAGCTCAGCATAAAAATAAGACTCCTAAGATATTATGCCTTCAGTGTCCTTCTTTACGGTGTAGAATCTTGGAAGCCTCTTCTAAGAAACTTGAAGCATTTGAATTATGGCTACGTGGCAGAATTTTGAAAATTTCTTATACTGACCATATTACCAGTGAGGATGTCTTACGTTGCACAGGGGGTAGAAAAAAAAACATTACCGTTCAAAAATCCCTACAGACGTCAAATTTTATCGGATCACCATATATTTTTTTTAAAATCATAAGAATATTTGGAGAACAACTGTCTAGCCGTATTTCCGGAATTTAAATGGCCATTTTGCGCAAATACTCAATATCAATCCGAGAAAAAAATACTATTGACTTTACTGTTGACCAGACATATGTATTCCTAGGTATTTTTGGTCACTGAATCGAAATATGATATCCGATTTCTAATAAACCTCTTGAATTCGAGTAATGGTCCAAAAACTACCTCAAATTTTTACTTTACTAATTCATGTCGTAGCACTTCATCTACAATAAAGTCTCATATGACAATCAGATATAGTGTCTCCTCTTCTCCTTTTTTATGATTTAATCCGTTAGGTTATGTTATGCTTTAGGCTCGTTATGTATTTGAGTTTGCTCCTTTTTGACCTTGAAATCGTATAGACATATGAGCAAATCAGACGTTAGATTTGAATTTAGTGTCCAATATAACATATCTGGCTAGTTTTTTTTTTTTTTTTTTTTTTTTTTTTTTATTGGTCTAGCACACGTGCTGCAGGGAAGTCCCTAAAGCGCTCCAGGAGCGACACGTGTGCGGAGAAAGCGATTAACGTTGTTCTTGAATCGCTGTAAATTGTACTCGGTGGGAAACACAGCGCTGGGCAAATTATTCCAAAGGGATGACGTTCTCCATATAAAAGATTGCTTGAAAAGCGTCGTACGCGGAGTTATATAATATTTGGATTCAGTGGCCGAAAATACTTCGAAATATGTTTCCTGACTCGACCACTTTTGACCATTTTGAGGTCATTTTTGGACCTTAACTCGAAATCAATAGATATACGATAAATTAGACATCATATTTGGATTCAGTGATTAAAAATACATCGGAATATGTATATCTCGTTATTACTCTTAATTTGACGACTTTTGGCCACTTTTAGGCCGTTTTTGGACCATTACTCGAATTCAATAGGTTTATTAGAAAATTGGATATCATATTTGGATTCAGTGACCAAAAATATCTAGGAATACATATGTCTGGTCAATAGTAAATGAATAGTAAAGTACATAATATTTTTTTTCTCGGATTGATCAATCTTTTATCACAATATTTGCGAAAAATGGTCATTTAAAATATATATTTCCAAAATATGGCTCGACAGTTCTTTTCTAAATTTTCTTATTGTGATTTAGAAAAAAAATATGGTAATCTGATGAAATTTGAGGTCTGTAGGTATTTTTGAACGGTAATGTTTTTTTTTTCTACTAACTGCGCGTCGCATGGACAAGAAACTGGGAATTATGGAAACTGTTAAAGTAGGAAAATTGGAGTATGTAGGACACATAATGAGAAATTCCCACAGATATGGATTACTATAGCAAATACTCCAAGGGAAGGTTTTTGGACGCAGATGTATCTCCTGGCTAAACAGTCTGCGAAATTGGTTCTTAACAAATACTACCGGTCTTGTCAGAGCTGCAGTGGATAAAGTAATAATAGTCAGAATGATTGCCCATACTCGAACCGAATAGGCACTTTCAGAAGGAGATGCATTCGTATAAATTAATATGAAAATAATAAATACGGAATTATTTATTTGTGTACATTTGTATAATAGAGATGAAATATTGACAAACCCATCCAATTATTTGGTGCTGCCTGATTTAATAAAATGAAAATAGCATTTGTCGTTTGAGAAATATCATTTTCCCAACAAAAAGTGCTTATTGGCCATGGTTTTGCCCACGAATGTACAATAAAATAATTTCTTGCTAAGTTGTATTTAATTAGTCTCAACATTTCTTGTTGTCAATGCGGCCAATGCTATGCGCGATATTTACTCCCAATAAGTGTATATCGTTTTTCCGATGTATATTATTATAAAGGATTAGTAATTTTTAAAGTGTAAAATCTTTTCCTTTGCTTGTACATATATATTATTTGGTAAATCATTTCAGGTCAGTCAATAAGTTTCGAAAGTGACACCTACACATCACTTTAACCAAATATTGAACACCATTTTGAAGCTTCATCTGTCATATAAATACACCCTAAATTTCAAGTCGATCTGTTAAGTCATTTATTGTTCATCAGTTGGTTAAAGTAGATGTGTTTAGTATTTTTTAAAAATGGAAATATCGAATATCGTGCAGCGATAAAATTCTTTGTTTTGGAAGATTTATTGGCAAATGAAATCAATGCAAAGTTAGTGAAAATATTAAAGGAGTCTGCTCTTTCATTTTCAACTCTTCATAGAGTTTAAACGTGGTCGTACAAGCGTCAATGATGACCCACGTTCAGGGCGTCCAAGAACTGCAACAACTGAAGAAACTGTTGTGCAAGTACAAGATATGGTAATGGAAGACCGTTGATTAACCGCGGATGCTTTAGCGGAGGCTATAGGCATATTACAAGGAACAGAATATAAGATCTTAACTAACGGTTTGGGTATGAGAAAGCTATTCACAAAATGGTTGCTGAATTTGCTAACATCGGAACTAAAACGCACTCGTTCTAAACAACATTTGGCTCATTTCACAAAGAATAAAACTAATTTTATGCATCGATTTGTAACTATGGAGAGACTTGGGTTTACCAGTTTGATCCCAAATTGCGACAATAAACTGTGGGTGTCAGTGCATTGAGCCTGGTTGTTCAGTTCCAAAGCAGCCAAATTGGTCAAAGTGGTCCAAAAAAATTATGGCATCAGTTTTCTGGGATGCAAAAGGAATTTTGTTAATTGATTACCTTCAGACCGGTAAACAATCATAGGAGAGTATTATTGCAACCTCTTGGACCAGTTGGATGAGAAAATTCAAGAGAAAAGTCCCGATTTGCAGCATTTGCTCACAGAGGTGCTTTGGCAATGGCAAAACTGGTCGGATTAAAGTACGAATTGTTGGAACATCCACCCTATTTGCCAGATCTGGCTCCGTCTGATTTCCGTCTGTTCCGAAACCCCCAAAGATTTCTACGTGGGAAGCGTTTTTTTTTTTCAACAAATGATGAGGTGATAGCATCCGTAGATGGATATTTTGAAGGTCTTCTGGAAAACACTTCAAAGATGAGGTAAATGAATTGGAAAATCGCTGGAAAAAATGTATTGAGCTCAAGGGAGATTATACTAAAGAATAAATGTATTTCGACTTATTAATTCATCTTGTTTCATTTCCGCTTTCACAACTTATTCACTGACCTATATATACCAGAATTTTTTTAATGACAGGTGTCCAATAAAAAGATTTTTAAGTTTAGAATATTTATATTATTTATTATTATTATTATTTATTTAGTAGTAGTATTCACAATACTTTTCAATTTACATTTAAAATAAATTTAACAAACAATTTTATACTCTGATTAAAAACTAATATTTTTTACAAAATTTATTGTTCCTTTTCTAAACATATTTATATTTGTTTCACTCTTTATGTTGTTCGGCATCATATTGTATAAGGTCAGGCCTTTTGAAAATAGAGATTTTTGCATTGCACTGGTATCTGCACGTTGCGGTCTAAAATCTAATGCGTTCCTCAGGCTGTACGGTTGAACATCCCCAACATATCTTATTTGTTCAATCAAATAGTCCGGTGCATTTCCCATTTTCATTTTCTGGATAAAACATATTGTATCTAGCTGCAGTCTTTGCTTTACATTTAGCCATTTCAGGGCATCTAGCATATATCTTGATGTGAAACGATTGCATTTCAAAATAGACCGCATAGCCTTGTTCTGGAGTTTTTGTAGCCTTGCCTGTTGTTGGTCTGAACAGCATCTGAATAACACAGTTGATCCATATTCAAAATGAGGTTTTATCATGGTGTTGTATATATTTATTGCAGTTAATATTGTTACTTTACTTCTTAAACGTTTGAAAAACCCGATTTTTTTCCCTATTTTTTTACATATATATTCGACATGTTCTTTAAAGTTCAAATCCCTGTCTATGAGGAAACCCAGGTATTTTTATATTACTTACTTTTTCTATTACTACATTATTTATTTTGAATGCTCTGTCAGTGTTCATATAAATTTCCATTAATTTTGTCTTGTTTTCATTTAATTTTAACTTATTGATTTTTAACCATTTGTTAATGTTATCCATATCATTTTTTAAATTTTCATGACATATCTCCTCTGTTGCTGCTTCTGTGAAAATTAATGTATCATCTGCATTTCACATTTTTTAATACATTTTCTATGTCATTTATATATATTACAAAGAGAAGAGCTCCTAAAATTGAGCCCTGTGGTACTCCAAAATCGTTTTCTATTGCATTTGATATTTCGTTATTGATATTTGTGAATTGTTTACGATTTGTCAGATAGGACTGAAACCATTTTAGCTCTGTGTCTTGAATACCGTATCTAGTAAGTTTTTGCAATAGAATATCCCTATCTATAGTTTCAAATGCTCTTTTGAAGTCGAGGAAAATTGCTAATATTTTATTTTTTATCTTTTTACATTTCCATCTGTTTATAACATAATTGATTGCTGTTTCACATGAATATTTCTTTCTAAATCCTGATTGAAACTTTGATAGTAGTCTGTGTTGTTCCATGTATTCTTCCAATTGATTTTTTACTATTTTTTCAATAACTTTTTCACATATTTTTAAAGTGTTAATTGGTCTGTATTCTTCACATTTTTAATGTATGTTTTACTTTTTGGATAGCATTGATTCCTTCCAGTTATTTGGAAACAATCCTATCTCTAGTGACTTATTTATAATATTCAATATAATATTTCGTGTTATGCCCCAATTATCTAGAATTATGTTACTTGATAGTTTGGTATAGTCTGGTTTTTTCTTAATATTCTTAAAAATAGTTTTCAGTTCTTGTAGATTTACTGCACGAAATTTGAATTTAGTGTCAATCCCAGGTATTTCATTTTCGTATTGTATATCTTCGATGGAGCATCTGATTTCATTTATACTATTTACAAAATATGTATTAAAATTTTCAGCTATTTGGAAATTGTCTTTATATTCTATTTGATTATATATCACAGTTTTTATCACACTTTTGGGTTTTCTTAAGACCAGTTCTTTAATTTTATTCCACATTTCTTTTTAGTTATTTGCATTGTTTATTTTATTATTAGTATAATTACTTTTTTCTTTTTCAATTTTGACTTTATACGTATTTCTTATTGTTTTATAACTATTCCATGCCTCATTTGTATTTTCTAAGATTGCTCTTTGGTATTTAAGAACTTTTTCTCGTTTTAATGCTCTGAGCTCATTATTAAACCGTTTGTTATAACTTTTTTAGACATTTTTTTCTTAAAAGTAAATTTTTTTATTACATTTTCGATACAATCATCAAAGTTGTGAACATATTCATTTAAATCATTAATTTCATCACATCTTAATATTGCACTTAATTCATTTTTGAATCTGTTTTTGTTGTACTTAAAAAGGCTTATTTCTTTAATATGATAGTTTTGCTGCTTGGTATCACACTCGATTAAAATATCAATAGATTCATGATCAGCTATTTTGTTATTTATATTATTTTTTGCCGTAATTGTTTCTTTATTTGTTATTATATAGTCTATCAATGTTTTTGAGTTTATTGTTATTCTAGTATAGTCGTTCATTACCTGCTTAAGACCGTTATCGTTAAGTATACTTTCCAGTTTGCTTGCATAAAAATCATTCTTCCAGTCAATGTTGAAATCTTCAGCAATTTAGATATCACAGTTTGTTTCGCATACTTCTTCTATAAAATCTTGAAATGTATCACAAAATTCTGATTTTGAAGCACTTGGTGATCTATATACTATAATTACTATTAATGATGTTTTTTCATATATCGCCATGTATGCACTTATCCAATTGTTTTGTATCCTTAATATCGTCTTTAATTTTATTTATTTTCCAATGCTTCCTAAAATAGGCCATTATACCACCAGTTCTAGACGAGTTCGACAATGTACTATAGGGATCATAGTGTTCTATTTCAATTTCACCTTCATCTATTTCTTCAGTTTGGTGCGTTTCAGTTAGAATTATGAATTCAGGTTTTTCTGTTTCTGCTAATATTTCCAATTGATTAAAGTTATTAATTAACCCTTGCATATTCGTATAAATCCCACGCATCTGCTTTGGTTGCTATGCTAACAATCCCATCCTTCTCTTTTTATTATTTAATTTATTTTGATACACAGGACAATCCCGGTTATTGGTGAAGTGATTTTCATCAAGACCCAACTTTAGTCTTTTATTCTCTTTCATGCAGTTAACACATTTCATTATTGTTTCTTTATTGCATTCTTTACCTCTATGGTTTCCATGGCATTTGTAGCATATATTATCTTTTTTTACATTCATACGATTTGTGGTTATAGCTGTGACATTTAAAACATTGCATTATATCTGTTCCATCAAAAACCTTACATCTGTCCCATCCTACATTCAGCTTTTGTCCTATCATTATTTCGGATACGAATCATTGTCTATTTTTAATTTTGCATTAAATATTGTTCTATTATATTGTTTCGTTTCAAATATCTTAACCGCTTCTATAGTACTATCTTTCATTACTTCATTCTGTTTTTTAAGCTTTTTTATTAATTCGTTATCTGACATTTTGAAATTCATGCCGGTTATTATAATTTGCATTTTAATATCTTTGGGTATTTTTATTTCATAGTTCTCACTGATTTCGGATTGTAACACCTCTTTAATTTTTTCTCGTTCTTCTACATTCTCACTTTGGATCACTAAGGTACCGTTTTTTCTGTTTTCGACATTTATAATTTTAAAATTAATTGGATCTACTTTTTTGTTTAATTCAGCTTTTGTTTTTTCTACGCTCTGTTTCTCCTTCGGTTTTATTATTAAGGGAACATTTTTCGACAAATCTGGCATCACCATATTATCTTTTAGAGATTGCGCATACGTTATTTTTGTTGTTTTTTCATTTGCGTCTTTTATTACCTTTTTTACTTCTTTGCACATTTGGACATTATTCTTTTCAATTTTATCATATATATATATATATATATATATATATATATATATATATATATATATATATATATATATATATATATATATCTTTATTTTTATTTTCAACTTCATTTATATTTCCATACAAGTTTTTAACTTCTTGCATATTTCTTTCACACATTCTCCGTATATTATCAATTTTTTCGAATCTGTCATCGTACCGGCTTTCTATCGCTTCCAATAGCGCTTTAATTTCACATTCATTTTGTCTTAAAGAACTTTCAAATTCATGTTTGTATTCTAATAATCTTTGTTTGTTTTTATCAACACTAATCTGAATTTCCTTCAAAACAAGATCTACATTTCGAATATACAGCATACAATCGTTCCCCCTTCCCCCCCTATGCAAATATATCTTACAAAATTGTCTTCATCAATAATGTTTGCCGAGTATTGGTCGATACCGGCACATCTCTTTGTAAAATGATACACCTTATCACATACTCCATTGCACCGTATACCATTTTCACCTCTTATTGTTGACTCGCATTTACTGCATTCAACCATAGCTCCCTTTCCAATTCTGCACAAAGTATTTATAATGCACAAAAATATTTTCACACCTTATAAGTATTCCTTTTGTGCCCGATACAGCTCGACCGAACTTTGCAAAAAAGAGAAACAACTTTTTATCATTTTATTTTTTACTAGATTAAGTATTTTTACCGTCCTAGTTATCCTGGTGTTAACTTATTTTCTTTGGTTTTCTAGACTTAATTTCCTCCTTTCGCACTTGACAGTTAATAATGATGCTTCCACAAATTACACCAATTAATCACTTCTGCTGTTCTACGAAAAATTGTCAAATTCCGCACAACTTTACTGTCTTTAAATTTAATATTATTCTGCAAACATTGGCAGAGCTGCTCTCGCCACGGCGGGCAACTATATTCCAAATTAGAAAAAGCACCGGAAGAATAAAATAAAAACTTTTACTTTATATCAAACTACATATATCTCTTAAAAATTACGTCGTTTAAAGTAAATTTTTGGGAATTTTTACGTGCCCCGGACTCCTTTTTAGTGTTCCGTACGGAACACTTATAAGATGACTTTGGTGTCTGTCTGTCTGTCTGTGTGTCTGTCACACCCGATTTTCTCCGAAACTATTTGTCATAGAAAGTTGAAATTTGGTATTAATATAGGGCTCATCAGAGCTGTGTAGTTTTGAAAGTTAAATTTTGATTTAAGAGAATTTTGAGGGGTGAATTCGGAAGTGAAAAAAAATTTTTTTAGTAGGTCATCGAGTGTGGTGTCAAATGAAAGCTTATGAAAACACGAGTAAATATATTTATATATATATATATATATATATATATATATATATATATATATATATATATATATATATAATGCGTACACTTTTCTTTGTATTGTTTTTAAAAAATCGCGAAAAATCGCTGTCTCCCACCTTATCTCGAAAAGTACTGATCAATAAATTTTGAAAAAATTCTGAAATATTCTCCACAGTGTGTAGATTGAACGAAAATTATCACGAGTGCATTACCTTTAATAATTTAACTGGTATATTAAAAAAAACAAAAATTTCAAGGTCATCAGTTTTCAGTAAAGATCGGAAACAAACTTTGTTGAAAACTCATTTGAGGTGTGTTTTGTGAAGTCACTGATCATTTTATACCACCGTAACAAGATTTTTTGTTTTAAAAGCAATCAAAGTACGGAACACTAATTGTGCAAGTTCAACTTGCACTTGACCGGTTATCGTTCACCTCCCCGCCTGAGTAGGGATTTAACCCTTTTTTCATGTCCTAAGGATATTGGCAAGCATGTCGTAATACCCGTCAACGTTGTCCAAGTGTTGAAATATACATTTTTGTATTTTACAGCACCTTTTAGACAACGCGCTAGTGCTGCCACGGACGTTATTGCATTTCTTCAAACAACTACTACCTATATACGTGGCCAGGCCAAATATACTTAAATAAATTAATAAATAAGTATATCGACCTGCAGGATTGAACCCTGGACCTTCTGCACCATAAGCAAGCTACTACACTACGGAGCCACGGGCCGCCACAGTCGGTCAAGTAAGAACGTGTCGCCTATAACTTTTAGTCGGCAAAAGAAATTCCTTTGTTTATTGAGTTTATTGTTAGCATCCCTGCAAACAATGCTTTGTGCAAAGAGATTCATTTCTATCCTTATTTATGGTGAAATAGTACATTATCGAACATGAGTGCTATAAACGCTTCGAGGCTGTGTTCCTATGTAATTATTCAAAAGGTCCGAAAATGACGCCCACAGCGCTAAGTATATGGCATTCGTTAGCAAGTGGGTGAAATGATACTCTCAGTTAAAAAATGTTGATCTACCAGAATATGGTTTGAGAGGAAAAGTGTCGGACAATGACGAAAAAATGATTATTAACATGTTTTCCCGAAATTCTTAATTAACTTTGCGCCAAGGGGCGCAAAAACTAAAGCAGAAAGGTTTCGATATATCGTATGAAGCGATTCGCACTCATCTCCGGGCTAACGATTTAAAGTGGCGGAGTACAATCAAGAAACCATTGCTGAGCGAAGAACACACACAGAAACGACTCGCGTTGGCTGAGGAAAAAAAAGATCGAGACTGGAGCATTGTAATTTTTTCCGATGAAGCTTTATTTTGGGGTTATATTATCACTCAGAGCAAAAATAAGAATAAATCTGAAGCAGGAGAGACGTAGATTGATACAGCATTAAAAGATAAAGACACCAACAGAAAAATCGACAAGCACTAGAGAATCATATAAAACACATAAACTAACAAACAGAAATAGAACTTGATGAAGTAAACGCACAAATAACCAACAGCCTACTCATAACTATAAAATAAATAGCAACATCGAAAAAAGAAAAAACACAAAAATTAAGTAAAGAGACACAAAATCTCATGAAACAGAGAAGACTATTAAAAAATGATCCTACAAATTGCAGATTTGAATTGGCAGAAATAAACCAAAAACTAAAAAAAAAAGCTCAAAGAAGACGTCAGACAGTACAGAAACTCGAAAATAGACGAAACTTTGAAAGAGGGAAAAGTTTGAAACACCTAAACAAACAAATGAATGAAGGGAGACATCAAATAATATTTATAACGTATAAATAACGATAACCAAGAGATCGCATAAATCAAAGATATAAAGGAAGCTACAGAGAAATATTATCAAACACTATATGACACGAAAATATCGCCACCACCCGGGAAGGAAGAATGTGGGGTCTGAAGAAATTCCTGATGTAACAACGGATGAAATAATGAACGCCCTACAATACACAACAACAAAGAACCAGGGGACGATGAAATAACTACAGAAATGATAAAGTATGGAGGGGCATCGATAATACAGTCCCTTCAAGCTTTATTTAACAGGTGCCTCATAGAAAGTAAAATACCTTGGGTAAACGCCTTGATTGTGCTTATATTTAAAAAGGGCAACAAATTTAAATTGGAGAATTACAGACCCATCAGCCTGTTATCTGTACTATACAAAATCATCACTATAATCACAACATATAGATTAACGAACAAATTAGACAGTTATCAGCCACGTGAACGAGTGGGATTTAGACGGGGATACAGTACTTTGGACCAACTACAAACAATTAGATTTCTAGTGAAAAAAGCAGATGAATATAAGATCACCTTGTGGATAGCAATGGTTGACTACGAAAAAGCATTTGATTCGGTAGAGATATGGGCAGTCCTTAACGCCTTAAATAACAGTAGAGTCGATGAAAGGTACACAACTCTTCTTGAATACATATATAAACATGCCACATCACAAATAATGCTTGAAGAAAAAACAAATAAAATCAAAATTGAAAGAGGAATTAGACAAGGCGACTTGATATTCCCAAAGCTGTTTACTTTTTACGATAAACGCTGATGGAATTAAATAACAAGTCTCGGGAAATAGGTCTAAAAATAAACTTCACCAAAACCAAATATTTGAACGACGAAAGTGAAGATAACAGCCAGGAACTATTAACAGAAGGTGAAAGAATAGAAAAGGTACCAACATTCATATATTTGGGACAAAAAATCGAGATATCAAAAAATAATTTAAATGCTGACTTGGATAGAAGAGTCTCATTGGTCTGGTCTGCGTTCGGAAGGTTACAATCTACATTCAAATTGGACATCCCAAATACAATAAAGGCCAGAGTATTCGATCAGTATGTACTGCCGGTATTAATATATGGCACTGAAATGTGGGCTTTAAATAAAAGTATAATAAATAAACTTGGGGAGGCTTACATCGGACTTTGGATGGAATAAGCTAATGATGATGATGATGATGATGGTATCGCCTGGTCAATGTCCACTAGCCGATTGGCTCAGCGTAGTGAAACAGCCTTTGAAGATCCATGTTTAGGGATATCTTTCGGAAAAAGGTTTTGGAAGACTCTTCATCTTTACCTACAATTTGAACGCTGAAAAAATGCTCCAGATTTACAAGAAGGCATTAGTACTGACTGCTAGACGGTCGTTTGTGGATAAAAATGAGGAATGGATTCTACAAGGGGATATCAACGTTAAACATTGGAATAAAACGTGTAGTCAGTGGAAAGATAAATCGGGTATCGTCATACTAGCTTGACCATCCTAGTTGCCCGATGCAAACCCAATCGAGAACGTGTGGTTATTAGGGTGGTCACAAGGTATAGGGGGAAAAAATATTTTCATCGTAATGCTGCGTGACCCTCCCTAAAATTTGCCATTTGTCTAAAAAATAAGATCTGCACAGTTTTAGCCTAATTAGATAACGTTAACTCGTGCCTCATCGAGGTTAAAGCTGTAAAATTTGATTTTTTTGCAAAAACCTGACTCTTGTTTCATTTCATAGGAAATGTTGTTGTCTTAAAGTTTTACTCCTACCCTTTTTTTGTTAAAACTTTTATATTTGAAGATATTCATCATCCAAGACCGGACCTGATTCGAATCCTCAAATTAGACCTTTGACCTGTTTAGCAAACGAAAGTGAAAAATAAACAACAAAGATACCTAATTTAAATACTTTTGATCATTTTTTGTTTCCTTTGTATTATAAACAATGATACAAATACATTATTATCCAATATATAATAAGACATAAAATCGTCATTTAACTTTATAAATAATTTTACGAATTGCAAGTTAGTGGGTACCTACCTGATATTTAGTTCTATTCTTTAAAAGGTTTGTTTTTGTTTAATAAAGCTATTGCTAAGGACCCATCAGAGAATTGTACCTGGAGTGTCATAAACCACACCTGTTCTTTTTTGTTCCTTGTCTGGGATGCCCAGGGAGAAGTCAGAGAGTTTTAGTTTACGTTTGCCTTTCAAGCAGTGAACATTTCAACAACGTTCGCCTAGTGACTTTTCTGTGAGGTTTGAGGGACAATGTCTTCTATAGCATCAACGAGCCATACTTGTTCGGGTTCGAGTTCAAGGCAGAAAGAAATGTGTATTTAATCGGCCACATATCTCATTAAATCAAGGGCAGTAAATTACCATCTAATTGTCAAGTTTTCCGCAGTTTATTTTATAATATAGTGCAAGTGAAACTAAACACCAGAGAAGCTGCAAGACTTACAATACAGGGAGTATAAATTTTTTGGGAAAAAGATACCAACCAGACACCGGAAAGATTGTGTTGCACAATTAGAAAAACTGTACGAACAGTGGAGAAAACTGCAAGAAAACGCTAAAAGATCTAAAAGCACAATGCAAAATAAAAAGTAGAAGCTTTCAAACCATTCAAGTCACAAACATTTGTTTACATATAATCAATATTTATGTAAAAGCATGGTTCAACGCCCCCAAACCCACTTTGCCCCCAACCAAGACCTACAATTGTTACAATCTTTTGTGAAATACAGACAAATTGATAAAGAACTTGCAGACAAGGTATTATCTAAAATGATAAATCATCTGTGGTATCTCAATTCGGATCTAGTCGCATTTTCATTTTTTGATGAAACTTTAGAAAAAATGTCCAAACAAGCATGGCTGCAAAATGTCTAAAATTAATTTTTTGTGTTCTCTAGGCCTCTATTCAACTATACGGCGTGTCCATCTGTCATTATTCATCCTTGCGACATGCCCCGCCCAATTCCACCTTAATATACATATTCGTTGTATTACATCTGTCACTTTTTATCTCCTTCGTATCTCCATGTTAGGAATACAATCTTGGAGTCTAACATTTAGCATTCTTCTCTCCATTGCTCTTTGGGTTACCTGGAGTTTATTTATTATACTTCTATTTAAAGCCCGCCTTTCAGTGCCATATGTTAATACCGGCAGTACATATTGATCGAATACTCTGGCTTTTATTGTATTTGGGATGTCTAATTTAAATGTAGATGTAACCTTCCGAACGCAGACCAAGCTAACCAGACTCTTCTATCCAGGTCAGCCTTTAAATTATTTTTTGATATTTCGATTTTTTTGTCCTAAATACGAGTATATGAATGTTTGTACCTTGCCTATTCTTTCACCTTCTATTAACAGTTCCTGGCTGTTCTCTTCACTGTCGTTGTTCAAATATTTGGTTTTGGTGAAGTTTATTTTTAGACCTATTTCTCGAGACTTGTTATTTAGCTCCATCAGCATTTCTTGCAATTCTTCTTTTGTGTTGGCGATCAGAGCGACATTATCTGCGAACTTTAAGTGATTTAATCGTTCACCGCCCATTAGTATTCCTTTATTTTTCCACTTTATCGATTTGAACATGTCTTCTAGAGTCAACGTGAACAGCTTTGGGGATATCGAGTCGCCTTATCTAATTTCTCTTTTAATTTTGATTTTACTTGTTTTTTCTTGAAGCATTATTTGTGATGTATTTTTGTATATGTATTCAAGAAGAGTTGTGTATCTTTCATCGACTGTACAGTTACTTAAGGCGTTAAGCCTATATCTCTACGGAATCAATTGCTTTTTCGTAGTCAACCATTGTTATCCACAAGGTGACCTTATATGCATTTGCTTTTTCCACTAGTAATCTAATTGTTTGAAGATGGTCCAAAGTGCGTTATCTCCGTCTAAATCTAAATGGGTAATACTATAATATAGCCTGTCCCAAAATATAAGATCTTGGTTTTTGCCATTTTAAGTGGGCATTATAAAAATTCTGACCTTCTGTTTATGATAGGTTCCAGAGATGGACTCAACAATTTTATTCGTTAATGCAAATAAATAAAATTATAAGTGTTTTTGGAGATGTTTATTTATAGATGGATGTAAAAACAAATGAATAAGAAGTACAAATATACAGTTTGAATGAATGGGGTTTACAAGAGGGAACATATTGTATAAATAAAAATATATTTTAATTTAAGTCTAATTCGGTTTCACTATCACTGTCATTAGCTGGGCTAATTATCAGTGGTTTTATATTATTTACATAAATATATGAATCTTCAACTTTAACAACGTGCTGAATGGAATTCTTCAGCTGGAAGAAGGTATATCATTTATAACTTTTTTACTAATTCAAGAACTGACACGCTTAAAGTAGGAGAAACATTTTGTGCCCTTATTTTTGATTTAATTAGATGCCAAATATGTTCAACTGGATTAAACACACAATAATATGGAGGAAGCCGCAAAAAACAGTGTGTCCGATTTTCTCAGCCATACTATCACAAACATATTTCTTTTTCAATTTATAGTCTTTCAAAACTTCCAGAAGATCACTTTTTTTATAATTAAAGTCAAAATAAATGTCATTTTCTAACATATATTCCTGTATTACCGATTTGGTGTTGGCTGCATTAGTAACCTTATTTAGTAGGCGACTATGGTAACTTGCATTGTCCATAACTATAACACTCTGTTTGGGAATATTTGGCAAAAGGGAATTTTGAAGCCAATTTTCAAAAAGTTCTGCGATCGTGTCTTCGTGATAGTCCAAACTAGAATCTTTTATGTTTTTTTGCAGATAATAGTAGACAATTTGAAACCCAGCCCTTTTCAGATCCAGCCTGCAAAATGGTTATTTGTTTACCTTTATTTGAAGGTTCGTTAGTCTGACATTTTGTACTGCCGTCAACCCACCCTTTTTGCACAGTGTCATGGGTATCGAACTACGTTTCGTCGGTAAATTATTGGCCAATTCTCTGATCGATACTTTTTAATTTCTTGTAAATAAGTATGTCGCAAGATTCGTAATATTTGTGACTCCATCATTACTTGCCTTTTGTTGATTTTTCGGAACGTGAATCCCATTCTTAAGAGAATTCTGTGAAGGGTTGATCGGCCACAATGTATATTGGTCCCGTCTTGCACCAGTCTTAATTTTATTTTGTCTAGTGTCGGCACTAACTGCTCTACATACATAGAATATATTTTTCTCCTGATGACGTCTTTTTAACAATCGTCTACATGATGCACTTGAAAATCTTTCCGTTTTTTCCTGTTCCTAAGAGATGGTTTTCCTACAATACCCTTAATCGTAGAAATTGGGGTTTTCGTTAGTTCACTGGTTTCTTGCAAAGCACTTTGTTTAATCAAATTTCTTTTTACCAAACTGTCGTAAACATTTTTCACTATTTGTTTTGCGTCAAGTGATAAATGTTTTCTCTTGCTATAGCCACTATTGCAATTTTCCCATGGACGCCACATAATTAAAATAGAACCGTTACGTTGTAAGTTGTAAGTAAAACTAAAAATAATAAAAAGTATCTTTCGAAACTTAATGGGGACTTGTGGTCATTAGGCCTATATTATCAAATACTTAAAGGGCTCCAAACCGGGTTGCCAGGTTAGTTCAGGTTGTTGCACAAAACCATAATAGGGTCGTTTATTGCCCCATTGAAAAAGCAAAAAGGCAGGATGTTATATCTTGGATTTACTTTTATAATGTAATGACTCTTAATGAAGTGTGAAAAATGAAACCACAGCAACCTATTTTTATTAAATAAACCAAAATCTGCCCTTATAGGGGGTCAAAAATACCTCTAAAACTCAAATAACGCACGTGAGTTTAAATAACATGTACAAAGGACACATTCTTGTAGTTCTTAGGACAAAATATATGAATCTGGTGTAGCAACCAGACATTACCCTTAAAGGATTGAGATTCACCCCTGTAGGGTGTAAAAACCACCCCCACCTACGGAGGTATCTCATAAGTTTCAATGGGGACCAAAAAAGTTCAGGCTTTTGTAGTTTTAGGCAGGGTGAACAAATATGGAGTAGATTCGCTTGAACCACCGATACATGACTATAAGCTACCCTTAGAGGGTGGTAGAAACTACTCATCCTGCCTGAGACTACGAAAGCCTGTATTTTTTTTCTCAGATGCTAGAACTACGATCGATCAGTCCCAGGAGGTAGCTCCCCCCTCCGCCTCCTAGGGATGATTTTCGATCTTGTTGGGAAGATGATCTAGTTGTCTTGAGTGTTTGGCACAATGAGATAAAAGTAGTTGATCCTTTCCGATTCATTAAAGCGTAGGGGTGGTTTCTACTACCCTCTAAGGGTAGTTTATAGTCGTGTATAGGTGGTTCAAGCGAATCTACTCCATATTTGTCCACTCTGCCTAAAATTACGAAACCCTTAACTTTTTTTGTCGTTATTGAAACTTATGAGATACCTCCGTAGGTGGGGTGGTTTTTACAGCCCATAGGGGTGAGTTTCAACCCTTTAAGAGTAATATCTGGTTTTCACACTAGATTCAGATATTTTGTCCTAAGAGCTACAAGAATTTGTCCTTTGTACATGTTATTTAAACTTATGTGCGTTATTTGAGTTTTCGAGGTACTTTTCACCTCCTATAAGGGTGGATTTTGGTTTAATTAATAGAAATAGCTTGCTGTGGTTTGAATGCATATTCTCGTCTCTAAACTATAAATTATCTACCATTTTTAACACCTCATTAAGAGTCATTACATCATTACTATAGTTTTATCCCATTTCAAGGGAAGTCTTTGTCCAAAAAAAAATGACACGATAAATCTTTTTGTAACTACGGTTTCGAATTCAGCGTCGAAAAATACACTAGAACCATGTATTTTTGTTCGTGGTAATGAACTTTTTTTTTGTGTGGTGGTGTAATTAATTAATCTAAAGTTCAATTTTGAAATATTCTCACAAGAATAAATTCCATGTGGAAACGTCTACGTATGTCACCTCTTTTCTAAATGACTTTTGAGGTATGTAATGTCGTTACGTTTTGCTGGAACCAGGTTATCTGGTTTTAACATTTGCTCGTTTGCGTATTGAAAGATTTTGGCTTACTCTACGTTTTCACTGCTTCTTAATGTCCTTGGCTGCCCGACCTGACGTATATTTAAAGTCGAATTAGTTTTTTTTCAAATTTCTGTACCCTTTTTAATCAGATGTATATTCGGGGCTTCATGTAGGCTATCTAAAGGATATTGAACGAGAAACTTTCGGTCGCAGAATTATTGTTTTTCTAAAACTTTCACACATAAAGGCAGACCCTGCTCTTACGAAAACCAACTTATTTATGGAACACACTCATTAATAATTAGCTGTTAATTTTCTGTTGATACAATCCTATTCAAAGAACGTAAGTGGTATTTGTTTTTGGTGTCCTTATATAACAGATAGATAGGTAGATATATAGCTGATAGTTGGCTTGAATATCCGTGAGCCGTAGGCCTCTTAAGGCTCGTTTGTGCACCTGTGTTCTTCTGGTGCCTGGTTTTAATCTCTCATAAACTTATCATTTAACAGATTTACGATCTCTGTACTATATTGAATGAAATTCCCAAAAAAGGTCCCTTGGGGCTCGTCAGAGATCTGCTTTCAGCATACCTGTACGGTCAGGTACCCAGACAAGAAGTAGGTTGTATCTGACCACCAGATTGGCCAGGAAGTGGTTACATAAATCGAAGTCGGTAGATAAGTAACGTCAACCTCAACAAATTTCGAATAATATACCCCACGCTGTTAGAGAATTGAGGAGATTGATTAAATAAAGCACAATCTGTTAATTTATTCATACATATCTTCAGAGTTATCTCTTCTATTGCATGACATTTATGCAAACATTTTTTCCAATCTTCGAAACACTTGTTATACTCAATTTTCGGCATTGCTTTCAGGGTAGCCACCGAATTTTCATTTGTGGCTTCTATCGACTTAAAACGGTGTCTTCGGAATGGTAGTTTCAGCTTGGGATCATTGAAAAGTCACACCAGGACATATCTGGTGAATACGATTCTTGTGGAACTGTTATCGTTCCATTTCATTTCATTTGATGTACATCAACATTCAAGATCCAGAAATTATTTCACCAAAATTTAGGCGTTTTTCTACGAATTGGCTCGTGTAAATGATCCATAATGCTTGAAAAATACTTCTTATTAATTGCTTGGCTGGTTCGAAGGAACTTTTTGTGTCCGACATCACGGTAATCGGTTAATATGACCTTGATTTTTGATTGACTTTGACGTGACTTTTTCGATTTTTGGTGTATTCAATGTGGAATTATCCAAAGAATGCATCTTTTTAGCGTCCTCAACGCGACGATGTTTTCCAAGAAAATTTAGTTGTGGAATAAGACGAAATAACATACGAGACAAGATCAGATGGCATATACTTAAATGGTGATTACTGAATACAAGATTCTTTATTTTGTTTATGTTTTCTTCTGTGGTTGCGGTGGATGATCATCCACAAAACGATTCATCTTCAATTCCTTCTCTACCCTCTTTAAACGATCTCTACCGTTTGAAAGCTTTTGTTCTTACTAAACTTACATCACCTCGGAGTAGTACTTTTTTAACTTATTTTATGTATCCGTACAAGAAATTTAATATAAATTCTGTGCTCAGTAATGTATTCATGTTAACTGTCGTCAACAACAAATCTTCATAATTATAAAAAACGCTTTTATTTTTAACCTATTAAAGCAAATAACAAGTTTTTTATGAGATGTTTATAACAGTTCAACCACCCTAAAAAACAATTATTTTAATAGGTACGCGTATGTTTTTTAAATATTCACCTTATTTGTGAACATAGCAGAAATTATACGGTACTTATAGTTTTTTTGTAGCATTTCTATTTTTAGTATTCCGTATGGAACACTTATAAGATCACTTCGGTGTCTATCCGTCTGTCTGTCCGTCTGTCTGTCCGTCAGTCTGTCCGTCTGTCGGTCAGTCTGTCCGTCTGTCACACCTGATTTTCACCGAAACTATTTGACGTAGAAAGTTGAAATGTGGTGCTAATATAGAAATTGATGGCCTCATCAGAGCCGTGTAGTTTTGAAAGTTAAATTTTAACTTAAGGGGTTAGTTTTGGGAGGTGAAATCGGAAGTGAAAAAAAAATTTTTTACTATGTCATCGAGTGGGTGTTTGTAAAAATATGAGTTCAAAAAAATATATAATGTCTTAACACATGGGCTGAAAAGTCCCGGGCCTAACAAAGAAAACACGGTTTTTTTGGTTCAAAATTAGCTTTATTCATCAACGTAATCTCCATCAAGAGCAACGCAATCATTCCAGCGCCGCTCTAACATTTCAATACCACTTTTGTAGAACGATTTATCTTTTGCCTCAAAATAGGCATCAGTTTCAGCGATAACCTCTTCATTCGTGCGAAATTTCTTACCGGCGAGCATTTTTTTCAGGTCTGCGAACAGCCAGTAGTCGCTGGGAGCCAAATCTGGCGAATACGGTGGATGTGGGAGCAATTCGAAGTTCAATTCATGTAGTTTTGCCATTGTTTTGATTGACTTGTGACACGGTGCGTTGTCTTGATGAAACAAAATTTTTTTCTTTGCCATATGCGGTCGTTTCTTTGCAATTTCGGCCTTCAAACGCTCCAATAACGCTATATAATATTCACTGTTGATGGTATTTCCTTTCTCAAGATAGTCGATGAATATTACACCACGCACATCCCAAAATACCGAGGCCATAACCTTTCCAGCCGATTGTTGTGCTTTCGGGCGCTTTGGACGAGGTTCACCAGTTGCTGTCCACTCAGATGACGATCGTTTTGATTCCGGAGTGAAGTGATGGATCCATGTTTCATCCATTGTCACATATTGACGCAAAAATTCCGGTTTGTTACGTTTAAACATGGCCAAACACTGCTCAGAATCATCAACACGTTCTTGTTTTTGATCAACAGTGAGCAAACGCGGCACCCATTTTGAACAGAGCTTTCTCATAGTCAAATGCTCATGCAATATAAAGCCAACACGTTCTTTTGATATCTTTACGATGTCAGCTAACTCACGCAACTTCACTTTTCGATCATTCAAAACGATTTTATGGATTTTTTTGATGTTTTCTGGTGTTACCGCCTCATTTGGACGTCCACTGCGTTCTGCATCATCGGTGTCTCTACGACCACGTTTGAAGTCAGCAAACCAACGTTTTATTGTTGTTTCTGATGGAGCGGAGTCCCCATAACACTTTTCAAGCCATTGCTTCGCTTGAACGGTATTTTTTCCCATCAAGAAGCAGTGTAAAATTAAAACACGAAATTGTTTTTGATCCATTGTTTTGAAAATAACAAAAGTAGCGTCACTCTTAGCACAATAACTCACAAACTAATGAATAGAATATCATGAAATTTTAACAGCTGTCTTTTGAAGGTTAGTATTAACTGAAAAAAAGGTGACTGCAATAAAACTAGCGCCATCTATGTGTTAGGCCCAGGACTTTTCAGCCCATGTGTTACATGTCTTATTTTGATAAATCGCTGTCCCCCCTCTATCTCGAAAAATTTAGTAGATTGAACGAAAATTATCACGAGTGCATTACCTTTAATAATTTATCCGATATATAAAAAAAAAACAAAAATTTCAATGTCATCAGTTTTCAGTAAAGATCGGAAACAAACTTTGTTGAAAACTCATTTGGGGTGTGTTTTGTAAAGTCACTGATCATTTTATACCTCCGTAACAAAACTTTTTGTTTCAAAGTAATCAACGTACGGAACACTAATTGCGCAAGTTCAACTTGCACTTGACCGGTTATTGTTATATACCTTTATTTTTTTGTGGAAAAGTATTACATCAGTAATTAATATTTGGTATTTTGACATTGATATTGTTACTGACAAGATCTTTGGTTGTGAGATATATCACAACTTGTCATTGTCAACCTAGCTGATTAGTTAGAAAATATAATTACTAAATAATAATTAGCCACTGGTGATTTATACTACAAAGATTAAGCTGCACCAAGGAAAATAATTAGCTACTGTGTGTTGCCAATATTGATTAGAAATATAAGTTCTAAAAAGAAATCAAACTTGAATTTGTCTGGCGGTATAAAGTGTAACACTTTTTACTATAGTTATAATTTTAGGTAATCTGGAAGCGGTTTCAGTAAGTTGTTGAGAAATATTTATCTTTGGTTTTACAGCTAAAATTTCTTTTTTTTTTGGAGTATTTCTAGGAGATGTTTTATATATATTTTTTTTCATTTTATGACGACATGTATAGTTACTGAAAATATAGCTATCTCTAAAGAAAGACAAACACGTGGAATAAAACTTCGCTGCAAAAAGAAGCCAGCTGGCTACTGCCGAATCGTTAAAATGTGCCTTGTCGAGTTTCGCAAAGTCGCCGAGCCAATTTTTTCTTCTTATCGTTATATATAATACAATTTTTACTTACGCAGCATCTCGACCAGGTACATTTTAAGGTATTTCTTACGAGAAGACAGAGAGAGCATTATGTTAAAGACGCGAAATAATTTGTTTTCAAAGTATAATGAGTGTGGCAACGTAGCTTCTCGCTTCCTTCCCGCCGTACTCAAACACGTGTTATTGCATTGCATATATTAGTCCTGGAGCTCAGTACCAAAATGCCTCATCGAAGAGTTGAAGATAATAGTATCATTTTTGTTAATTATGCCCCCCTTAGTCTCTCCAGGTAGTTTAAAGCCTCAACTCTGGTTCCTGTTCCTGGAAATACGCTTTAAAGCTGCAAGAAAAAGTTGGTGGA
This sequence comes from Pachyrhynchus sulphureomaculatus, assembly GCA_019049505.1. Classification (NCBI taxonomy): domain Eukaryota; kingdom Metazoa; phylum Arthropoda; class Insecta; order Coleoptera; family Curculionidae; genus Pachyrhynchus; species Pachyrhynchus sulphureomaculatus. The sequence continues at coordinate 77,470,644 of CM032449.1, read as the reverse complement.
TGAACCCAACGCTGAGTAGTAGATATTTTGGGTATAGCTTTATTTCTGTGAAATATGATTGAAAAATGACTATTTGTCATGGATTTTGGGTCATTCCAAAGTTATAACGGTCCAAAGTGCAGAAAAATGGACCCACCTGAACCCATAGAGCAGCGAATGTAATTTGTTTTAAAATGTTCGTTGAGGTTTGTAGATACTAAAAATAACATTATTTGCCATAGAGAGAGAACCGGATCTTTATTAAAATGCACGCGCCTGTCCGACAACGCGCGCGCCCGTCCTGTTTTTTTTTTTTCTCAAATACTATACACATGCGCCAGTGTCTCGAGAGACGCTTAAATCACCATTGAAACAGTTACAAGCAGATTAACATATTTATTTAATTTGTAGCCCAATTTCGTTCTATATTTTTTTTTATATTTAAACCTTTAAATTTTGTTTATATTTATTATTTAAAATTTATATTCAAAAGCCCCAAAACCTCTTTTAATATGTAATTACGAAAAATTTTTGGTAGTTTTATTGGATAGTACATATGAAATTTTTGATTTTTAACATGATAGACAATAAGAGTGATCCAAAAAACCTCAAGAATTAAACATTTAAAACGTATAATAATTTTTGCCGCATTCGGTTAATGCCAATACAACAATGACTGAATATTCCCTCAGCCGCCCGGGGTTTCACTGTATTCTTTTTAAATTTTGAGTGTTGCTGCTCCACTCTAGTATACGTTATGTGTTTTTGATGACCTATTAATTGTTATTAACAATTTTTTAAGCAGTTAACTAAAAAAAGCAATTTGATATAATTTATTTTTATAATAACGAAAGTTTAATAAGCGTTCCACCCAATTTTTTTTAAACGTATTTCGACCCACTGAATCTATTTATGCAAAAACTTAACCTTTTTATTGTTATAAATAATTTATTCTAAATAATTATGTTAATAAACAGAATTTCATAGAATTTATCATCATAACAGAAAAAACTAAGCTTTTTACGAGCTCTACCTAAGTTTTTTAGATGAATTTTGTCCTGCTGTCTGAATTTCTGATCCATTTTGTTCCAGTTTAATTAATTAAAAATTAAGAGCTAATAAGTTTATTTATATGCAATTAAATACAAAAATTTGTGTTAAATTCCCAAAGAAAAATTAATATAATTCTGATAATTGTCAGTAATAATAAAATAATTTAGTTTTTGGAAAAATGAACAGAGAATTTAAATTTAGCTAGTTAAATTATATTATATTAAGTTATAGAAAATAATTATTTATTTGTAACAAAAATTAATAAATTTTTAGCAAAAATGGATTAGACATTCGACTTTAACGTGTAAAACATATAAACTCATGCATTACAGCTAAGTAATAATGCGAATAGAGAAAGTAAATTTGTTTATAACTTAAGTCTTGCGTTAAAAATACAGAAATTCTGCTGATAAAAGCAGGGACTGGACTTCATGGCACATATCCGGGATTTCACCTCGTATTACAGTCTTTGAACACTGGTTCATTTATCTGCAGCTCTCGAATGAGTTCAGGTGGGTCCAAAAACTCTACAGGTTCAAAAATTCGTAGAAATTCAAAGAACCAGGATCTATAGTAAATAATATTTTTTCAGTTATTTTTAGTCCCAAACTAACTATATCTCGAATATCTGCCACTCAGCGATGAGTTCATTTTTTGAGCCTACTTTTTTCAAGAAAAAAAAAGTTTACACCCGCAGAAACCGGTCTCCGTGGCAGATATTAAAGCTATAGTACCCTTATAACATATAAAACTGCCACTCCGCGATGGGTTCACTTATCCTCAATTTTTTGCAAGTTTCTCTCTCCATAACCACGGCAGGAACCGGAATTGGGATCTATAAGGTGTATTTTTTAATCAGTTTGTCACATTTAATAAGTGATATATTTATCTGCCGCTCTTCTATTAGTCCGAAATCTTGGTTATGAGCCTCCGGACTATATATGATTTAAAATTTGAAAGAACGCCCGCATCCAAGCGAGCTGTCTTTTTCAAGCTACGTTGACACAGCAAAAATTCACTCCATAAAATTCTATAAAAAGTAATATTTATCTAATATTTTTGCAACAACTAGGTGGTAAACTGCCTTCATATTTTAACAAATGATAGCAAAGTATTTTTTTATGTATATATAATTTTTTGTGACTTTTTACTTTTTAATGCACATACGACAACAGAAATTCTAAAAAACGCATGCTTTTGATCGAAGAAAAAATATGGATTCGTATCTTATACGTGTTAAACATCTGAAACTTATAGTTAATTTTGGCAAAATGGCGTGGTAAACCATCTTTATATTCAAGCAGTGAATGCATGATGCTTAAATCTTTTATTTCTCAAAATTTCAAGCAAAAGTACTTTTAACAGTTACTCGTAAGAAATACCTCAACACTCCAGCAATAGCCAGCAGGCGTCGTTTTACGACGACGTTTTGTGCCACCTGTTTGTGTTTCTATAGCGATAGCTATATTTTCTGCGCTACCGTATTTTACTTGCGACCAGTTGCATCACACGTTTATTGAGCGGAGAATAGCTAAGTGATTCAGCTCTAATAAGGTAGTAGGGCACACATAACAGGACCCGACTAGACTTGGTGGAGAATTTCTAGCATATTTATAGCAATTTATAGGCAACAAGAAAAAATTTATAGCATCAACCAAGTTCGAGAAAAATGACGCACTGCTAGCTTAAGTTTAAGCTAGCAGGGTTTAAAAAATAAAGCATAAAAAAGTACCATACATGAATCTGATCAAAATTTATAGCACTTCAAGAATATGTTTTCCAATTTTAAAAAAACTTATAAAATTTTAGGTGAAAAAAACTGATTTTTTACTATAAAAAAATATGTATATTTTTTCATGGCTATTTATTCATTCTCTTTTTTGCTCAAAACTGCTCCATGGCCAGAAATACATGTTGTACGCCTTGCGGCAAGAAAGACTGAGCATAAGATGTCAATTTCAAACATTTTTTTAAACTAAATCTTTTTATAGCCCCAACCGCATCCCTCCAACTATTATAAACACACAAACACACTCACACATACATTCTACTACAATTAGCGGTTTTAAACATTTTTCAAAAAGCTATGAAACAATTGGACGATATAATGCCTTAAACCAAGCTCTTGTTACAGTATATAATATCATGTGACTTTATTGAATTGGACTCCTTTAGGCCTTTAGAAGCGGTCCTGTTAATGCTATAAATTATTTGAGTGTATATAATTATGTAAGTAGGCCCCTTTGGGCATTTAGAAGCGGTACTGCTAATGCTACAAAATTATTAGAGTGTATATAATCATGTAACTAAACTTCTTTAGGCCTTTGGAAGCGGTCCTGCTAATGCTATAAATTGTAACATTGTAAATAATCATGTAACTAGACTTTCTTAGGCCTTTAGAAGCGGTCCTGCTAATGCTATAATAATAACAGTGTATATAATCATGCAACTAGACTCCCTTGGGCCTTTAGAAGCGATCCTGCTAATGCTATAAATTATTAGAGTGTATATAATCAGTTTTTTTCGCCTAAAATTTTTTAGGTTGTTTTTTTTTTTTAAATTGGGTAGTATATTCTTGTAGCATTTTCAATGCTATAAATTTTGGTCAGGTATGTATGGTACTTTTTTATGCTTTATTTTTTAAACCCTGCTAGCTTAAATTTAAGCTAGTAGGGCGTCATTTTTCTCGAACCTGTTTGATGCTATAAACTTTTCTTGATGTCTATAAATTGCTATAAATATGCTAGAAATTCTCCACCAGGTCCGGTCGGGTCCTGCTATGTGCGCCCTGCTACTTTAATAGAGCTAAGTGATTTTAAGTTGGGAAATACGGCTGTTTGATTAGTTAAAGCTATATCAGATAGCTAGATTTATCAACCTAAGGAATAGTTAGTAATTCTCTACTTCGGGGAAATGTGCAATTGACCATTAGTCCTTATACCACACACAACAAAGTGTTTCAAACTTAGGTCACACAATATATACATAATATTTTGTTGTTTATATGCCCAGTTTTATTTGCCAACGAAAAGTTGTTCGGTAGTTAATGAAAGATTATATGTAAAGTAATATAAAATTGCAATTTAATCCTAAGAAGTATAGGGTCATGTCAAATTGACTAAATTTATATGTAACCTATGGCAATGAATGGATACTCAGAATTGGAAGGAGGTTACTCCTTATATTTACAAATCTAAAAATTGACTTGTAGGTACTCATCGTCAAAAAATTTGCTTTTCTGAAATTTTTTAAAAATATTTCTCTTTTAGCAAATGAATCATACATTTTCTCTCTATTATTATAATTTTCGTATTTGCTATCTTTAGAATTAAAACAACTGATACGTTCTTGAAAAGAAAAATAAATATTTTGTAGATATTTTAAACAAAGGATCATACGACTTAGCACACATATTTTATATGGCATCTTGGTTTCTGAATTAATTGGCTAAAACTTAGAGATAATGGCATTTATGATATTATATCATATTATTATCATTAGAAGCTATCATTATCGATTGATGAAATTGCGAAAACTATACATTGTAATACTGGAAATTTCACTTTTATCCATTTCTAATTAGCATAGCGGCCACCTGAACCTATTTCTATACGAATTATAACTTTACAAAAATTAATTTTTTCCTTATACAAAGTATGTTTGAAAAGTTCCAAGACTGTCTTTATACACACAAGGAAAATATATTTGTGGCCTTTAAGAGCTGAAAATGTCACCCCTTCTCAATCTCGCACAACTTTGCGCATTTCATGTCTTCGAAGCGGTAAAACTGCAGTTGAAACATTTTCGTTTTTGAAAACTTCGTATCATAATGATTGTGGTAACAGTGAATGATAGCAGTTTCAAAGATAGCTACAGAACGATTAAAAGACCGAATTGATCATTTAAAGATAAGTGATATATCCCATGTTTTTCTGGTAAAAATTACAACTGGATATTTTAAATGATAGGTCATTTACAGTAATATATTAATACAAACAGAAGCCTAATAAGAGTTCTGTTGAAATGTGAAATAATGAAAAAATAACGTAATTTTCAGATTCCTTGACACCATGAACCTCGAAAAGGACATAAAACACGATATATGTTAAGCAATCTTCCTATGAGTCATCGGGTCAGACTGTCACGTTGACAAACCGACAAAAACTATAAAAATCTTGTCTCATGATTTTTTCATACAACTATATAACTTAAACCTGCTTATAGGATCAAGTTACAATTGCACATTTCCATTTTTTGAAAATTTCAGCCAGTTTTTTACATATATATATATATATATATATATATATATATATATATATATATATATATATATATATATATGTATATATACATACATACCTACATATATATATATATATATATATATATATATATATATATATATAGTGACGAACAAAAGTATGGAAACATTTAAATTCCCATCTCTAGTCTTAACATTTAAACGGTTTACAATTACACAAGACTAAAACAGTTATTGTTTATTAGAAATGTGCTTAGTTTTTAACGTAACAAAATTATGCACAAACAAAAGTATGGAAACATTTTTGTTATAAAATAAAAATTCCACTAAGACGACTAAGATGTCGAAAATATTGGGATATCCTTTTGCGTCAATCACTGCTTGACATCTTCTGCTCATAGAGTCGATAAGGCTTATTGAACACAAAAATCGTGTCGTATTTTTTAACCCATTCTTGTTTTAATTCGATCCAAAGTTCGCCTCTGTTTTTTATATCTCTTTTCCTAATTTGTTTATACAGATAGTGCCAAAGATTCTCTATCGGGTTCAAATCGGGTGATTGTGAAGGCCAGCGCCAGCACCCGAATCCTTTGTTCAGAAAACCAATTCTTGGCCAAGCGAGATTAATAAATAAATATTATAATTTTAAACCGTTTAAATGTTAAGACTAGAGATGAGAATTTAAATGTTTCCATATTTTTGTTCGCCACTATATATATATATATATATATATATATATATATATATATATATATATATATATATATATATATATATAGGCTGCCACTATTTTTTAGATAATGAGTAAATTTAGAATCTTATTTCGCTCTATTTTGGAGAAGTATCCAGTTTTAGGCAACTCTATAGTATATGGGACATTATGTGTTGCCGCAGAAAACGTCTCAACAAACTTTAAACAGGAAAAATTTTGGTAAGCCAGAGTTTATAATAAAAATAAACTATTTTTCTCGACCTATAAAAATAATTTAACATTATTAACATTAAAATATCACTGTATTGACGTATACCGACGTGGTCAAAAAATTAACATACGTCTACCAAACCTTGTCATAAATCTATAAATGTGAAGTACCTGTATGTTAATATAGGTATTAACCCTTTTTTACTGCTTACTTTAGGATAATCTTCATTTTTTACTTACTCTAAAATAAGCTCATATAGCCCAAAAAATGTCTATAAGATATTTTTTAATGTCCGCTAAGGATGTTTGGACGTCCGAGAAATAACGAAATCTTTTAACAACGTATATTTCGTGATAATTTTCTAACTACATGTTTTTAAAATTTCGTTTCAAAACACTTTAAAAATATTCCATTCGCTGTGTTTTCGTAATTAAAACGTCTAAATAGGATGACATAGGTATGCAAATCCATATGCTATCTTTTAGATGTTGATTTTAAGCCCGGAACCGTTCATGTTAAAAGTAGTAATATTTTATATTAGTATGGAATATACTTGATTTAAACGTTCGAAAAGTTAGCAGTGTTTCTTATAGAAATAAAGCTTTTTATGGTTTTGATATGGCTGTCAGAGTTGCTGCGGTGGTCTGTTAACCATATAACCACTTCATAAAATTGTCATATTTATTTACTGACACAATATATTACAATTTTAGCAAAAACCTCCTAAGCCATTAGATACTGAGACAATAGGACGATATGCCATTTATGGGACAACTATAGGTGGACCTTTATTAGCAACATGGTAAGTGTCTCATATGCGGTAGACTGATTTAGAGTTACATCATAACGGTATTTTACGGGAAACACGTCTATTTATTGACGTTTATTCATTCATTTATTAAGGTGGCGGAAAAGCATTTTTAGTGTTCCGTACGGAACACTTATAAGATCATTTCGGTGTCTGTCTGTTTGTCCGTCTGTCACAGTCGATTTTCTCTGAAACTATTGAACATAGAAAGTTGAAATTTGGTACTAATACAGGAATTGATGGCCTCATTAGAGCCGAATAGTTTTGAAAGTTAAATTTTGACTTAAAGGGTTAGTCTTGGGGGGTGAAATTGAAAGTAAAAAACATAAAAAAATTACCAGGTCATCGAGTGGAGTGTCAATTGAAAGCTTGTAAAAACACGAGTTTAAAATATATATATATATATATATATATATATATATATATATATATATATATATATATATATATATATATATATATATATATATGTATATATACGAGGCTGGTTTGAAAAGTTCGTGGAAAAATATAAAAAACTACTTATGTGTTTGGGGTAAACCTTTTTTATTTTTCGACATAGTCTCCTTTTAGGCTTATACACTTCGTCCAACGATGTTCTAGTTTGTTGATCCCTTCCGAATAATAGGATTTGTCCAAGTCTGCAAAATATCCATTAGTGTCTGCAATCACCTCCTCGTTTGAATAAAATCTTTGTCCCGCCAGCCATTTCTTCAAATTGAGGAACAAATAGTAGTCCGAAGGAGCCAAGTCTGGAGAATAGGGGGGATGTGAAACGAGTTGGAATCCTATTTCCATTAATTTTGCGACCACAACTGCTCAGGTGTGTGCTGGTGCGTTGTCGTGATGGAAAAGGACTTTCTTGTGGGCCAATCGCGGGCGTTTTTCTTGCAGCTCGGTTTTCAAACGGTCCAATAAAGATGAATAATATTCACCTGTAATAGTTTTACCCTTTTCCAGATAGTCGATGAGGATTATCCCTTGCGAATCCCAAAAGACAGTCGCCATAACCTTTCCGGCCGAAGGAACGGTCTTCGCCTTTTTTGGTGCAGATTCCCCCTTGGTAACCCATTGTTTAGATTGTTGTTTGGTCTCAGGAGTATAGTAATGTATCCATGTTTCATCCACAGTGACGAAACGACGCTTAAAGTCCTCCGGATTCTTCTGGAACAGCTGCAAACCATCCTTGCAACACTTCACACGATTCCGTTTTTGGTCAAGCGTGAGCAATCGCGGCACCCATCTTGCGGATAGCTTTCTCATGTCCAAATGTTTATGCAAAATATTATGTACCCGTTCAGTCGAGATGCTCACAGCACTAGCAATCTCACGCACCTTAACTCTTCTGTCATCCATCACCATATCATGGATTTGATCAATGATTTCTGGAGTCGTAACCTCCACAGGTCGTCCAGAACGTTCAGCGTCACTTGTGCCCATATGGCCAGTCCGAAAATTTTGAAACCACTTATAAACTGTTCTAATCGAAGGTGCAGAGTCACCATAATGTTTATCAAGCTTCTCTTTAGTCTCCTGAGGCGTTTTGCCTTCCTTGATTCACACGAATGCCAAACACAAAGAAATAGACCAATATGGCTGAAACTTGGTGTGCGTTCATTCAAGAGATGCTACTAACTAAACATGACCTCGATACGCGCCGGTGGTGCCATCTCTCGGACTTTTCAAACCAGCCTCGTATATATATATATATATATATATATATATATATATATATATATATATATAATGTAATACTTGCGCACACTTTTCTTTGTATTATTTTTAAAAAATTGCGAAAAATCGCTGCCCCCCTTCTCTCGAAAAGTACTGACCAAAAAATCCTGGAATATTCTCCACAGGGTGTAGATTGAACGAGTATTATCACGAGTGCAGTACCTATAATAATTTATCTGGTATATAAAAAAAACAAAAATTTCAAGGTCAACTTTGTTGAAAACTCATTTTGGGTGTGTTTTGTGAAGTTATTGATCATTTTATACCTCCATAAAAAAATTGTTATTCTAAGAGCAATCAATGCGCAATTGCGCAAGTTCGACTTGCACTTGGCCGGTTATTTATTTTATAGCAGTTGGTGTCATTCGATTTAATTCACGGCAGGAGTAAAACTGAAATAATTAAAAACTCTGTGACATAATTGTAAATCGCTATTAGGAAAATCATATATGGTGTGTCGTAGCACAGTTTAAATAATGCGAGTGAATAAATTCAGTATTTTCCTAAGTTTTTACTTTATGCCTTAATATAGTTTTATTTCTTCCTATGATAACACAGCCCCACAAAAAAAAAGTGGGGTATACTTTTGATGCGATATATGAGATCCGTAGTATTTTTTGCCCGCTGATCACGAATCTGACGTCAGAATATCGCCATGACATCTCAGTTTTTTTCTAACCTCAAAAAATAGGTAAAAATTAGTAAAAATTAAGAAAAATATACTCCTAAAAAATTGATTCAAGCTTTTTCATGAATCCAAAGATGTATTAATGTGTATTCGGACACGCTAAGCTAATATTCATCGGTTGGATTAAGCCATACAGTTCTGTTTTCTTTCTAACCTCAATAAATCAGACAGATATAGTGCTTCTCGAATGCAAAAAACGAATTCAAATTAAAATTCAACCGATTTTACCAAATTTGGTACACGGGGGTTTTTTGGGTTGCTGATCATGAATCTGAGGTCGGATTTGCAAAATTCAAAATGGCGGACAAAATTTTTGAAAACCAACCGATTCCTACCAAATTTGGTATACAGTTGGGGAATCCTCAAACCTGATACTTTTAAACCCTAAACCCTGAAACCTCAGACTCCCACACCCTGTAACCTCAAAAAATAGACCTCAATAACCCTGTAACTTTAAAAATGAGACCCAATAAACTCAAAACCAGGACTTTTAAACCATATACTCTCAAATAGTAGATCCTTAAGCCCTAGAATTGCGAAGGTTAGACCCGCGCCTAACTTTCCTTTTTTTGGCTGTATCTTGTTCTTTTTTCCGCGAATGACCTATTCAAAGGCTTTCTGCCCAAACGCTTTTGAGGACTTGTTTCTCTTTTTAGCGACCAGCAATAGTCCGCTAGCATATGGTCATCCCATCGTCCTTGATACCGATTTTCTATGATTTTCAGATCTTGGTGCTCCTCACTGTAGTCACCAAGATTATCTGGGAAATCATCGATGTGGGAGTCCAGGAAATGTAATTTTAGATTCATTAAGCAACCTAATGTTTGAAAATTTTTTACCATTTTCTCCACTATTTCTTTGTACTTAGGACTTTTATTATTTCCCAAAAAGTTTGTTGCGACTTCTTTAAAACTAAGTCAAGCAGCTTTTTCAACTTTATTCATTTTAGTAACAAATAATGAATCTTGAAACAATTTTCTTATTTGTGGCCCGTCAAATACGCCTGCCTTAATTTTAGCTTCAGAAAATTTCGGAAATTTTTTATGCAAATATTTGAAAACATGGGCCGTTTGTATCTAATGCTCTCGTGAATTGCTTCATAAGTCCAAGCTTAATGTGAAGCGGGGAAATCAGAACTTTTCCTGGATCTACCAATGGTGGAAACAATACATTATTTTCACCAGGAATGAACGATTCTCTTGTTGGCCAAATTTTTTTCTTATAATGACGTCTCTGCTATTCCACAGACATTTATAACAGGGATAAAGTGTAAACCCTGACTGTTGGCCAAGCAATATTGTTACAATTTTCAGATCTCCACAAATTTTCCAGTTATGATCAGCATATTTTATTTTTATCAAAAGCTGCTTCATTTTTTCATATTGCTCTTCCATAACTGTGGAATGAGCAATCGGAATGGGAGCGTAAACGTTGGTATTATGCAGCAAAACTGCCTTAATGCTCCGTTTAGAAGAATCAATGAACAGTCTCCATTCTTCAGGATCGTAAGAGTTATTTTGAAATTCATCCATTAGACCTTTTACATCGGTACGATATGAAAGTGACAATTCCTCGTCCATTGTGAAATATTTTCGAAATTCTCCATCTCTGTTTCTATAATAAGAAAGGGTAGCTTCTGGCTTAAGTAAATGTCTTTTCTTTAAAAAGGAAGCAAGATGCTCTGAACCATCTTTGGATAAGCCTAAATCTCTGACTAAATCACTAAGTTCTGACTGTGATACGAGTATTGGTTCTGATTTACGGTTGTATGGTAGAAATTCTTTATCTGTGTCACTAGTATATGATAGGTTGTCACTAGAACATTCATTAGTAACAGTGTTTGAATCTTTTTCGACAGTCTCAATGTTTTCGGCATGAACTGATAAGGTGAAATCATTTGTTTCCATAACATCAGCATCAAGTGGTTCAGGAGGCGGAATTAGTTTAGTTGGTCTTGTTACTGTCGAAACATCGTTATAAGTAATAGTGCTTTTATTTTTTTCGGTTATGCCTAGATACAACATTCATACAAAAGTAGCAATCATTTTCACTGTATGGTCTATTCCATATTGCTGGTCTGGAATATTTAATCGCCTTCTTATTGATGTACAACATTATTTTGCAAGAACTGCAAATGATGTGGGGAACCCAATCTGTATCCTGGTGCTGTATTTCAATGTTAAAACAATCCTTATATAAGGTTTTAATCTTATCCGTTATCGGTGACCCCATTTTACTCAATACGTGTTGACAGCAAATATAACAAAATAAATCACTGTTTTTATCGCACTTATGAAAAGTCCTTGTACCGTGAGACCGTTTTCTTGTAGCATTATACTCTACATGAGCCAAGTCACCCACACATGAAGAGCTACGGTCGCTGGATGATGACGGCTGCGGGCCCGCTTTCCCACCCTGACCAACCGCCGATACTGGGTTTCTGAGTCCCTGCATCGTAATTCTCTTTCTTCTACCTGCCATGACGGCATCTAAGCCGTTATCCAGGGACTCTGCCGGCTAGTGGAGTAACACCGTTGCCCACCGTCACCACGTGGAGGTGCCCTGGATGCAGGTAGAAGAATAAAAATCGACCGATGAATTTTCTCGGCGTTCAAAATGGCGCGAAAACATCTGCCATCTTGAATTTTGCAAATCCAACCTCAGATTCGTGATCAGCGACCCAAAAAATCCCCATGTAACAAATTTGGTAAGGATCGGTTGAATTTTAATTTGAATTCGTTTTTGCATTCGAGAAGCACTATATCTGTCTGATTTATTGAGGTTAGAAAGAAAACAGAACTGTATGGCTCAATCCAACCGATGAATATTAGCTTAGCGTGTCCGAATACATATTAATACATCTTTGGATTCATGAAAAAGCTTGAATCAATTTTTTAGGAGTATATTTTTCTTAATTCTTACTAATTTTTACCTATTTTTTGAGGTTAGAAAAAATTGAGATGTGATGGCGATATTCTGACGTCAGATTCGTGATCAGCGGGCAAAAATACTACGGATC
>CM032449.1:77380679-77453179 GCA_019049505.1 Pachyrhynchus sulphureomaculatus | reverse complement strand
ACTCCCACATCGATGATTTCCCAGATAATCTTGGTGACTACAGTGAGGAGCAAAGGGAACGTTTTCACCAAGATCTGAAAATCATAGAAAATCGGTATCAAGGACGATGGGATGACCATATGCTAGCGGACTATTGCTGGTCGCTAAAAAGAGAAACAAGTCCTCAAAAGCGTTTGGGCAGAAAGCCTTTGAATAGGTCATTCGCGGAAAAAAGAACAAGATACAGCCAAAAAAAGGAAAGTTAGGCGCGGGTCTAACCTTCGCAATTCTAGGGCTTAAGCTATATATATATGGAAAACGGGCTAAGGTCCATATTTCAGCAGTCTACCTACTCTTTTGTTATTCGTCAAATCCATCCCGAGACGCATTTCGCCGTATCACGGCTCATCAGTCGGGTTAGAATCGACAAACAAGAGAACAGAATTTTTTGGCACTTAAGCCAGTACTGACATTCAATAATGGTAAGATATAATGCACACTCCGTATTTGGTACTCAATCGGAGGCTGACTCGCTGCAGCCATACATTCCGACAGAGTGATTAGCAGACTGCCAACACTTCATCGAAGGTAGCGCTATTTTTGGAGGGATTCCTCGCTAAGGCATATGTGGTTTAATGGATTTTACGAATAAGAGAATAGTAAGTAGACTGCTGAAATAGGGACCTTAGTCCGTTTTCAGTTTTTAGTGTTCCGTACGGAACACTTATAAGATCACTTCGGTGTCTGTCTGTCTGTCTGTCTGTCTGTCTGTCTGTCTGTCTGTCTGTCTGTCTGTCTGTCTGTCTGTCTGTCTGTCTGTCTGTCTGTCTGTCTGTCTGTCTGTCTGTCTGTCTGTCTGTCTGTCACACCCGATTTTCTCCGAAACTATTTGACATAGAAAGGTGAAATTTGGTAATAATATAGGAATTGATGGCCTCAACAGAGCCATGTAGTTTTGAGAATTGAATTTTGACTTAAGGGGTTAGTTTTGGGGGGTGAAGTCGGAATTAAAAAAAAAATTTTTTTACTAGGTCATCGAGTGTGGTGTCAAATGAAAGCTTGTGAAAATACGAGTAAAAAATATATATATAATATTATACCTGCGCGCACTTTTCTTTGTATTATTTTTAAAAATTCGCGAAAAAATCGCTGTCCCGGGCCTTATCTCGAAAAGTACTTATCAAAAAATTTCGAAAAAATTCTGGAATATTCTCCACGGGGTATAGATTGAACGAAAATTATCACGAGTGCATTACCTTTAATAATTTATATGGTATATAAAAAAAAAAACAAAAATTTCAAGGATTTCAGTAAAGATTGGAAACAAACTTTGTTGGAAACCCATTTGGGATGTGTTTTGTGAAGTCACTGTTCATTTTATACCACCGTAACATACATTTTGACTTAAGGGGTCAGTTTTGAGGGGTGAAATCGGAAGTGAAAAAAAATTTTTTTTACTAGGTCATCGAGTGTGGTATCAAATGAAAGTTTGTGATAACACGAGTAAAAAATATATATACAGTAATACCCCGCTTTACGCGAGGGATACGTTCCGAAAAAAATCGCGTTAACTGAAATTCGCGTATATCGAGGTTTATGATTAAACATAGTCAAAATTTAATACAAAAAAATACAAATCATTTTAATCAATCACTTTAATTCTAAGAACACTTTATGCAATACATACTCTTATTTTTTACGGAAAAATACATCTATTGTCTTTTGGGTAACGTTTTGTTTACGTTCTTGTAAAATACGTTCATAACACCCAACACTGTTTTTAATTGTTTGACACACGGGCAAGACACGGTCATCATTATTGTCTATACTCTGCAATATGTCCAAACCTGAATAAATTTTTGAAAGTGCATTTTGTATTTCCCTGAAGATAAAACTTTCTCTTCTACTTGTTCTTCCTCATCGTAGATAGGATTATTCTGTAACTCGATCAGATCTTCATTGCTAATAGGATCGTCGTGCGTTGCTACAAGTTCTACGAGATCTTCTACCGTGACATCTTCAAGTTCAGACCCCTCAATCATTGCAGCAATGTCTTCAAGCACTTGTCTCTGCATCTGGACAATTCTTCTAGGTGCTTCCACTACATCTGGCCAAAGATTACGCCACACCCCATTCATACAACTCATTTTAACTTCCTTCCAAGCCTCTTCTATGTTGTGAATAGACTTCATAATGTTGTATGACTTCCACCACTCTCGCATAGACTGTCTTCCTTCCCCGTCAGTTTCATGAATTAGTTGGCTAAAAGTGCGGCGATGGTAATAAGCTTTGAAGTTTGCTATTGCTCCCTGGTCCATAGGTTGTAATATTGACGTAGTGTTTGGTGGAAGGAACTTTACGTACACTTTTAAGTCTCTGGGCGTATCAAGTGAGGTTGGATGTCCTGGGGCATTGTCTAAGAGTAATATAACTTTAGGTTCAAGCCCATTTCTGTCACAGTATGATTTGACTGATGGGCAAAAACTATTAGAATACCATTCTTGAAAAATTTCCCGTGTAACCCACGCCTTTCTGTTTGATCGCCACACAACTGGTAGACTTGTCTTGTCTGTGCCTCGCATTGCACGGGGTGTTTCTGAATGGTACACTAGTAAAGGTTTCAGTTTGAAATCACCAGTGGCATTACCACCCAGCAGAAGTGTTAGTCGATCTTTCGCAGCTTTGAAACCACTGGCTTGACGTTCTTCCTTAGAAATGAATGTTCGAGATGGCATTTTTTTCCAGTAAAGTGCGGTCTCATCAACATTGAAGATGAGACAAGCAGGAATTTTCTCTCGTCTAACGAAGTCTTGAAACTTGTCTGGAAACTCAGCTGCAGCTTGAATGTCCGCGCTGGCCGCCTCGCCTGTTATGTGGATATTGTGAAGATTAGAACGCTGCTTGAACCGATGGAACCAGCCTCTGCTGGCAGCAAAAGTCGGAGTGGCACTCCCTTCTCCTTCTTTTGTTTTCAGCATCTCATACAAAGATTTTGCTTTTGTGCATATGAGATCTTGACTTAGTGGTGTGTTCTTCTTATTCAAATCTTCGATCCAGACTGACAGTAATTTCTCCATTCTTTCTAAGATAGATGATCTCGAACGAGAAAGTTTTGTTGCACTTATAGGTGTTGAACCTTCGCTGGAGATTTTAATTTTTTCCCGATTTTTATAAATCGTTCTCACAGTCGATTCTGAGAGTCCAAAATCTCTCCCAACAATTGTTGCTTTGCCTCCATTTTCCATTCTTCTTAACACTTTCATCTTCAATTCCAAAGTGACGCTTTTACGCTCTTTTTTCTTTACAGGCGGCATTTTTAACGTAGGGTTAAATTATGTATGTATGTATCTCCAATAAATATTAAAACAAAACTGCCAGCCGACCGAACTAACATTACGGAACAAATGAACACACGAAACGAACGAGGAAATCCCATAGAACAAAGTCGAAGGACAGGGAATTCCCAATTGGGATTGCTCCAAAAATCGCGCTACTTTTGGTGAAGTGTTGGCAGTCTGCTAACTACTCTGTCGGCATGTATGGCTGCAGTGAGTCAGTCTCCGATAGGGTACTAAATAGGAGGCATGCGTTATATCTTACCATATATATATATATATATATATATATATATATATATATATATATATATATATATATATATATATATATATATATATATATATATATATATATATATATATATATATATATATATATATATATATATATATATATATATATATATATATATATATATATATATATATATATATATATATATATATATATATATATATATATATATATATATATATATATATATATATATATATATATATATATATATATATATATATATATATATATATATATATATATATATATATATATATATATATATATATATATATATATATATATATATATATATATATATATATATATATATATATATATATATATATATATATATATATATATATATATATATATATATATATATATATATATATATATATATATATATATATATATATATATATATATATATATATATATATATATATATATATATATATATATATATATATATATATATATATATATATATATATATATATATATATATATATATATATATATATATATATATATATATATATATATATATATATATATATATATATATATATATATATATATATATATATATATATATATATATATATATATATATATATATATATATATATATATATATATATATATATATATATATATATATATATATATATATATATATATATATATATATATATATATATATACATACATATATATATATATATATATATATATATATATATATATATATATATATATATATATATAAAATGAATTCAACCAGGGCCTCCACAACCTCTTCATCGATTTCCAGTAAGCTTATGATATCAGAAATTTCAATACCGCGAAAGTTAATTAATCTAGTAGCTGCTTGTATGGAGGGAACGAAGAGCAGTGTTAGGATGGTTACCACTCTTTCGGAAGCTTTCGAGATTAAGAACGAACTGTGCCAGGAAGATATTTGGCCCCCAATTCTTTTTAATGTCTCTCTGGATAAGGTCGTAAAGCAGGCTGAACTGAGGATGGAGCTGTTCACTACTTATGGGCCTTAATTGTTGCTTGCCTTTGCTGATGATATTGATATTGTTGAGAGATCAGTAAATGTGGACCCTAATAGTAGTCAATATGGATCTATACAATAGCCCCGATATAGTCCAAGAGATTAAAGTAAATCGGTTATGGCCGGCGGGATACATCCAAAGACCAGGGGACGATAGATTGATAAAACTGGTATGGGAAGAAAATCCAATAGGTAGAAGGCCGATGGGTAGACTGAGAATGCGCTGGCGAGATAATATTAAAGATCTCCAAACGATAGGAGAGGAATTCAATCCTTATATTATGATGGATTGCCAGAGATGGAAGAGGGTCGTACAAGCAGCTGAAAGCCACCAAGGGTTGTAGAACTACCAGAAGAAGTTCTAAAATAAAAAATTGGAGTTTGACTTTCTGAAGTAAAGGTTAAGTAAATTCCCACTTCGTTCATCCCCTTCCCCTGAAACGATATGAATTAAGAACTATAAGTTCAAGTATTATATTATCGTCTCGTTCGAAAGTTATTAGATCAATTGAAAGTTATAAAAAAATAACTTAATTTTCATATTCCTACAGTCCAAGAACCCTGAAAAGGAAATAGAGCACGATATATGTGGCAAGTAAAGTAAAAAGTATTGCTGCGTCGTTGACGTCGCTATTGAGCATGCAGAATTGAGAGATACAGAAAGTTTTTCTACCGATTAAAAGAGAGATACCAAGCCGAGAAAATATGTTTTTTTTTACATCTTCGAACATCCTTCAGAAATAAATCTTTTCTCTTAAAATATAACAAATTCATAAAAGAAAAAGTGTTTTACGTATTTTATTGATGATAACTATTTTCTATTTCAGTTCAGTAGAGCAAACGAAAGGAGTAGTATTTGTATTAGATATCATATATATGTATATATATATATATATATATATATATATATATATATATATATATATATATATATATATATATATATATATATATATATATATATATATATATATATATATATAAATATGTATATATATATATATATATATATATATATATATATATATATATATATATATATATATATATATCGTCACTCGTCAAAATTAGAATGTATCTTGTACAACTGAGAACAATTTTAATTAGACTTGATTTAATTTCAACAATTAAGATTTCTCATTAAAAATGTTTGGTATAATATGTAAGGGATGATGTTAAAATAGTAATCCGAAACAGTAACAGTCTAATTGCAATAATATAATTTCTTCAATAGCACCTAGAAATACATTACTATCAGTAAATATTTTTTTCTTCTTCTTAATGTGTCTTATTCGTTCCGAATATTGGCGATCTTTACGGCTATAAGTTGAGCTGAGTTCGAACCAGTCACGCAAATTCTTTATCCAAGAGTGATGTCGTCTACCTGGACCTCTTTTCGCCTCAAGTTTGCCCTGGAGTATGAGCTGCAACAGTAGGTATTTTTCATTCCTACTGATATAACCCAGGTATTCTAGTTCGCATTCGTCCGAGGACATCTTTATTTTGTACACGTTGTGTCCAAGAAATATTCAGTATGGGATGATACAGCCACATTTTAAAAGTGTTAATTCTTTTTAGTATGGTTTCATAATTCTTTTTAGTATGGTTTCATTGACTGTCCACGCTTCAACTTATAATGTAAAACAGAGAACACGTAACCCTTCAGCGTTCGAATTTTTAGTGGTAGACTAAGATTTTTGGCAATGAAAAATTCTCTCATTGAGATTCTAGCCTTTTCAATTCGGCATTTAATTTCAGTCCCATAATCTCATGTGTGGTATATGGTCGTACCCAAATAATTAAACGTCGTTATTCTCTTAACTCTCCTGCCCTCTACTGTCTGGGGTCTTGGATCGGTGTGTGGTTTCTTGGACACTACTATGTTTTAGAAACGTTTAGACAAAGGCCATATTGTTGTGAATATTGATGGATTCTTGCATCTAAGTTTTGTAGGCCTTCGAAGGTACCGGCCACAATAGCAGTGCCGTCTGCATATCTGATATTATTGATATATTCGCCACTGACTTTCATTCCACTCTGTCCAATTAACGCATCCTGAATTATTTCTTCAGAATATATATCGAATAAGTTTGGAGAGAGAACACGTCCCTAACGTACTCCCCGACTAATCTCGAACTCGTTGGATGTACTATCGTCGATTTCTATCACAGCTCGTTGTTTTCAGTAAAGGTTACCAATTATTCTTATGCCTTTTTCATCTATTTCGGTCGATCTGAGTATTTCAATGAGCTTATCGTGATGGACATTATCAAAGGCTTTGGAGAAGTCGATGAAACGGTTGAAAACCTCCTGGCTTATGTCTCTACATCTCTGAATGAGTTCTTACAGAGAAAATAGTGCTTCTCTAGTGCCGAGAGACTCACGGCAACCAAACTGGGTCACGGATATGTTAGATTCGCATGTATGGTATATTAGGGAATGGATTACTTTTGAGAAAATGTTATTCATTAAACCAATCAGCCATTGTCGTCATATTTCCTGGATGACGCTTTTTTCGGTATAGGTATGAAAACAGAGATTAGCCGTTTCTGAGGTATTTGACCAGAGTCATAGATTATATTAAAAAAGCCTTAATAAAAGGTTAAGAAATTCTTCACAGTCGCTAAACAGTTTGAAGACTTTGGTATAGATCTTGTCTGGACCTGGCGCATGTCCAGTTTTCACATGGTTTATTGAATTAAGAATTTCATCCTTAGTTATTGGGGGACACTATTTGCGTTGGTTGTGGTAAAATCTGGT
The DNA here is from genome assembly GCA_019049505.1 of Pachyrhynchus sulphureomaculatus. Taxonomy (NCBI): domain Eukaryota; kingdom Metazoa; phylum Arthropoda; class Insecta; order Coleoptera; family Curculionidae; genus Pachyrhynchus; species Pachyrhynchus sulphureomaculatus. Next base: position 77,445,756 of record CM032449.1, on the reverse strand, counting down.
TGTACATCCATAACAAGTTTCTTTATATAGTTTTCCTATATTTCTAACTTTCATTTGTTTCACATTTTTATGCATGTTGCGTAATCATTCGAGACGTTCTATTTCTTAGCAGTTTTCACTCGTCCATTTATCTTTTGGCAAACGTATATGTCTTCTAATATTTCGGTTAAGCTCCTTGTACTCAATGGGGTCGGCGTTCTTTGGTAATTTTCTGTATTCCATCATTTTTAAAATATCTTTAGTCATCCACTCTTTGTAGGTTACATTTTCTTTTTTCAAAAGCTGTTTAATATTTTCCCCAGTAAAAAATTTAGTATAGAATTGTTGGTATGATAATAAATTCTTGAAGAGAAATCATTAACACTAAGACTAGCAATGATATTTATGGTAGTTTGGAATAGTTTTCTTCCTGACATTTCTGTGGTGGCTCGCTAATGGCTGATCAATGAAATATTTGAACTGAAAGATATATATAACTATTTTCACAGAGATACCACCCCCGAACGTTAGGTTGTTATTTGTATTTTTAAAAGCAATTGTAATATTCTTGAAATGTTTTCTTGTCACCATATTAAAAACATAATGATACCTCTATTTTTTATAAATATTTACTTTTATATATTTTTTTTATTTAAGGTATAGATATCTGGATAGAAAGTTACCAGGTACTGCAGCAAAAACTGTAGTTAAAAAAATGCTTATTGATCAGTTCCTGTTTACCCCACAACTTCTAGTCGTATTTTATGTCTGTAAGTATCATTTTTAGGATTTCGTCAAAATGAAAACCCTTTCAACAAAGTCCTCTTGTCCATGTTTTCTTCCGTTTTAAGCATAATTCAAAAACTGCCAAAACGTTTTTGTTGAAATTCGTATCATATAAATAAAATTAACTTCCAATTTTTATAATAATTAGATTTAGAATTATAAGATATTTAAAAATATGAGAATTTTATCATTATCATTTCTTTTGTCTCAGAATGTACATAAAAATTAATTTGGCATTATTTTCTATTAACTCTGCTCATGGCTGACTACAGTTTTCTCTCTGTATCGACCACCTAATGAGTTTCTTAGTAGAGCTGGAATGAAAAGAATGAATTGTATTCATAGATGAGTCTGTTACCATAAAGAACCAATATATTAGATTATAATGGTATGATATAATAATTTAATATAACTTTCATGGAGTCGATGCCAGATTGTAAAAATACCAACGGTCAAACCAAACCATATCTATAAGTAAAAACTCATTACTTCTCTCTCTCTTTCTTGCATCGTTGCTCATCTTCGAGCGTCGTGACCTCTATTGCATTGTTACATAGAATTTACAACAGCCCGCCAGGTTTCTCTATCTACGAGACTTCTCATCATTTCCGGTAACTTTAAGTGCATTGTAGACATGATCTGATCGAGGTATCTGTTGAAAGATCTACCTCTTTTTCTTCTACCGTCGACTTTCCCCTGGATCAGCAACTTTTCCATGTCATCCCTTCTTATTATGTGATCAAAAAATGATGCTATTCTTCTCTGACTCGAAGGTAACAGCCGGTCATTATTTTGGACGTTAAGATCGCTCAGAACAGAGGCATTTGTCGTTTTTTTTATGGGTCTAGCACACGTGCTACAGGGAAGTCCCTAAGCCTCTCTGTAATCATGAGCTGTCCAGGAAATTCTGAGCATCCATCTGTGGCATATAGTTTCGAAAGACTCTATTCTTTTACGGCATGCTGCATTAATAGTCCATGTTTCGGCTTCATATATGGCTATTAGTGAATTGACAAGCCTTTTTTTAGTAATTTTATTTATTCTGAGATCTTTCTATACTTTGCTTAGGCTTGTCATTGCAGTTTTAGCCATCGCTATCTTTCTTTTAATTTCTTCTTCGCAGCCCCTCTTGTTAGAAATTCTGGCACCTAGATATATGATATCTGTCTTCAGTGGTATATCGCTGATTTTGTGGAGTGGAGGCAAAATTTTAGTTCGATCTATTATAAGAAGAGAACATTTGTGCTAACCTTTTCGATTCGATGCAGCAGTGCAACCATTTCTTCCTCGGAGCTAGCCATTATTGTAGTATCATCAGCGTATTTTAAGTTCGACAACTTTTTGCCTCCTATTAATTTCCCTCCATTCCACTCTTCCGTCGCTTTGCGGATAATCCATTCACCATATATATTGAAGAGTAGTGGAGACAGGATACACCGCTGCCTCACCCCCTTTCGGACTTGGAATAGCTTACACAGATTTTTCTCAACTCTAACATAAGCGATGTTGTTGCTGTATAATTTGTGGATTAAGAACACTAGGTGGTCTGGTATCCCCATTTCTTGCTAGGATTCTCCATAAGTGATCCCACTGTACTGTGTCGAAAGCCCTGTATATTCATAGGAAACAGAACACGGCAGGAACATTATATTCGTAGAACTTTTCTATCATTTGTCTCATATTAATTACTTATTGTCTTCTGCCTCTGCCTGTTCTTAGGGAATCTGAGGCAAGATAATTGGTTTCAATCATTCTTGGATGATTTGGAGCATAATTTTGCTTGCGTGACATATCATATAAGAGAAATAGTTCGGTAATCTTCACAGACATCTCGAGGATGTTTCTGGTGAATCACTATATATATATATATATATATATATATATATATATATATATATATATATATATATATATATATATATATATCGATTGTGTCGATTTTTTAGGCCATTCACCTTATTGCATATTTCGTGGATAAAGTTAACATCGGTTTCTCCTGTCGCTTTAAGCATTTCGGCCATAATGCTATTCACCCCTCCGGATTTAGTATTTTTGAGTTTTTTTTAGCTGATTCCACCTCGCTGCCAAGAATTGTTGGCTCTAGATTCCCCATAAACAGTTGTGTGCTATGGTTATTTGCACTTCCCATGAGAATTTGACAATTGTCGCGCCGTCTCTCGATTACTTCTGGTTTTGCCGATTGCTAGTCGGATCGCATAGCGTACCATCACTAGTATCATTTACAATCATAACAATCATAATAGAGGTTTTCTTGGGAAGGAATTATCGCAGTAGGTTCCCGCTTTTTTCTGCAAATAAGATCAGCCGTTCCTAACATGGAAGCACACGCTGTTTACAGCCGCCCACTCTGGGTCAGACGCTGCTGTTGTGGCTTTTCTTAGCTTCACCTCCATCGCTTCGAGACCTTACTGGCAAGGGTGGCCCTACCAGTAGCTATTCTACCGCCGGCATCGCTCTCTGAATGGCCACCCTATAATGGTTTGATATAGATATAACTATAAGAAAATTCGCGGATCTAAACGTCGCCGTTTGACTGACCGAAGGGTTTGCATGTTTTTTTGCCATTTTTATTATGAGATGCTTATTCATTTATATTAAGTAGGTCACTAAATTGAACTGTTTGGTGACGAATGCATTTGAAGATCTCATAATTCCACATTATTTTTTGTTTCGATATACTTATAGATGTCGTTTGATGATAATTTCACATGCTTGCATCGAAGGTTACATTCTACTGTTAAAATTCAACTTTGGATTTTAACAAAATGATATTACTCTTTATGACTTTTTTTATTTTGTCCTGTAGCTCGCGTAACTGGCTAGTTGGGTTTTGCAGAAGTTAGAGTGTGATTATATAAAATAGTACCAATTGTAGAATTTTGTGGGTTTTACATTGGGACATTGGCATCTTTGGGATAATGGCACTACACAACAGTTATCACTACACACTTTATTTTTGCACATGACACACGTTTCGCTAACCATGTTAGCATTATCAGGAGCGATGATTGACTGGCAATCATCGCTCCTAATGATGCTCTAGTGCGAAAATAAGTGTTTGGTGTAGTGGTGATAGTGTTATTGGGCCAAAGCTTCTCAAATTCCAACGTAGTAAATAAATTTACTTTGACAGAGAACATATACGATTTTTCAAGCCTTGACAGCATCATTTATAAATATACCATACCTCATAACAAACTTGTTCTATATTCAACTCAACATTTTTTTGGTTATTCTTTAATCACATCGCAATCCTTTCTATATGCTATTTCTGTTAAAATTGAAAATAATGGGAAAACAAGCACACTGAAATAAAAGTATATTACGACATACACGCAATGACACTTTTAGCTCCCTACCTCATCCCTTTCACCCCGAATATATTTTACTATCGAAAAATTATTTTGTATTAAATGTTCAATATTTCAACCAAGAAACAGGAAATATTCTAATAACACTATTGAAACGATACAGTGACAACCTCCTTGCACCCTCTTCCCATGTTAACAATAAAAATAATAAAAAAAAAATGTAATGTTTTGAATCCTTGACTGAAAGAACTCTGAAAAAGACAAATAACAAGATAAATACGAAGTCACTTTTTTCCTTCCTTCTCCACCTTTTTTTGGCACCTTACATGTTTTACTATAAATGATTATGTTTAAAATTTGCCCATTCTCTCATTCAAAAAACTAATAAAAATTCTCATAATATTAGTGAAATTATATAAGATTCTCTTATCTCTTTCGCACCCCTCCCCTATTAAAATTGATAGAAATGAAAAAATAACTTAATTTTCATATTTCTACAGCCTAAGAACCCTGAGAAGGTCATAGAGCACGATATATAAAAAGCAACTCATCTAATTCCGTACCCCGCCCCATTAACCCCTTATATATTTTACTATAAATAATTTGTCAATTACATTACAAAAAAACTTGTAAGACTTTTTAAAATACTATTAAAACTATATATTTAACGGCTTCCACCCTCTCTTGAGTTAACATTGAAAATAATGAAAAAATAACCTAATTTTTAATTTCACTGAATTCAAAAACCTTGAATAGGAGATATAACGCTATATATCCGTATATCCGTATCCGTAATCTACTTCCATTCCCTTTTATATTTTACAATAAATATTTATGCAAAAATAATGTGTTTTGTGTAACCGATAACTGTTGTGTATTGTAGGATTTTATTCATAAAAAGTGTCAAAATGGCTTATTAGTTTATAGTGGGACCAGATAGCATGATGAGGCACCTGGATACAAAAAATTCTGGAGGCAAAATAGCCTTCCGTTCGAATCTCCCGGTGGGGGCTGGTTCAGGGGCGGCGACATGCAGAGATCATAATTTTTAAATAGCTTTTTGCAACATACGAGGTATAAACTCGAATATAAAGTCAGTGCACCTGCAATCAAATAAACCTCATGTACTCGCACTCTGTGAAACCAAGGTCAATTCATCGACCAGCATAGTCAACTATCTCTATCCTGGGTACGACTTCTATTCCCGGTTTAGGCGTAACTTTGGAATCTGTATTTTTGTCAGAAGCGACCTCTCTTGCCAACGGGAAGAGGCCCTGGGGCCCCGAAACTTTGATGTTATGTAGTTAAAAATAATAACTCAACAAACCACAAGATTCATCTGCATCATCTATCGACCACCAAGTGATACTAGCTTTAGAATACTTTTCGCTTCTCTTGCAGACACCATCGATATTTACAAATTAACTATCCAAATGCTTGAATTGCCATCCTGGGTGACTTTAATGTCCACAACATCAACTGGCTTAAGTATTCAATGAACAATACTACCCATGAACAAGGTCATGAAGCTGAATCATTCTCAATTAGGTGTGGCTTAACTAGCTTATTGACGAACCAACACGGATCCCTGATCGAGACGAGGAGTTCGCCAGTCTTCTTGATCTGTTTTTAACCACCAACCCAGAGATTTACACGGTCACCGTAAATCCGCCGTTAGCTTCTTCTAACCATAAACTGCTTTCGACAACGAGTATCCTACCAATCAGCGACAGAGGGGTGCCTAAACCGCGCAAGATTTGTCACTACAAATCTGCTAAATGTCATGGAATATCTTCAGAGTTTCCCTTGGTTAGACGTTTGTTTTCAATCCGACAACCCATCTGACTGCGCCAAGGAGGTTTCCGATATTATTTTGGCTGGTATGGAAGTTTACATCTCTTTTTCGAAGAAATGCTCTTCCGACGGCAAGCCTTGGTTTGACTGAGGGAGGCAGTTTTTTCTAAAAAAGTTAACGTTGCTGAACCCGACATAGTTATGTTGGGACACTCTATTTCTCTAGCATCGTCACTCAATTTGTTAGGCGTTAATTTGGGAGCAAATATGTCTTGGCATGAACATGTTGCAAGCATAGCAAAGAGAGCTTCTCGAAAAATATTATTTCGAACTAGAAAGCTTTACACTCCACAAATGTTAATTCTGTACAAAGCTTAAATCCGACCAACTAAGGAATACTGCTCCCATGTTTGGGCCTCTGCTTCATTTGTTGGATTCTATTCAGAGAAGAGCTGTTCGGTTGATTGGAGACCGGAACTGGCCGGCGGCCTTGATTCGTTGGAACGTCGAAGTTAAGAAACGTTGGCGACTAAAATATATTTACAAGTATTTTCATGGAAAGTGTTCGATGGATGTAGCCTGCTTAATTCCTCCCAAAGCACTGCATGCTAGAAATACACGTCGCGCTAATACTTCACATCCGTATAAGGTTCAGCTTGTTACTCCTCGTACAACCCTTTCAAGCAGTCTTTTATATGGAGAACCTCATCCATTTGGAATAATTTGCCCAAGGCTGTGTTTCCCGCCGAGTACACTTTACAGTGATTCAAGACCAACGTAAATAGCTTTTTCCGTACACGTGTCGCTCCTGTAGCGCCTTAGGGATTTCCCTGCAGCACGTGTGCTAGACCTACAAAAAAAAGAGAGTGAACCGGAATCGAGGAGACTTTGGGAGAAACAAACAAAAAAGATTTTAGATTGTTACAAACTTTTACGATTTAATATTATCTGTTTGAAAATTTCAAACTTTCTGATTGTGTAATTTTACTCTATTTTTGGTACGTTGTAAAGCTATAGTTCGCACAAGCATATTCCTTGATCACAATATACTTCCGCACTATTTTTATCTTGATCAATAAATCTGACATTACGTAATTTTTTGATTTATTTACAATTCATTATGATACAAAATTTTTTAAATATACGCAAATTAAAACTCTAAATGCATACAAAAATATATATATATTTCATTATTTAGTCTGTAATGAAATGTGTAATTTTTTTAAATATAGGTTTATTTAAAAATCATGCGGCCAAGGCTTCAAAAATTGTAGAGAGAACGTTCTCTGTCGAAGTAAATTTATTTACTACGTTGAAATTTTGGAATCTTTGGCACAATAACACTACACAGTAGTTATCAACACTACACCAAACACTTTATTTTTACCGTTCATGCGGGGTTCGGTAACCATGTTTGCATTATCGGGAGCGATGATTCATCACCATGATATTATCAAACGACTATATCTGTAAAAAGCCTACGCAAAAATCAACTTGATTCGTTAATTATTAACAGAAAAATGACGAGTTGATTATTGCATTGTAAATTAATTTTGTGCGTCGATTGACGTGTTCACAGCGTTATCCTCTCTCCTGCCTATTAGGGAAACGACACTCACGCGTAGAGGCAGTTCGGCAATCCGGTGCCTCAATTAATGGTTAGCAAACGGGCGTCGGGGCAAAAATAAACGGTTTGGTACAGTGGTGATAAGTGTTAGTGGTTTTACCTGTTGTTGAGTCCAATTTTATTTATTATATGTTTTTACGGATATAAATATAGTTAGAGAAATAATTTGGATATAATTTTGAAAATTTGCATATAGACGATTATCAGTATATTCTTTCTAGTGACAATAGGGACAAAATTTTATAACTTTCGTTTAAATCCGAAGTAGAGAGTAAAGCCTTATTTTAATGGAATGCTCTATATATTTTGTTACTGTTAATTTTCTATCTGGGATTGGCAGTTTTTCTTATCATTTTGCTGGATGTGAATTTTCGCCAGCATAATAAACGTTGATGAACCAGTTTCTAACGATTTGAAAAATAACAGATCAACTCTCTAATAATACATTTTTTGGCTATCTTCCTTACACTTTTGGTCTCCTACGCAGGACACCCTACTTGGGTCACACGCATCGCTCAAGTAGCTCATATAGGATACAACCTTATTTTGGTTTAATTATTAGTGGTCTTAGGTATTTTAAGAATATTATAAATTAATAAGGGAATGTTTTTTAAATATCTCTTTTTCTTTAGTTCACAATTTTAGCAGCTCTGTTTCGCTAATTAATTTTCTTTTAGCAATGAGCATTCTTGAACGCAAACAAGACCTTCTAGAAGAATGTAGAAATAAATTGGGCCAAACATTCCTAGCTAATTGTATGTTCTGGTTACCAGCACAAGCTGTCAACTTTTCTTTAGTTCCTAGTATATATAGGGTGACCTATATTGGAACGTGTTCGTTTGCGTGGATCAATATTCTTTGTTGGTTCAAGAGACAGGACGTCGTCTCTGATGAAAAACCAGAGCTTTTATCCACAGAGTTTAATCCATCAATTCAATCAACTTCCAAATAATAAAATTGTATTTTATTTTTGTAATATAATTTCCTTTTTAATAACTATTTTTATTTGCCCAGTTTCAGGAAAACTAACTATATTAAATTAAAGTGTGTTTAAAGTTAAAACAGATCACGAAAAACATTGTCTCTCATGTGTGCTTGTCAGTCTGTCCATCTTTTGGCACGGTAATTGTCAAACTAAATGAGATATTCTGTTTAAATTTGGTAAATATGTACTACAGTAAGAAAGATATTTGGTTATTATGAGTTAAAAGGTAGAAATGTAAAATATACCCTTGAATTATATTGATATCTGATCACTTCGCAACTGGTAAAAATAACTAAAGCTAATTTAGTGGTTTCTACGAATAGGATATTTCGTAAAAAAATAGTTATAGCTGTCTGATTTGCCTCTACAATAATCAACGACATTTATAAAATTGAAGGTTTTTTAACCATATCATATCGATCATGTAAGTTTGTTTATTAAAGCAGATGTGATAATATTAAGAATTTTGTAATAATTAACGCTTTTAATACTTTTATTTTATATATTTAATTATTAATGTAAAATGGTTTATATCACTGATTCTTTAAATAATATAAAACATTTTGGTATACTTGGAACATTAATAAGCTATGGACTTTGGCAAATTTAAGGGCTCTTATATCAGATATAGTATTAGTTACTATTTACTACCTGAATGCTGTAGGACTTTTACGCTGTTACAGTTGCATTGTTAATGTGCCAATCATTCAGCTAGGGGGCGCACAATACGTAATTTGTTTTTGGATAAGTATTTTTCGTGATAAAGGGGGGGGCAGCGATTTTTCGCGATTTTTTCAAAATAATACAAAGAAAAGTGTGCCCAAGTAAGACATTATATATATATATATATATATATATATATATATATATATATATATATATATATATATATATATATATATATGTATATATACATATATATATATATATATATATATATATATATATATATATATGTATATATATATGTATATATATATATATATATATATATATATATATATATATATATACATATATATATATATATATATATATATATATATATATATATATATATATATATATATATATATATATATATATATATATATATATATATATATATATATATATATATATATATCATATGTATATATATTTGTATATATATATATATATATATATATATATAATATATATATATATATATATATATATATATATATATATATATATATATATATATATATATATATATATATATATATATATATATATATATATATATATATATATAATATATATATATATATATATATATATTATATATATATATATATATATATATATATATATATATATATATATATATATATATATATATATATATATATATATATATATATATATATATATATATATATATATATATATATATATATTTATGGGTCTAACACACGTGCTGCAGGAAGGTCCCTAAAGCTACAGGAGCGACACGTGTGCGGAAAAAACGATTTATGTTGTTCTTGAATCGCTGTAAATTGTACTCGGTGGGAAACAGTCCTGGGCAAATTATTTCAAAGGGATGATGTTATGTTAGGTTTGACGTTCCTGGTTTAAGAGCCTTAAGTTTAGGAAACATCCATCTTATCATTTTTGCTTCTTTGCTTAGGGTTATAATAGATTTGTTGTTCTTGGTATAAATGACTAAAAACTATATTTATTGAAAAATGAGTTCAAATCGTGGTCAATAATCAAAAACTCGCCCAGATAGATCGATAGAGAAATAAAAAAACCAACATTATAAAAAATTTTTGTAGGGATTTCTTGAAAATTGTGTGACTGAGACTCATTTTATTGCCTAAAAAGGTGTTTTTTGGAAAGCAAGCAATATATATTGATAATTTAGTAAATATGGTGATTAATCAAAGGTTAGGCAGATTGATAGAGAAATCAAGCACGAAGATTAAAAAAAAAATTATTGATATTTCTTGAAAATTGTGGCTAGAAAATAATTTGGATGAAAATTACGTATTTTCTCCATTGTGGGGCGCCTACGAGTGAAGTTATATTAACGCTCTGGTGTGTAAGGCGAAGTCAACGTTAGTTGATGCCTTGCAACCGTTTTGTAAACGTTTTTTGTTCTTCTGTAATTTCATCTCGTCTCGTTGTAGAATGTTACTGGTAGGATGGCAACCGAGTCTTCTCTATGGAAGCAGATCTCTCTGCCTCTGAGGAATATGATGGGCATATGCTCTAGAGTGGGGCACTGGAGAAGGTACTTAAGGATTGTCGTTGCTGGTGATAGCGAATCCAATGCTCAGACTATTCCTTGGTCTAATTTACAAAAAATCCAGACGAATATTAACGTGATTGGGGTAATGATAGAAGCCATCAACCAGTGGCGGTGCTTGGGTAAAAATGGCTTGTTGATCAGCTGGTCCAATTCATCGGAATATTGGTCGAATTTATGCCGGGCAATATTCAAGTCTTCAGCGTCAATTTTGTTGCTCTTTGCTTCTACATTTGATACCAGCGGGCAAAGAATCGGAACTAGTAATTAGCTAGTAATTTTGACAGTTCTTAAACCTTGTACTCCTTAGCTATGAGAAGTGTTGGCTGACAAGTTCTTGGTAATTTCCATAGTTGTTTGAGCAGCTGTACCTCACATATGTTGTCGCTGTCGGTGTGGTAAGGAAAGACGTCGGACTAGATCTTGGTGTTGACTCCTAGTGGCTTACACTTGTTCAAATTTCGAAATGACAAGTAGAGTAATGAATCATCGTCTCGCGGAATATATTTTTGAGTTCTTGATAATATGTTATAGAGACCTGTTCGATTACCTACTATCAGAATACGATGGTGGTAAACCGTTATATATTTCTATTATGTCTAGGTATTGAGCAATACTTGTTGAGTAAGTAGGCAAACGCAAACTATTTTTTACTGAAAATCGAGAAATTTCGTGTAAAGAAGAGACAAGATCTCTCGGAGTGATAACTAAGTTAGGCAATATTTTTAGATGTGCATCAGTTATTGTGTCTAAAATATCATTATGTTAGTCATCTAAAAATACACGGTTTTTCATTAATGATTCTCATAAGCTTACTACTTTTTTCTACCCTCATAAGATCTCGTAAAACCGGAAATTTTAGATATTCCATTCTGAATTTCTTCAATGAATTTTTTAACGATCATATTAAAAATAAGATTTTAAAAAAAACGCCAGAATTCCAATAGTGTGATTCAGATTGAATGAAATTTTACAATTAAAAGTTAATTTTAATCGTTATACACCTATTAATAGTAGTATTTCAATTTTTGTTTCCGTTCCAAAATTCATTACAAATTCTAAAGGAGGTCGGAATATTGGTTTCTTTGGCATATTGTGGCCCCTTTACATCTATATCGCTCAAATCAAAATCAATCCAGAATATCTTCATACTCTCATTTTAGTGAAATTTTAAAATATGAAGTTATTAAATTCCCTATAACTCTGAAAGACATTAAACAATTTTAACCAATGAATAATATCCCAATTAACGGATATTGTTCTAATTTATTTAAGTAGTTATACATTACACTATTAATTTATTAATGCTAGACACAGAATTTACAAATAATAGTAATAATGATGATGATTTTTTTATTAATTAAATGTCACGATTACTTTATAAAAAATATGGTTGTGACAAGTGTTTAAATCATTTTTATTCACAAGAAATTTTAAATAGACACATATTCACCTGTAGAAAAATGAATAAATATAAATTCATTCTACAAAGAGAAAAAGAGAAATATGTGTCATTTAAAAATTTTAGTCATAAAACAAAAGTACCGTTTGTTATTTATGTAGACATTGAAAGTATATTAGAAAAATATGAGGATCTAAATAGGAGTAAAAATATAATAAAATAACCAAAAAAAAGAACCATGTAGTATTGCATATTTATTTTGTAGTTATAATAATAGTCTGTCAAAATTTAATTTATATACTGGTGGAAATTGTATAAGCTGATTTTGTAATGAATTGCAAAAATTAGCTTTGTAAGTAAATCTCATATGTAATAATAAAGTTTCAATGTTACCATTAACACCTGAAGAACAAGAGTCATTATATACATCAACCATTTGGTATTTATGTCAATAACCATATACACATGATCACGTAAAAGTCGGAGATCACTGCTATTTTAGGGGAAAATATCGAGGTAGTGCTCATTCTACAAAAAACTTCTACTGAATAAATGAATGAATGAATACTTTATTTAGCTACTAGCTAATACATTACAATACTTAAATTTATAATTTACAACATATTATGCAATTTCTTGTCTAATTGAACCATTAATCAGTTTTCGAAACTCTGACAAATTTTTTGCATTTTTTGCCTCATTGCAATCCTCCTGAAAAACCCAATCTTTTTGCCCAACTTTTTACATAAATATTTGACATCCTGCATAAAATTTAGTAGATCACTCTCAAATATTTAATTTCATAAACCCGTTCAATAACCGCATTGTTTATCTGAACAACATGAGTATTATTATCAAACTGACCACACCTACCCCTTGTGCCCAAAACCATAAATTTAGGTTTTTTCAGAATTTAATTTGAGTTTGTTAACACACAACCAATCATACAGGACAGCCAACTCACAATTTAATACTTCGGTGGCTTCCGCAAAGTCGCCACCAGAAACCGAGACAAGCGTGTCATTAGCAAACAGGCTCACAAATGATTTTTTTTAATACTCTGTGAATATCATTTACATACATAATAAATAAAAGTGGTCCCAACACATATCCCTGCGGCACCCCATAACAACTCTCAGCCTCCTCGATATATTATTACCTACTATGGTCTTATGATAACGGTCACTCAAATAGTCCTTTATTAGTCTTAATCTCTCTCTAATACCGTACGATTCTAATTTACTAATCAACATATCTCTATTAATAGTTTCAAACGCCCGCTTCAAGTCCACAAATACCCCTAATACCACTTTGTCTTCATTAATATCCTTCCTCCAAGTATTACACACATATTGCAAGGCAGTCTCACAGGAATGCCGGCTCCAAAAACCCTACTGGCCCTCATACACTAAATTATTTGTTTCAAAATAGTCTTGTAGTTGTTGCTTAATTACTATTTCGATTATTTTTTCAACCGATGGTAATAAATTCCTCAGGGCAACTTGGAAATGCAATTAGATAATAACAAAAAACAGATTATGAAGATTTTTATCAAAACAACAAGATTTTATTTTATTATTTAAAAAAGGTATATTTCTCTATGATTATTCAGATAGTTGGGAAAAATTAAATGAAAATCAATTAGCTACAATTAATCATTTTTATAAAAAAAATAATAAATCTAATATAAAACAACAGGGTTACCAACATGCAGGTAATGTTTGGAATCACTTTAAAATTTATAATTTGCATCAATATATGGAAATTTATTCAAAAACTGATGTACCGTTATTGTTTTGTGATATTTTTAAGAATTTTGTTGGAAAACCCACGGTTTGGAATGTTTAAAATCATTTACAGTCCCAGGTTTAGCATACAATGTATGTCTCCTAAAATCGGGGGTTTGTCTGGAATTAATTACAGATGTAGGACAAATAATGATGATTGAAAAAGAAATTAGAAGTGAGATTTCGCAATGCAGTAATTACTATGGGAGAGCAAACAATAAATATCTGGGGAATGAGTACAATTCTAAAATTCTATCTTCATGTTAGATGTAGTTTGATGTAAATAATTTGTATGGTACCGCATTGAGTCAACCTCTTCCCAGAGCTGAATTTAGGTGAATTAATAATACAGAATTTTATTCACAAAATATTATAAATACACCTGATGATTCAGATGTGGGATATATTCTCGAAGTAAACTTGGAATATCCACCAGAACTTCATGATTTACAAAAAGTTTTACTTTGGTGTCCAGACCGTCTATTTCCACCCATATTGTCTTTCAAGTAATCACAATCACTTACAACGTGATTCAGTAAGAAAAATTATGTAATTCATTATAAAAATCTCAAGCAAGCTCTTAAATTAGGTTTGGGTCTTTCAAAAATTAACAGAATTTGAAAATTTAAACAATCATTTTGGCTAAAATCTTATGTCGATTTAAATATTAAATTAAGACAACTAAGTCAAAATGAATTTGAAAAAAAACTTTTGTAAATTAATGAATAACGCGTCTTCGGGAAAACCATGTTCGGAAATATGAAGACGTTAAATTGGTAACATCTTGGTTAGGATGATATGGAGCAAAAAAATTATATTTCATAACCAAATTTCTATTGTCTAACCATTTTTGAAGATAATATAGTTATCATTGATTTGAAAATACTAAATATTAAATTTAATAAAACCTACCTATGTGGTTTTAGTATTTTAGACATTTCAAAAATAATTTTGTATGATTTTTATTATAATTATAATAAACCTAAATTTAATAATAATGTTAAATTATTGTACACAAATACTGACTCATTGATTTACAATTTTTATATAGAGCATATCTATGAACATGTTAGAAGTGATATTCATAAGTGTGATACTTCTGATTATCTTTTTAATAATGATTATAATATGTCTTTAATTTTATTTGTTATATTTAATAATAAAATGCTTTAGGTCTTACCAAAGATGAAAACTCTGGTAAAATTTATTAAATTACATTCAAATTGTCATGTTATTAAAAAGGCAAAAGGTATTACTAGCACATTTGTAAAATCAATTCAATGTATACATTTTTAATAAAAATGAAATTTACAGCAAAGAAGGGTAGTTAATTATTTATCAACTGATAGACTACCTTGGGGTTATAAAATTTTAAAATATTATCCACCTAATGTGGTCTTTTTGATTTAATTATCTTTCAGTTTCAAACATGCTTGACAACAACCCTTATCAACCACAAGATCACTGTCTAAAATTTCTCAAAATTGTTCCTCATGTCTATACACCAACCGCGACGTGTATTCTTTGCATGCACTGCGCTAGGAGGAATCATGTGGGCTATATCCACTGAACACTTTCTATGAGGTGTCTGTAGAATAGACTCAAGTCGCTAACTATTCTTCAATGTTTCAAGGAATCAAGGTTGCTGGTGGGTTCTTGGTCTCTAATCAGGCGGACAGCTCTGTTTTGAATAAAATCCAACAAATGTAGTCTAAGTTTGGAAGCAGCGCCCCATCATTGGTCGAACTTCAGACTTGTATAGAATTAAAAAGTTGTTGTATAGAATTAAAAGTTGTTGTCAGGTGTAAACCTTTCTAGTTTAAAACTATATTCTCAGCTTTTGATAAGCTTTCTTTGCTATGCGTGCCACATGTTCATGCTAAGACATATTTGCTACCATGTTAACTCCCAGTAAATTAAGCGACGATGTTAGAGGAATGGAGTGTCCCGACATAACTATGTCGGGTTCCGCAATATTAACCTTATTCAAAAATAAACTGCTATCTAGGTTTTCGTAGCGTTAACTTCTAGCTAGTTATTGTAACCCCAAGATAGAATTTCTTTTAGGTTTTGTCAAGTTAACTACTTCCTGCTGTCTGCGAATATTTGCATGAGTAGTTGATGTTCGGGTGTTCAAGTGAATGAAATTGATAGTAACGGTATTAGAAAGTAACCCGTCAACTGCCACACGTAAAAAATGCTCCCTGAGGAAACAAGAAAGTCATAAATAAAACCTTTCAGACATATTATAAGAGCGTAGCTTGCCAAACACAGTGGAATGCCTGGAATATATCAAGTGACTTCGCGCGAGAATTTTCAAAATATTCAATTGCTTTGTTCCAAACATGTGTGACATAAGTGTGCGTTGATCTTTGCTTACGAAAGCCATATTTATGGTCGCTAATCGTATTGAGTTCGATATATTTTAAAAGATGCTAATTAACAGCCATTTCCATAACTTTCGATATTACAGCAAGCAGTGTGGTCGTTGTTTAGTAAGGTCTTCTTGCCATTTTTGGGTATCGGCTGAACTGTAGCGCATTTCCAGCAGGAAGGAAATAGTACCTTTATGTAGGACATTTTGAAAAGTCTATAGAAAACTGGTGTTAGTTCGCTCACGTTTTATAATACGCTGTTTGAAGGGCATCTTTTATTGTACATTAGGAATGATGAGTGGTGGTTCGCCTTGAAAATTGATTGTAGAATGTGAAGCAAAATCTTCAGCTGATAAGTTGGCTTTGTTAACATGTGTGGTTGCATTAGGATTAGTTGACCATGTAAGTAGTGGCATAGTAGATTTAGTGAAATTTTGGCTAATGTCAGTAGCGGCCGACCAAAAGGACCCTGAATTGTTGGAGCAGGCAAGAAGCTTGTTTCTAATGCTTTGATTGTGTCTCCTTGGTTTCGTCGATAATTTCCTTGCATCTGTTCCGGGTACGAACAAATATGTTACGATTTATGAAGTTAGGATTTTCACATCATCGTAGGTAGGCAAGATGTTCAGAAGCAACATCTTTTTTGCATTCTCGATCAAACCAGGTTTGCCGTTGGAAATATATTTCTTCTAGAGAGGGCTTCCATGCTAGCCCAAATTACATCAGAAATTTTTTTAGCGCAGTTAGGTGGGTCGTCGGATTTAAAGCAAACGTCTAACCAAGGGAGAATTTAAATATATTCCATGAGTTCTTCCCATTTAGCAGATCTGTATTGACAATTCTAGCATGGTTTAGGCGCTTCTCCGTCACTGATCGTTAGAATACTTAATATGTCGATTTACGGCAGTCGATTAGTAGTTAAAAACAGGTCAAGAAGACAGGGAAACTCTTCGTTACGATCAGGGATCCATGTTAGTTCATTGATTTGTTAAGCAAAGCCACAACTGATTGAGAATAATTAAGCTTTACGACCTTTTTCGTCGTTACTAAAGCCCGTCGACATTGTGGACATTAAAGTCAGGATGACAATTTCGGCACTTGGATAATTTGTCTGCAAATGATCGATGGTGTCTGCAAGAAAAGCGAAGGGTGTTTTAAAGTTAGTAGCAACAGATAAACCTTGGGGTTTATTGAGTCATTATTTTTAACCACCTAAGATTAAAGTTTCTGGGCTCCAGAGCCTCCTTTCGTTGGCAACAGGGATCGCTTTTGGCAAAAAGACAGATTCCAAAGTTACGCCTAAACTAGGATAGAGAAAGATGATTATGCTGGTCGATGAACTGACCTTAGTTTCCCAGAGAGCGAATACGTGAGGCTTTTTTGATTACAGGCGCTGGTGTACTGAATTTATGTTTGAGTTTAAACCTTTTATATAATAAAAATCTACTTTAAAATTGCATTTTGATGCACCTGAATCAACTTCCACACGGAGATCCGAACGGGGGGCTATTTTACCTGTGATTTTTTTTGTCCTTGGAGCTTCATCATGCTATTTTTCTCCTGTACGGAAATATGGGGATATCGATAACGCTACGAAACGTTAAGCAACTTCACGCAGCCTAAACCGATGCGATGGTATCACATAGAGCGATGCTTGGTGAGGTCTGTGCGTCTACCATCTGGTTTGTTCTTTTAGTCTCCTTCTACGACAGGCAGAACGTACTGCAGATGGTATTGTGTCCTGCACTTCCTATATCCAGTAGCCCAGCACAACAAGAGTGAGATTATACTAAACAATACAGACTAATATGTTATCGCATTTATATTTTTTCAGAATTTCTGATTAACATATGTTACATGTTCTATTGGACTAAAAAATTGATCGGAAATGGAAGGGACAAGAAAAAAAACGTAGTAAGTCGAAATTATTAGTTTCGAGCAAAATAGCCCTAAAGGTTTAAATAACTTGGAAACTTTTTAGTAATAAAAGACTTGTTTTAGTCAGTTTCCACTAAAACAAGTCGTATATTATTAATTGTAATTAGTGTGTGGGTAAGTTCCATCAAGTAGAAGCTATCATGATCCATGACTTAAAGCTTTTTATTTAATCGATTTTATGTAAATTTTTGTTTACTAGTGTTTAATAATCTGATATTCATTTTTAACTTGTGGAAAATATTGGCATTTATTCTTAAAATAGTAAATATACTAATAGTATCCATTTTTTTATGGTGTATGGTTTGTGAACGCTTTGTGCTTTCTTGAACTTGAATTATGAATAAATTAGGCCCTTATTAATATCTGCTCCAGGTAAGCACTTATAATTCTTGACTTGACAGATTTGACTCTTAAACCTTCTTAACTAAAATTTTATCTAACCGGTACTGATATTTTTTAATATGTCTGCTGGTTGCCTGAGATAATAACAGATATTATTGTTACTTAATAGCAATTATTTTTAAAATTGCTGCTACGTAAACCACTAGCAAACTAAATTTTTTGAATATTTTTGTGGAACCTATGCAACATAAAATAAGTAGACAGTAAACTTTTAACATTTATTAACAATGAAATCCTGCAGGTTCATAATTACAATCGTTTTTCTTTCCACCACTCACTTGGACTCCCGACCAGTTCCAATTGAAGCAGCCATCATCTGCACAAACTATCTGAACTGGTACTGCAGTATCCTTGACACTACAAGTGATATTAGTAAGTACCAAGTCTCTGATTGGCACGTTATTGCGAGGTGGTACTGATTTTGAGGTGAAATTGCTTGGTGGATTGTTTGTATAATTTTCCTCGATTAGGATACCGTTGTAAGTGATATCTACAAATGACAAAGCTAAATGTTTGCTGAGTATATACACGCAGTGATTCTTTAAATAAATAATATTCATGACGATGGTTAAACAACAGATCTACGAATACCCACAACTAAATTATATGTTGTTATTATAATAAAAAACAAATACAAAGAAACGAAATAACTCTCTGATAATAGTTCCGTTTATATCCTGTGTGTGATCCATTTTCTCTTGCCATTTTTAGTGAACGTTTCTAAAAATTTTACAATTTCGCTCTTTTTTTGTATTAGTCTACAGCCAAGAAATTACTTAATTTTGATTTTAGATTTGGATAAATTTGGAACTGGAGTTTCTACTTTAATAATTACGCAATTACGGTAAAAAAACAAAAAAAACAGTAACGTATTTATCCTATAAAATAACAAGTGATACATTTTTGAAAAAAAGTTTTACTAAACGCAATATTTTGTTTATTGCGTTACTGGTAGTTCCATTATACAGACTTTACTATCATTAACTGTGCCAATATACACAAGTCAAAATATGAAATATTATTGTACCGAAAATGTAGAAGAAATAAGGTTACAAATTTCAATACCCGTAGTAAAAACATAAGTACTACTTAGCTTTTGAAATGTTTTAAATTTTGATTAGTATATTTATTTATTGTCCTTATATATTTTGAAAACTACTGCAAAATGAGATAAATCATCTTTTAATTTTTATAGATAATGGAAAGTCACCAGCCAGAATCATTAGAGGGATTTAGGAAATTGTCGTTCTTGGGATTGGACGGTATCAGTTTGGAGTATTTTTCTGAACTTTTGTCAACGATCCTACGAGATATCGTTTGATCAGGATATAATAAAATTACTTATTATAAAAAGTAAAATACCTAACTTGAACTAACCTGAACTAATAGAAATTGGAACAGAAATTATTTTAGTTATAAAGGTGTGATTAAATTAAAATATGTACACATTTTATGTATAAATTATACAGTTTTATAATTAATAAAATAATATAAAAAATAGGATACAAACAATACAAAACGTAAAGGATAATGTTTCAATTGAAAAATTGAAGTTCGTGTTTTGAAATAATTTGTCATAAGATTTTCAATATTATAAATTGTACCAAATATGCTTTGGTTACCAATTGTTGACATTTCAAAATAGTTATGCAATGTTTCTGGTGACCTTTCTGCTTCACGGCTCTTCTTCTTTTTCATTTTCCAAAAAGGAAGAAGAGAAAGCATAAACAATATCACCTTCAGTTAACTCTGAAATTAATAATTTATTATCGACATTTACAAAATCTTCAAATGTGGGCTTCTGATCATTTTTGTTGCTGATGATTTGATTCCAATTTCAGGAGTTATTTCACAGTTCTCTTCTTCCTCTTGTAAACCTTTAGAGTCAATCACTTCAATAGACTTAAATCCAGATTTTTCAAAGCAGTTTACTATAGTAGTTTTGCTAACAGAAAACCAAGCTTTCTTTGCGAATCTCATCGCCTGAAGAATATTAATTTCGGGGCGCTTATTCTCTTCTATACATTTAAGAACATGTTAAGCGACCTATTTTCTATAATAAACTTTGAAATTATGTGACATCTTGGTCCATTGACTGCCATTTACTTGTCGTGTTAGCAGGCAGATACATGAGTTTAATGTGGTCAAGATCAGGCATATTGTTGTGAGCTGTACAATTGTCGATGAATATCACAATTTTTCGTTTCTGCTCCTTCATTACTTTATTTAAGTTCTTCAGCCAATCTGCAAAAATACTAGATGTCATCCAAGCTTTTTTGTTATTTTGATAATTAACAAGTAAAATTTTAACGCCTTTAAAACATCTTGGGTTTTTAGATTTTCCGATTAAAACAATTGGCAGCTTTTCAGTTCCTGACATGTTGGCACACAGAAATACTGTAACTTACTCTTTGCTAAGCTTTCTACCATGAGAAGACTCACCTTTAAACGTAAAAGTTTTATCAGGAAGACACTTGAAAAATAAAGCCGCCTCATCTGCATTAAAAGTATCATTTGGAGAAAACTCACGCAATAGAATTGAAAGATTCATAATCCACTGACGACATGTGCTATCGTCCACGGCATTACTTTCTCCACATTTTTTTTTTGAAAACTATTTCGTTTCTTCTTTTAAACCCCCCGCCAACCAACCATTACTGCTACAGATATTAGTAGTATTGAGCCTTCTTGCAAATTATTAGGACTTCTCTTTAATTATCGGTCCACTTATTGAAATATTTTTATTCCGAAGTTGCTTTATCCATGTTCACAAAGACTGTTCAAGTTCAGGATACTTCGATAAGCGTATTTGTTTTAGTTTTCCTTGTCCTTCAGCACACTGGGCCTGAATTTTTTCTTTATTTTGGATGATTCTACAGAGAGTAGCACATTAAATTCGACACAAAATTCATCACGCGACTTTCCACTTTCATAAACTGATAACAACTTTAGTTTTTCATGAGCTGATAAAGAATTTAGCTTTCCTTTTGGCATTTCTCAAATAAATTTTCGAACGATAACGAAAACGAACTAAATGCTGAGGTAATCAAATGCGGAATGTGGGAGGGGGAAGAGGAGTTAGGCTGTTTGTGAACAAACGTCAGAACCTGTACAAACAGAAATGTACCTACAATATAGTCTCAGTTAGAGGTGTAATTAATTCTCTCTTATCACGCTTATAGAGGTATAAGTCAAAAAAATTCTAAGAAAAAAATTTCACACAAACATGTTTATTAGTTTCAGTAATAGAGCTATACAGAAGTGTCGGGGCCTCAGAATAAATCCTTGTTATAGAAGTTTCCCACTTATCCTTAACCAAGTTACACTGTATATGTATTTACAAGATGAAATGTCTAAAATAGTCAGTATATACATCCCGGAGGTGTAATAACTTTTTTACGGCCATAACACACGTGCTGCAGGGAACTCCCTAAAACGCTACAGGAGCGACATATGTGCGGAAAAAGCGATTCAGGTTGGGAATTGCTGTAAATTGTACTGTGTGAAACAGTCCTGGGCACATTATTCCAAAGAGATGCGGTTCTCCCTATTAAAGACTACTTGAAAAGGGTTGTACGAGGAGTGACAAGCTGAACCTCAACGTGTATTCCTAGCATGCACCGTCCTGGGAAGAATCCACTGAAGGCTTTCCATGAAAGAACTTGTAGAATAGACTCGCGAGCGATCTAACAGCTTTCTTCTAAATAGAATTCAACAAATGCAGTTTGCTTGGGAGTAGGTTTCCAAACATGAGAGTAGTGTTTCGTTATTGGTCGAATTTGAGCTTTGTACATAATTTAAAGTTGTTGTGGATTGTCAAGCTTTCTAGTTCGAAATAGTATCTCTAGCTTTTGGAAACTCTCTAATACATTCATGCCAAGACATATTTGCTCCCCAGTTACCGCCCAGCAAATTAAGCGAAGACGCTAGAAGAACGGAGTTCCACTCCAAGATAGAATTTCTTCCAGGTCTTTGTTAAGTTGAACGACTTCCTGCTGTGTGTGAATATTCGCATGAGTAGCCGATAATCGAGTGTTCAAAGTAAATGAAGAATTTAACGTACTGTTATCTCCAAAGCTGTAGAGCGCATTCCTGATTTTTTCCAGTAGATCGTTAAAGTACAGGAGAAAGAGAGTAGGAGACAGTATGGAGCTTTGAGATACACTGGCATCGATAGTAAAGGTATTGGAAAGAGACCAGTTAACTGTTACTCGTAAAGGACACTCTCTGAGAAAACACGAGAGTCCAAACAAAACCTTTCAGACCTACCATAAGAGCGTAGTTTAGCTAACAATCCGTCATGGTAAGCACGGTTGAATGCCTTGGATATGTCAAGTGTAATCACTCGAGATTGTTCAAATTGTCAATTGCGATGTTCCAAACATGTGTGAAGTCAGTTAGAAAATCTCCTGTTGATACTTGCCTACGAAAGCCACAATGATTTTTTTTATCGCTCACCTCCCCGCCTCAATAGGGATTTTACCTTTTTCAATATCCCAAGGATATCGGCGAGGATGTCGTAATACTCATCAATGTTGTCCAAGTGCCGAAACATACATTTTTGTATTTCACGGCACCTTTTAAACAACGCGGTAGTGCTGCCACGGACGTTATTTGCATTTCTGCAAACATCTACTACCTATGATTGCTAATAATACTGAATTCCTCAAGACGTTTAGAAGAAAACTTTCTATATTATCGAAAGCAATGTTACGGGTCAGTAGTTGTTTGGCAAGGTGTTCTTGCCTTTTTTAGATATCTGCTCAACTGTGGTGAATTTCCAATAGAAAGGAAATATTCCCTTTCTGTACGATAGATTGAAAAGTCTGAAGAAAACTGGTGTTAGTTCGTTCGCGCATTTTTCGAGTACCATGGTAGGTATTCCATTAGCGTCAGAAGCTTTTTTGGTGTCTAGCTTCATTAAAATACGTTGTATGACATGCTGTCTGAAGACAATATCGGGTATACTTGACTACACATTGGGAATAGTGGGTGGTATGTCTCTTTAGAAATCGGAAGTGGAAACAAAGGGTTCAGCAACAAGTTGGCTTTCTTAGCAGGTGTTATTGCAGTAATATTAGCTTGTCGGCTAAATGGTGGTATAGTGGATTTAGTAAAATTTTGATTAATAGCCTTAGCAACTGATCAGAAGAACCTGGAATCATTGGGACAGGCAAAAAGTTTGTTTTTAAATCTGTGTGCTTCCTTTGTTTCGTGGATAATTTCTTTGCCTATGTTTCGGGAACGAACGAAGCTGTTTAGACATACCCAATAACTTGTTGATTACATTAATGCGGCCAGAGTGGTAGCATGCAATCAAACATTTTTGGATACTTGGAATTCTTATGTTTAAATCATTATTATTTGGCTGGTATATTTACTCGTAACTAGCTATATTAATATTTAGCGCAGCTGCTGGGTGTCGCAAAGTTGATATGTCGCTACCTGAAATTCGGGGTGTAATTTTATAAAAATACCAAAGATCTAAGATAGGGAAATACACTCCTGGACAAAATTAACGCAACAATATATTAAATCATACAAATCTCTATAATGAATTAATTTTAATAATTTTTTATGAACATTGGTTACACTAAAAGTTAGAAAAAACTTAATTGGATACTTTAAAAGTGAATTAGCTACCAAATTTCTCTATAAGATTCGAATTAAAATTATTCTTAAGACCTAATAACAAAATCGTTGAAATTATGTCATAATGAAAAAAATAAACTGGGACACTAGTAGCAAAATTAATGGTGTAACCGGGACACTAGTAGCGTCTGTTGCCTCCTCTACTTCGGATGACAACGTTCATGCGCCTAGGCATGCTTCTAATTAAATTTTGGATAAAATCTTGAGGAATTTGCTCCCATGCTGTGATAACTGCATTTTCAAGTTCCCTCAGGTTTCTAGGTGCAGGTATATTACGTTTCACATTTTTCTTAAGGTGATCCCATACATGTTCTATCGGATTCAGATCCCAGCTTTTTGGTGGCGATTGCATAATCGGTATATCAACTTGATTAAGATAATCGAGTACCTCCCTAGCCACATGAGGTCGAGCGTTGTCTTGCATAAACAGGAAATTGGGCCCCACAAAATGGCCGAAAGGCATCACATGTTCTATTACAATATTCTCAAGATAGTAGTCAGCATTCATGGATCTCATACGGACAGGAACTAACTCTGTGCGAGCATCAAAGCAGATGCCACCCCAGAACATAACAGAGCCACCGCCGAATGGAATCCTTGCAGAGATATTGCAAGGAGCAAACCTCTCTCCTGGTCTTCGCCATACTTGCTCACGACCATCTGGATGTTTTAGACTAACCCTAGTTTCATCTGTGAAGAAAACTTGTTTCCAATCATCCACAGACCAGTTTTCGTGATTTCGAGCAAAACGTAACCTGGCAACTCTGTTCTCCCTAGTAAGCAAGGGCGCAGTAGCTGGTCTCCTACTGTTTAATCCAGCTTCATTTAACTGTCTTCCAACTGTTTTAGAAGAAATTGTAACATTGCGAACAGCTTCGAGTTCGTTTCTTATTATAGAACTAGTGACAGTCCTGTTTCTTATTGTCTTATAAAGCATAGGTTGCCCCTAGCCTTCTAGAATAAGTTCCTACTTCATTCAAGCGTCTTACCATACGACTTATTGTGGAACGATGTTTGCCTAACAAACTGGCAACATAACTCTGACAATATCCCTCGTCCAATAAAACTGAGGCTCGCATCAGTTAAATTCCTTGTTCGATTAATTTTTCTAATTCTTCGGGATCAAAAATAAAACAGTCTACCACAAAAAGGTATTACTTTGAAAAAGGGAACAATTTATAAGCTTACTTTTAAAGAAAATCTATCGCATTATTACAGAAAATTGTTTATCTTCTAAAAAATTCTTTAAAACTGTAAATCTAAACGAATTGTTTTGATTTCTGTCATGAACAACGAAACAAAATATGCATAGCCTACTATTCAAATACTCGATAAACTTTAAAACTGACATAAGAAAAAGATAAATTAATTTTCAGATTGTTGCGTTAATTTTGTCCAGAAGTTTATATTATCTGAAAATTAAGAAAAATAATATTTTAATTAGCTGTTCGAATGTTTCATAAAGTGTGTAGTATGAATAATTCAATATTTACTTTTATTTATTTGTCCAAAAATATTTATCTCGCGCCACTGGCATAAGGTTTTTTCTCACTTTTTTGATGAGATAAGAAATTTGGGGTTTATCAAAAAAGTGAGAAACAACCTTATGCCAGGTTTTTTCTCACTTTTTTGGTAAACCTCAAAGATCTTATCACTTATGACTAAACATGTAAGTTTACTATATAGTCAATTTACTCCACCTTCTACTAATTAGTGGGTGTTAGGCAAAATATTAAATTGCCTTTTGTCAAGGGTTCTTTCATTGCTAAAATTAGGTCAAAGCCGTGTTTGTTATTTAAATATCTTAAATTCTCAGGGGTGGATCAAGGTTATATTCAAAGAATATGAACAATTAATACCGATCGATAAACGCAAAAACATGCACGCTATTAGTTTTCTATTACTATCCAAGCTTCCACATATTTGACTGAAGGATAGAACCGCGATTTCGTTTTTTATTTCAAAATAATATTAGTTCTCTATTCAATTGAGTGTCGATTCATTTTTAGAATTGTAGTAATTGGTTACGTAGTTATTAGTAATTATAATTGATTAATTAACTTTATATCAGTCTTTAACTAACTCTCATCTTTCGAAATAAGATTTTGGGTATATTATTCGGAAATCACACATTGAAATGAAAGATAAATGAGCCTATTCCTAAATTAACGATTCGCATGGTTAAATTTGGAGCTTTAAGTTTGATGACAAATAATAAACTGAAATATCTTTATTAAATAAATAAGAGATATTTATTGTGGGTTAAATGGACAAAATAAGTTTTCAGAGAAACTTATACTTAATAATGATTAAGGTTATTTAGGAACAAAAATCAGTGAGTATCGTGATATGCTATTATACTACTAATGAAATTGCGTCTACTATACTTTTCTAGAAGCATCAGTTTACAGAGTGTAGAAAATTATATCATCATTGTGCTTCTTTATTTATCGTTGCCAGAAACGCTCTCAAAGTTGTCTAGTCGGCTTTAAAGAAATATTAGAATGAACATAGTTGTAGCCTATTTGAATTCATGTAACAAATTATTTAACGAATACCTAAATAGAGTTCTTGTGTTTTTTTATTACTCTACTATTGCGATTCATGTAGGAAAACTATGGAAGATATTTGTATGTATTTGAACTAATATTTTTGCTTATTGCTTTAAAACTCGATATTTAATGTGACAACATGTTCCATGTAAATAATACAATGTCCCTTGTATACGTTCTGAATTCGTTGGTCTTCACTAAAAAGATACATACCTTTTATTATAATATTTTTATAGCTCACTCCTGTAATGTTCCCATAGCCACCATCTACGTGTGTTTTTATATGAATTCCATTTCTTCCACTTACTACTACACTGTCGGAAAATGATACATTACGTATTGTATTTAGAGGTATAGAATCATTACTAAAACCGACAGAAATACTAAGACCATGACTTCCGTGGCAGTAAAGGTTAGCTACTGTAATGTTGGCTCCTAAAAACGAAACCAAAATAAACTTAAAATAGAACATAAGTGACATTTGTATAGTATAGGGAAAATGTCTTACAACACACGAAATAAACATACACAGTTGCTCACTTAGTCTTTTATATGCGCATTTATGTGTGTACAAGTAAAATCAAAATAACATTCATAATACTCATTGACGCCAACAACCTTTGAACTGAAGGAATGGAATAAAGGTAACTTTTTTCCAAAAAAGGTTTCGTCTGCTATATTCATGAATCTAGAGAGTCTCTGGGCACATACAAATCCATTATCAGCTTATACCATCCAAAGCCTCCCTCAAGTCTCCCCACTTGTTTCTGTTCTAGACAGCTTGTACCCAATTTCCAACCACTCTTTTCAAATCATCAGTCCACCGACTTGGTAGTCTACCTCTACTCCGATAGATTTCTGCTCTTGGTCGACACTCTATAATTGTCTTTGTCCATAGTTCATCTTTAATCCTAGCAACATGCCCAGCCCAGTTCCATTTAAGATGTAGAATGAATATGACTGTGTCTTGTACCCTCGTTCCCTTCCTGATAATGTGATTTGGGATGTGATTTCTAAGAGTAACGCCTAACATTGCATGACATATTTTATTGATGTTTCTCTTCGTCATTGTGAGAGTATCAGCTCCGTACGTAAGAACGGGCAGTATGCATTTGTCAAATACTTTTCTTAAACACATAGGAAGGCCAGATTTGAATAGATAGGCCAGTTTGCCGTATGCAGCCCAGGAGAGACCTATTCTCCGTTGAATTTCGTGTGTTTGATTATCTCGTTCTATGCTGATTTCATGTCCCAGGTATTTATATTGGTGCCCTTGCTCGATCTGTACATTATTCAGTTTTATAGTGTCGCTTAATACATGATTTGTTATAAACTGTGTCTTGGATAGACTGATTTTTAGACCAACGTTTCCTGAAGCATGTGTAGCATAGTTTGTGCTTCTTGCATTTTGTCTGTTATTAAGACAATGTCGTCGGCGAAACAGAGGTGATTTAACTTTTCACCGTCAATGTTAAGTCCCATTCTTTCCCAGTATATTAGTTATAAAATACTTGTTAGAAGTGTTACGAAAAGCTTGGGAGAGGGCGTACCACCCTGCCACACTCCTCTTTCAATTTGAAATTTGCTGGTGGATTGGTTAGTTTGTGTTTTAACACGAGCGGTGGCATTTTTATATATGTATTTAATTACATTGGAATATCGATGATCAATACAACACTCAGCAAGTGCTTCCAAAAGTCTCTGCTCATTTACAGAATCAAAAGCCTTTTCGAAGTCCATAAATATGAGCATAATTCTATACTTTTTTCAATGAAGATTTTAACTGTAAGCAGATGGTCGTTTGTTCCATATTCCGAGCGGAAACCTGCCTATTTTTTTGAAAGGAAACACTCGAATTTATTTGCTATACTTTTGATAAGTATTATCGTGAATAATTTCTATACGTGACTCAGGAGGCTAATGGGTCGATAGTCTGTAAGGTTTGAAGTATCTAGTTTTTTTATGCATGATAACAATAGTTGCATTATTCCATTGCGATGGAGTTATTCCTTCCAGGAGGTATTTATTGAATAACATGTCCTTCAACGCTGATGTGATTTCTTCTTTTGTGATGTTTGGGATTCATACAAGTAGTAATCTGAAATTTATGCGATCGTCAGAAATGAGTAGAAAATTATAAAAACGGATCTACAGAAAGCGCCACTTACTATATACATTTGTTTTAATACTAAAGAATCTAAAACAATAAAAAACGTGTACAAAAATGTGTTAGTTACAGGACATTTGGATCAAAAAATCCATTTATTACTTAATATTAGATCAATTTTAGTTTGAAGTATTTAGTGCCAGCTGACAAAATTAGGCACACTGATGTTAAATTGAAAGTTTCTATACAAATAAATCTCAGAAAGTGTTGGTATGAGAACTGTCTTATATGATTGAATCTACATATCGATATATATATATATATATATATATATATATATATATATATATATATATGTTAGCTGTGTGTGCATTTTCTTTATGGAAAAACCGCCGTTTCGGGCCTGAAAAAAATTAGGATATGCCGAACGATGTAATATGAGAAGGAGAATATTAATTATTGATAATTGTTTTCAGGCAGACTGGCTTGTTTACATTACGTAGATTAAATTATACTTAAGTTACTGTAATTGACATGTCTCAAATCACCAAATCATTGAGTTTGTTTTATGTGACAGATAGGCCATATCTGTCACACATCAGCCCATATCTTATAAAAAAGTTTTTATGTAACAATAATGAAATTTAGGTAATAGAGATATTTTGGTACGCACTATGAATTATAGTTTAGAGAGCCGAAGTAGTTGGCCAGCTTTGTTAGATATCTGAATGCAATTGTTAATAAAAGTTATTGTTCCTACTTAGTATATATCACCACTACACCAAACACTTTATTTTTACACTCGACGCGCGTTTCGCTAACCATGTTAGCTTCATCATCGCTCCTGATGAAGCTAACATGGTTAGCGAAACGCGCGTCGAGTACAAAAATAAAGTGTTTGGTATAGTGGTGATATATACTAAGTAGTATCATTGTGCCAAAGATTCCACATTTCCAACTTAAAGTTATTGTTGTTGCAATTGCCCAAAAGTGTTTAATTTTTTTAAAATAAAAGCTAACATATATATATATATATATATATATATATATATATATATATATATATATATATATGTAAAAATAAATAAATATTACAAAATATTTTAATATTTTTGTTGTTTAGTTTTCTTGTTTTCCATAAATTAAGTAAGTAAACCTATGTGTAGGTATATATATATATATATATATATATATATATATATATATATATATATATATATATATATATTTTTGTATAACTTAATAAAGTAATAAATAAAATATGATGTAATTTTTTAAAAAATTTCAGTTTGAAAATGAATTTTTCTTGCATTTAAATAAAAAAATGGGAGATTTTTAGAAAAATAGCTATAATTTTAAGAGTTTTTATGATCCCACTCTAAAAATTTAAGACCCTATAGATTTTTGAACGAGCAATCCATTTTTCGTAGTTATAAAAAAAATTGCGGCTCCCAATTTTGGCACTTAAAATGGCCAAAAAGGTATCTGAAAGGTCATAAAAGATCAAAATTATAATTTTTTTAAAAGTATGGGAAATTTTCTAAAAAAAAGTTTCTTGAGTTTTTTTTCATTTTTGCTTCGTTTTCGGTAAATTTAGAGTTGAAAAAATACGATTTTAGCAGATATCATGTTTTTGACCAACTTTGAACTGCTGTACATCGGAACCATTAATATCTAAAAATCTAAAACTGAACACAAATACTCGGAGGTACTAAGAGAACATTCTCACAAAGTTTGGAGAAAAAAAAAATTTTATATACGTTTGAAATGGACGAACAATATAACACGTAGGCTGAAAAGTTTTTGTTCGCCCTTTTCAAAAAATCTACATGAAGTACCAACCTTCAACGGTACGTGTCAAAAATTTATGTGGTTTTAGTGACACTATTTTTGATATTTTCAAAATAATTGAAAAAAATCGAATTTTGTGTTTTGATTAAATATTATTTTTTGAAGGGAAAAAATACCGTTTAAGAAAGCAACAAGTGTTACGGGGACTCTGCCCTTGGAAAATCACTTATCATTTACTGGTATGCTGAATTTAAATGCGGTCGTACAGACACAAATGATGCTGAACGCTCTGGACGCCCAAATCAGGTGGTTACGCCAAAAGACATCAGAAAAATCCATAAAATTGTTTTGGATGACTGTAAAGTCAAATTGCGTGAGATAGCTGACACCCTGAAGATATCAAAAGAGCGTGTTGGTCATATTTTGCATGAACATTTGGGCATGAGAAAGCTCTGTTCGAAATGGGTACCGCATTTGCTCACAATGGACCAAAAACAACAACGTGTTGATGATTCTAAGCGCTGTTTGGATCTGTTTAAGCGCAATAAACAGGATTTTTTCATGCGATATGTGACAATAGATAAAACATCGAATCCGCAGTTAGCTGAGTCGACAGCAGCCGGTGAAAGCCGCCCGAAGCGACCCAAGACACAACAGTCGGCTAGGAAGGTTTTGGGCTCTGTATTTTGAGATGCGCATGGACTAATTTTCATCGACTATGCTGAGAAGGGAAAAACCATCAATAGCGAATATGCAGAAATCGCAAAGAAACGGCCCCAACTGAACAAGAAAAAAGTACTCTTTCATTAAGACAATGCACCGTATCACAAGTCAATGGTTACGATGGCAAAATTGTATAAATTTAAGTTCGAATTGCTGCCTCATCTACCATATTCTCCGGATTTGGCCTCTAGCGACTATTATCTATTCGCAGACCAGGAAAACTGATCTATTTACTTCCCTTATTAACGGGAAGCTTTGTATTCGTGAGAAAATAACCTCCGACAAAGGGCAAATGTGGCTCGGCGAATACCTTTTAATATATAGCGAGGTGTAGCACTGATAATCCACAGAAAGCTAACTTAGTAGATCCAAGTTTGTAAATACATTTCAGAAATAATAATAGTAACAAAACTTAAATCAGAGAATCAAAAAATTAATATCATTGGAAAAAAAATTCTACGAAAAATTACAAGAGACAATTGATGCAATCCCAAAAAGGGAAGTAATTATCCTAATGAAGGACTTTAATGCACGAGTAGGGAACATGATAGTACCGGGAGTGAAGCAGAGGTCCAATGAAAGTCTGAGGAATGAGACTGGCGAATTTTTGATAAACTTCTCCACACAGAATGAGTTCCGAATAAATAACACCTTCTTTAAACATAAAGAACAATATCAATATACATTTCAAAATACTAGAGGAGATAGATCAATCATAGATTACATTCTAACAAATAGAGAGATACATTATACCCAAATATTAGACATAAGATCTTTATGTTCTGCAGATGTAGGGAGTGATCACAGTCTTGTATTGGGAAAAAATCAGAATGACAGTAAAGATACCTCAAAAGTAAGCCTAACAGTTTACGAAACAAAGACAAAGGTAGAAAGTCTACAAGATGAATCAATACAAAATTTCTACCAGACAAGATTGTAGCACGAAATAAATAAAAACCCAGTGGTAGAGGAAGAAGACACAGAAGACAGTTGGATAAAGATCGAGGATAACATTATAAACGCAGCAAAGGAAGCTCTCGGGTAACGTAAAATAAATAGAACATCAAGAAGATCGAATAATTTAGTTCGGCTCTGCGAGGAAGTGAAATTAAAAAGCCAAGAAAAAACTAAAGCATATCTTAAATATAGATCAAGAAAAAGCAGAGAAACATATGAAGAATATAAGACAGTCCGCAATGAAACAAACGTACTAGTGAAAAAAGAAAGCAAAGCAAAGGAATCTCTCGGGTAACGTAAAATAAATAGAACATCAAGAAGACCGAATAATTTACTTTGGCTCTGCGAGGAAGTGAAATTAAAAAGCCAAGAAAAAACAAAAGCATATCTTAAATATAGATCAAGAAAAAAGCAGAGAAACATATGAAGAATATAAGATAGTCCGCAATGAAACAAACGTACTAGTGAAAAAAAAGAAAGTTGAATACTGGGAAAAATTCTCGAAAGAAATGGAATATGACTTTCATGGTATGCAAAAGGAGATATGGAGAATGCTACGTGGACAGCGAAAGGATATGAAAGAATTAATAGAAGTAAGATACATCGAAAAAGATACATGGGTAAATTATATAGAGCAATTGTATAATACAACATAAAATTTAGCGCCCGAAACACTGGAAATAGTAATCAACGAAACATCAGAAATAGATGATAAAAGGGTGGAAGAAGCTCTCAAAAAATTAAAAAACCGCAAATCAGCTGGTAAGGACGAAGTATAAAATGAACTATTAAAGTACGGAGGAGTGACACTGACTAAAGAATTGACAAAGCTCATAAACAAAATAATACAGGGATCGCGAATACCAGAAGAATGGAGAACAAGCATAATGATACCACCTTTTAAAAAAGGAGAAAAAACCGACCCGAATAAATATCGAGGAATTAACCTTCCGTGCACAACTTTAAAATTGACGACAAAAATTGTTACCAATAAAATAACTCCCCTTATACAGCTTTCCGAAGAACAACAAGAATTCAGGAACGGAAGATCCTGTAATGATGCAGTATTTATAATGAAACAAATTACTGAAAAATCAATTGAGTATAACAGAACAGCGTTCTTATGCCTTATAGATTTGGTAAAAGCATTTGATAATCAATAGTTATCTCCAAAGAACCAATTAGATGCAAGCTGGAAATTGATAATCAGATTATAGAGCAGGTGTGAAATATTTAGGAATTAAATTATCATATAACAACATAGAAGAAGAAAT
This sequence comes from Pachyrhynchus sulphureomaculatus, assembly GCA_019049505.1. Taxonomy (NCBI): domain Eukaryota; kingdom Metazoa; phylum Arthropoda; class Insecta; order Coleoptera; family Curculionidae; genus Pachyrhynchus; species Pachyrhynchus sulphureomaculatus. The sequence goes on along the minus strand of CM032449.1, from coordinate 77,412,018 downwards.
AAAAGAACAAATAGTAAAAGCCAATAGAATAGCAGGATGCTTGAATGACACGATTTGGAAAAATAAATACTTGAGAACAGAAGTAAAATCTCGTATATATAAATCTGTAGTTCGATCAGTTATGACCTACACAGCAGAGAAAAGACCAGAAACACGCAAAACTCAGAGATACTTACAAACACGTGAAATGAAAACATTGAGAAGAATTGCAGGAAGAACACTTTGGGATAGAGAAACAAATGACAATATAAGGCGTATACGTGAAGTAGAGGATATTAACACATGGACAAGAAACAGAAAACAAGAATGGAATCAACACATAAATAGAATGTCCGAACGACGATTAGTGAAAATAGCGCGAGATAAATCACCGGTGGGCCGAAGGAGTATAGGACGCCCACGAAAAAGATGGAACGACGACCTGTAGCGACGATACACTAAAGAAAAACAGAGAGGAATACTTAATATAAAGAAGAAAAAGATGACATTTTTCCATTTTCATCCGTCTGTTTATCTGACTGTCGGCTTGTCGATCTGTTGGCATGGTAACTCTCAAACGAGATGATAATATAATACTTGAGGTATGAATGCAACCTACAGTTCTTAATTGATAATGTTTCACGACTAGGGGATGAAAGTGGGAATTTAATTACTTTTTACTTGAGTACTTAGTTTAGAACTCCGTGTTTGCAAAGAAAGTACTTGGTAAATAACCGATTTTTTAGTTAGCCTCTAAACTTAAAATCATTTTACCAAAATGAAAGAGTAATGTTATCAATATTAGAAAAATTTGAAAAAATATAAAAAAGGCAAACTTTATATTAAAGTCAGTATATATTTACGAAACGATGAACAATAGTGCTTGTGGAAAATGAAAATATATTTTTATTGAGAGCATAAAGGATGCAACTTACTATATAATAACTACAATAGGTTTAATGCTAATTTTAAAAAGTTTAAGGAGCATAATTGGATTTCCGGTGCATGTACCAATGCTAAGTGTGATGACATAACCTGAGTAATATCTTTTTGATATGACTCAAAAATGATTATTTTCAAGAGTTACAAGAAAAGATACTTGTTTTATTTGAAGAGGCTGAAAAGTTGAAGGATTCTATCTGCGCTAAAAATGCCATAAGGAACGAAACTGTTGCTAAGCAAACATATTATGATTTATAATATACTTGGAAATTTAATTAAGGTTTCTGAAAAAGAGTGTCTCACGACAGAGTGAAGATAAAGGTAAATTTTCTGGGAAATGGATTCTTAGCCTACCAACTTTATGAAAAGTTCCTGAAACCCTGACCTTGGTACATATTAAAATTTAATTATATCAGTCAATGCCATTTTGTCAAAGGCTTTAAAACAGCTCAAATTAAAGAAAGTATGGAAGATACTGCGAAAAAGGGGATTATATTATAAATCTAACATAACATAGATAGTGTTCCATAAAGGTCATTAAAAATTAAAATTTCTCATTAATTCGAAGTAAATATATTTTGTAAGTAAAAACTACAGTGTTTGTTAGAAATCGCATTGAAAGTGACAACGTAAGTAAAGTATTACTAGCATCTTTTTAAGACCCTGTTTATAGATTATTGCTTATTTTTTTATTAGCGTTGTTTGTATGATACAATATTTTAGTTAACTTAGCTGAATTTAAAAGCATTTGTAAAACGAAACAAAAATGTAATATTATCAATATTACAAAAAACTGGCAAAGTTTATCAACAAAATCGAATTATTAAGATTGTTTTGTTTTTCATATTTTAGGACAAGGTCAAATTTTTAGGATGACGCTTATTCGAAAATTTGATTTTATTAGTTAATGTCATTATGCTAAAACTATTATTTCGTCAAAAAACAGTTTTAAAATAGCTTAAGTTAAATATATGTATATATATATATATATATATATATATATATATATATATATATATATATATATATATATATATATATATGAAAGATGTGGTAAGAAAGAGATCATATGGATATAATTGGAAAACATTCCAAAGCAAAATTTATGGATAATACTGACTAAACATTTTTTTAAACTAGTAACTTAAAAGTTCGTAAAAATCGGCATCAAAGCGGTAACGTAAGTAAAATATAGTATATTGTCAATACTTTTTTAAGATCTTGGTGCAATTAGTGTTCCGTAAGTTGATTGCTTTTAAAATAAAAATCTTTGTTATAGAGGTATAAAATGATCGATGACTTTATAGAAATGAGTTTTTAACAAACTTTTTTCCGATCTTTACTGAAAACTGATGTTCTGAAATTTTTGTTTTTTTATGATATATACCAGACAAATTATTAAAGATATTGCACTCGTGATATTTTTTGTTCAATCCACACCTCGTGGAAAATATTCCAGAATTTCTTCAAAATTTTTTGATGAATATTTTTCTAGATAAGGGGGTGACAGCGATTTTCGCAATTTTTTAAAAAATAATACAATAAAAAGTGTGCGCAAGTAATACTTTATACATATTTTTGAACTCGTGTTTTACAAGCTTTCAATTGACACCTCGATGACCTGGTATTTTTTTTTCACTTCCGATTTCAGTCCCCAAAACTATGGACAGACAGACAGATGGACAAACACTGAAGTAATCTTATAAATGTTCCATACGGAACACTAAAAACGATATTTCTACCTGCCAGAGAAACCATAAATTGTTATAATTGCATCATGATTCATGAATCCAATCTAGCATTTGCGTGCTCCAGGAACAAGAAAATCTTTAAAAAAGTGTCTACTGGGAGGGGACAAAAGCACTGGAAAGCAGAAAATAGAATGTAAATTTATAAATGATTTTTCTGAAGAATTGGCTAGGGAAGGGAATTTTTTTTCTACATGTCAATAGTATATATCGAATAACAATAAGTGAATCCAAAAATTATCGATATATCGGTAGGCATCACTTACTTCCACCACCTGTCATCACTTTGAGACGTTGATAATTTTTTCTAGAAGAGAAGGTTCTGTTTCTGGAATTCTTCCTGCGCTGCGCCGGTAATCAATTTTTTTAATAATGATTTTCGGTATATCAATTGGTCATTTATAGCATTTAAAATGGGTCGATGCTAACCTTTGAAATGGAATGTTTTTTTTCCTAGCATTTCAAAAGCTATGCTAATTAATTTTTTTTTACCACTGCCATCAAGTATACTAATATGAGTCAGTCTTCAAGCGTTATTTATGTCCAGAGAGAGGAAAAATTTGATTTTTAGAATTTCAACGTTATGTATTTTTAAAAATTCATTAGAGTTTGATGATAAATTAGATTAAAATAAATTTGAAATATTAAATAATTGCGTGACCAGTAAAACATAATACGTCTTTTGAATCACTAGTTTTTGACGTAGACACTTAACGTACTTATAGATATTGATTAGTTTAGCCACTTGAATACAGAGAGTTAAATATTTCAAATTGTAAAAAAACATATTTTTTATAATTTACTGATCTTAAGCAAAAATTTACGAGTTTACGTGACTCCTGTAGAAATACCAGTCTGAACAAACAGGAACATAAGAGTAATATAGTATTTTATTCGTCATACATCTGGTGAATGTAAAAAATATGTTGTTTTATCAAATGGACCAAGTTGCTTTTTAGGAGAGTATTAGGGCAAAACGAAATAATGTATTTTTTGTTTTGTGTTATTTATTCTTTTTGAAATGGGCATCATTTTACAAAAAAAAAACGAAATTTTAAGTTTTGAAAATCCTAAACTAATTTTTTTTAGAACTGTAGATTGACATTTGCAGCCATGTTGGTTGTGCTATAAAAACTGTGAAAAACAGACATATGTTTATAACAGGGTCAAAGATGAAGTTGAGCGTTGCCATTTCGAAAAACAATAGTTTAGATAAAGTTAAGAGCTGTACAACAAGGTTTTCGAAAGTGATTTATGGTCTCAATTATACATTGATTTCATTATTTTCTCACAAAAAAATAGCCAAAATAAGGTTTGTGTGCATCATTCTATGTCAACGTTTTATTGTTGATATTATTCTTAACAATTGAGGAACAGAAAAAATAGTTATCGTACAGAAAGACAAACACGTGGAACAAAACGTCGCCGCAATACGAAACCGGCTTGAGTTTCTCTGAGATCATTTTGACTTTGGGGGAGGAAATCGGAAGTGTAGAAAAAATTTTTTTACCAGGTCACCGAGTGGGGTGTTAAATGAAAGCTTGTAAAAACACGAGTTCAAAAAAATATATAATGTGATACTTGCGCACACTTTTCTTTGTATTATTTTTAAAAAATTGCGAAAAATCGCAGGCTAATCTTGCACTGATCAAAAAATTTTGAAAAATTCTGGAATATTCTCTACGAACGAAAATTATCACGAGTGCATTACCTTTAATAATTTAACTGATTCAAGGTCATCAGTTTTCAGTAAATATCGGAAAAAAACTTTGTTGAAAACTTATGGGGTATGTTTTTTGTGAAGTCATTGATCATTTTATACCTCCGTAACAAAATTTTTATTTAAAAGCGATCAACGTACGGAACACTAATTATGCAAGTCCGACTTGCACTTGGCCGGTTATTTATTTTCCCTAATATGCTTACATATAATACAACTTTTACTTGCGCAGCATATCTGAGAAACTCTACGAGGCACATTTTGACGATACGGTGGTAGTTAGCCGGCTTCCTTTTGCGGTGACGTTTTGGTCTACGTGCTTGTCTTTCTCATTAAAGGCAACTAATGAATTAGGGAATATTTTAATAGAATATTTTATGCCTTAAAGAGTATTATGTAGTTATAATATTTTCATAATTTTTTAAATTGGAATGATAATTATTTGTAATAATAATATGCTACTGGCTCTTTATATTGCAAAAATATGTAGGTTAACGTGGTACTAAAACTATATTTCTCTGGTGGCTACATGCCACCCAGGATATTTAATTTTATATACTTTCGTTTATGCTGCTCTGAAAGTCATGAGGCACGAATTTTTCTTCGAAACATAATTTATTTTAAAAACCTACACGACTCTGTTTGAGCTCTGAGTTCTATATTGTGAATACTACACAATATTGCCCTTTTACTTAGTTGTTTAAGTATTATTTTATTTTGTTAAAAAGGATTTTGCAATAACATTATTCAACATTTTTTAATAACTAGTTGGTCTAATAATTCTTAAATAAGTGAAATAACTATTATTCATTTAATATCTTTTCATATGTTTGTTTATTTATTTTTCTTGAGATTTATCCCTTAATAATTAAAAAAACCAAGTAATTTCCGCCGAAATATTTTATAAGGCAATGTTTTAATTCCAAAAAAGTCGACCTTAATGACGTTTTACTTTGAAATAAATAGACAAAATTTAATAGTTTGACAGGAACGGGTACTGTCTCTCATTATCTTCACTTACGTTTTACTATTTATTTTTTTTTTAATTATTAAACATGAGTGTTAAGCCAGGAGAGATTTTAAACAATAAAGGAGACAATTTTTGAACTCTAAATATTTTTCTTTAGTTATTCATGGTATACAGATTATTACTGGATTTCTTACCACATCGTAAAGCAACACAGTCATCTTGATTGAATACCACAGAATCTGCAATGATGACATTTGTGGAATTCCATACATCAAAACCATCGGTGTTGTGTCCTTCTTTTCCTTTAGGAGCTACACCCTTTATAAGTAAATTTTTATTGCATATTGGTACATATATATATATATATATATATATATATATATATATATATATATATATATATATATATATATATATATATATATATACAGTCAGTCCAAAAAGTCTGTATACACTACCTGCTTTCTATACTATTTTTCTGTTATGTTTTAACTAATTAATTGGAACTATGAGAAAACATGTTTAAATTAATATTTGAAACTTAACCAACGAGGATTAGTATTAAAAACAACTACGGAACATTTTATTTCGAAGTTACATCATTATTATAAAAATGTAAACAAAACTAATGTCAAAAAGTCTCCATACACTCAAGAACTGCATTGAAAAAAACATGTTATAATCAGCCGCATTTTATCAAGCTATTTGTTGCTCGCTAAACTAAGAACAAATAGATAATTTTCGGGCATATCTTATAATCTGTCACTTGTTGCTAGTAATTTTGCAGTGGGTTTTCAAAGAAGTATTAAAAATAGCGTTCGAAAGATCATAATTTATTTGTGGAAAGATGGAAAATCGGACAGAAATATAGGAAAAAATTGTTAAAAAGTCGCACGCTACTGTTCAGTATATTGTAAACCAGTATCAATCAACGTGCTCCTATAAAATTCGACCACGCTCCGGTCGTCCTAAGAGACTGACTCTAGGTGAAGAGGCCAGCATTAGACAAATAATTATGGACCCCAGGAAAGGTCACCAAAATTAAAAGAAGAAGTACGGGAAATATTTTCGAAAAATGTTTGTTCACAAACAGTGAGAAATTGTTTATACAGGGCAGGCTATAAGGGGTGTGCAGCATTACAAAACCTCCGTAATCTTTGGTGATGAAACTAAAATTAACCCTGATGGCAGAACTAAAGTTTGGAGACAGAAGAATATCGCATTCGATATTAAAAACAAGACAAGGGGGTGGCAGTGGGGATGCATGTCCGCTGGAGGGGTTCGAAATTTACATTTTATTAATGGTACAGGATCAGCATGTTTATCTGAACATTTTGAGAGACAATTTAAGAGAAAGTGTCCAAAAATTAGCACTCGAAAAAAAGATACATTTTCCAACATAATGTGCGACAGCAGTTTCATACACCTCCGCATTCACCTTATGTTAACCCCATCGAGCATTTATGGGAGGAACTTAAACATAATTTTTCAAATAGAGAAGAATTAAAAAACAGAATATTAAACGAATGGGAGAACATGCCAGCAGAAGTTACTAGAAAGCTGGTTGCAAGCATGACAAAAAGGTTACAGGAGATTATCAAGGCCAACGTTGGTCCCACTAAATATTAGTTGTTATTTTCCGTTAAACTCCGTCAAACTATTATTGGTAATTGTTAAGTGTATGGATACTTTTTTAACATTAATTTTGTTTACATTTTTATAACAATGATGTAACTTCTAAATAAAATGTTCCGTAGTTGTTTTTAATACTAATCCTCGTTGGTTAAGTTTCAAATATTAATTTAAACATGTTTTCTCATAGTTCCAATTAATTAGTTAGTTAATTAGTTAAACATAACAGAAAATTAGTATAGAAAGCAGGTGGTGTATGGATACTTTTTGGACTGACTGTATATATATATATATATATATATATATATATATATATATATATATATATATATATATATATATATATATATACATTTTTTAATTTTCATCTTGCCTATAGGTTCGTTTAAATAACACACTTGAGTTTTTTTTTATTTTAAAAAAATGTATTTGATGTTTCGACCCTGGATTTAGGAATTTAGAAAACTTTTTTTTCTTTGGTGTAATTTTCATTTCTGCAAGTAAAATTAAATTATTTTCGGGGTACGAAAAATATAAATTATGTTGTTAGGGAGTTAATTTTAAACCAATTGTTATTGTTAATTTTGAAACCAATTGTTCTTATATAAATGACAAAATTGCAAGTGAATATGTCTATATATTTTATGAACTAAATTATTGTTATATCCGTAAATTAAAATTGTGACTGCTTTTTAATTTTATTTCCCGAAATGAAAATTACACCAAAGAAAAAAATTTTTGAAAATGCCCAAATCCAGGTGCTTAACGTCAAATAAAAAAAGTGTGTTAATTAAAGACTAAAATTAAAAGATTAATGTACATAAAGGGTTAAGAAATCAATCTCTCTCTCTCTCTCTCTCTCTCTCTATATATATATATATATATATATATATATATATATATATATATATATATATATATATAATACATGTCAAATGTCCCAAAAACCAACGTACTCCCTTGATAGGCCAGATTATCACTCACCAAAATATGTAAGTATGACCTTAGTGAAAAATCGTTAGATCTCGAGATATTGACACTGAAATATTCTTGTTAGTATGTTAGTAGCATGAATAAGAACATTTTAATTAGCTAACTCTTCACACTCTAAAAAAATGTACCAAGCTAACCTGGCCAGTTATTTAAAAAAATTATATAAAAAAAAGAAAAAAAAACAAACAATTTTTCTACAAGGTCATACTTACATATTCTGGTGAGTTATGAGTTAGCCTATAGAGAAATTGAATTTTAACTAGAACTAAAATAACAATATTTCAATATGTTGTGAATATGTTAGAAGAATTAGATACAATTGGTCAGTGAAGAAATAGATACAATTGGTCAGTGAAAAAATAGATAAATAGTACACAGTATGTAGTTCATAATATATTGGATTTTGGGCGGATTTTGCAGTAAAATTTAAACTAAAGAATGACGTTTAAATTGGAGTCCGACCAATGATAAAACTACCATTTGCAGGTGAAGCTTAAGTTTATTTCCTAAATACTACTTGTAAAAATAAGGCATGTGTCATTATTAGCGACCACCAATATGGCTTTCGTAAGCATAGATCAACAGGAGATCTTCTGACTTATGTCACACATATTTGGAATAACGCAGTTGAACACTTTGGAGAATCTCGCGCGGTTGCTCTTGGTATATCCAAGGCATTTGACCGTGTTTGGCACTATGGATTGTTGGCTAAGCTACGTTCTTCTAGTATGTCTGAAAAGTTCTGCGTGGCTCTCATATTTCCTCAAAGAACGTTCTTTACAAGTGGCAGTAGATTATCAACGCCGGTGTGCCCCAAGGCTCCATACTGTCTCCTACTTTCTTTCTCATTTACATTGACGATCTGCTGGAAAAGACTGGGAATCCAATATACAGCTTTACAGATGGCAGTATGCTTGTCTCTTCATTCACTTTGAACGCTCGGACATCGGCTACTCAGACGAATATTCGCAGACAGCTGGAAGTCATTCAACTTAACAAAGACCTGGAAGAAATTTTATTTTGGGGTGACAGTAACTAAGTGGAATTTAACGCTACAAAAACCCAGGCGGCAATTTTTTCTAAAAAAGGTAATGTTGCTGAACCCGACATAATTATGTCGGGGTACTGCATTCCTCTAACATCGTCCTCAATTTGTTGGGCGTTAATTCGGGAACAAATATGTCCTGGCATGAACAAGTTGCAAGCATAGCAAAGAAAGCTTCTCAAAAGTTGGGAATATTATTTCGAACCAGAAAAGCTTTACACTCCACAACAACTGTTAATTCTTTACAAAGCTCAACTTCGACCTATGGAATACTGCTTCCATGTTTGGGTCTCTGCTTCATTTGTTGGATTCTATTCAAAGAACTGTTCGTTTGATTGGAGACCCGGAACTGACTGGCGGCCTTGATTTGTTAGAACATCGAAGAACGGTTGGCGACTTGAGTCTATTCTACAAGTACTTTTATGGAAAGTGTTCGAAGGATGTGGCTCGCTTAATTCCTCCTAAAGCGGTGCATGTTAGAAATACACGTCGCGTTAATACTTCACATCCGTATGAAGTTCAGATTGTTACTCCTCGTATAACACTTTTCAAGCTGTCTTTTATATGGAGAACATCATCCCTTTGGAATAATTTGCCCAGGACTGTATTTCCCACCGAGTACAATTTACAACGATTCAAGACCAACGTGAATCGCCTTTTCCGCACACATGTCGCTCCTGTCGCGCTTTAGGGATTTCCCTGTAGCACGACTTATAAAAAAAATGGTTTATTGATCTTGTTTGATCTCTCGTTCATACAAGACTCATGTCTTAAAAAATATATTTTTCTATATAACTGCTCTTCTTTACACTCATACACTTTTTTGAGTTATATTATTTCATGCAAAAAAAAAATATTTTCGTTTCGCCGCAGAAATGACGTTATAATGGCTTTCCACTTGTCATGTGAGAAGGAATCTCTGCCTTAGAGTTCTTTTTTCAGATGCTTATTTAAAAATATTGTAGTACGCTAAATCAGAACTATAGCTACAACTTGCGGTAGATTGAACAGTATTCGCAGTTAAGCAGTAAAGTTTTGGTTTTCCATGAATTCGGACGTTTTTCTCTAATTTCTTGCTTCAGGTTTTGGTTAGTTAGATCCCTTCCTAGTCCCAAAAAGCGGTCACCGTTAACCTCCCAGAAGTCGACTGAGTTTTCGCCTTTTTTCGAGCGTGGAGAGTCTTTATGCACTACTGTATTTATTCTTACTTTGTGGGAAGATAGCGACAGAATACTCACGTGTTATCGCTTGTGACAATTAACTAACAATAGCTTTCATCATTCTCTAAACTAACCAAATGTTTTTAAGAAAGTTCTATTCTCGCTAATTTCTGCTTCGGTTTAAGGAATTTAGGAATACATTGTGCACAAATGTTTTCATCCTTAAATCTTTATGTATAATCTTGTTGTACACCTGGGACATTTTCTTATGAATAACTTTTGGTTCATTTCTCGTTTCAATGAGAAACTTTATTACCGTGCGTTTTCCCAATTTACTTTCAATGATTGCAAAACGCAATATATTCTTCGTCTTCTCAACCTGTCCACTCCTGGGTGTCGGTCTCATCTAATCTCTTCTATACTTTCCTGTCTTTTGCCCCTTTTAATCAGTGCTTGCCCGCTACTACTCTTATATCATCGACCCATCGTTCTTCGGATGATCTAGCCACATGACCTGCCCATCGCCACTTCATCTTTGCGGCCTCGAGAGTTATGTCAGTGAGTTTAGTTCGTCTTCTAATCTGCTCGTTATGAATTATATCCCCAAGGGAGATACCAAGCATGCTTCTCTCCATAGTTCTCTTTGAAGTCATGAGCTTTTTAATGTGCTGACCGGTAGAACACAGGAATTGTAGACTCTAGTTTTTAGGTTTATGGGTATTTCAGTACTTTTTAAGATATGTCCTAGTTTCCCAAAAGCTGCCTATGCCAGCCTTATTCGCCTTTCCGATCTTAATAGTGTGACCTAAGTAGACGTTCTATGGAGTTATTTCCTATCTGTATGTTGGTACGTTCAGGGCTCATAAATTTAGTTATTCAAAAATTCATTTTAAGACCTACCCTTGCACATTAGTGATGTTATTAGCTATTACTACTATGTCGTCTGCAAACCTAAGGTGTCTACTGCCGTCGATGTTGATATTCTTCTCATCCCAATTTAACTCCTTAAAGACGTCTTCAAGGGCCATCGTAAATAATTTAAGTGAGGTAGTATCACCTTGTCGCACTCCTCTTTTTAAAGGTATGTTGTTAGTAACAGATGTTTCGTCAATTTTAGTATATATAGATGCTTCTTTATAGATATTCTCTATTATTTTTATATATCTCGAATGTATTCTTGCATTCGCTGGGGATTTTAGAACTGATTAGATTTCAACAGTATCAAATGCCTTATGAAAATCAATGAAGGCCAAATGTATTGGTACCCTATATTCTGTACATTTTTTTTACACAATGTACTTTTACACAATGTAGTCAATGTATCTAGAACAGCAGCAGTAATTTAACAGCTAAACAGTTTTTTATGGGGTAATTTTTGTGGCTAGGTAGATAACCTCAAAAATACCTTCGTAAGAAGGTTATTCCAACAACACATATAAAACCGAACCAAATTAATCAAAAACATACACACCTTTGCATTACTTCTGATTCAGTTCTCGACGTATGTGAGATTTTATTTAGTGAAAGTACATAATATTAATTTTTGACTAATCTGTCAACTGAGCAATAGAACTAGGGCAGCAAAACCAGCAGATCTATGTTCTTTCGTACCGAGAACCCCTTTTTATCCTTTACGTAATTTTATCTTTATCTACCTATTTTTGTATGAGTTTAATGGTTTCGGTACCTAAACAGATACTAATCCTTTTATTTATGTTACTTTACTTCAACTTACAGGATCTCCAGATAAATCATCAATAATCCAGTTGGTTAAAATGATATTATCGGAGTTTGTGATCTGCACGACGTCTTTTGGCGTATTTATTATATGAAGATCTTTAAAAACTGACCCGCCAAACACCTGAATGGTAAAAAACTGAGGTTTCGAATTACTCCACCCGCCTTGTCCATCCCAGTAAAGTTGACCTTGTCCGTCTATAATAGAATCTGAAACAATGAAAAATATGTTCCAAAAGTGCGTTTCAGCTGTAAAATATTCAGATTAACAACCCTAAATGCAACTTAAACGATACGTACAGTTTTCTTTGCTATACTAGCAATAATTAAAAAAACGATGACCATCAAAATTAAATTAATAAAACCGGTCAAGTGAAAGATGGATTTGTGCAATTAATGTTCCGTACGCTGATTACTTTTAGAATGAAAATTTTTGTTGTTTGACTTCACAAATCATATCCCAAATGAGTTTTTAACAAAGTTTTTTTCCAATCTTTACTGAAAACTGATGTCTTGGAAATTTTTGTTTTTTTTTTTTAATATATACTAGATAAATTATTAAAGGTAATTATGTTCAACTCAGTGGAGAATATTCTAGAATTTTTTCAAAATTTCTTGATCAGTCCTTTTCGAGATAAGGGGGGACAACGATTTTTCGCAATTTTTAAAAAAAATATAAAGAAAAGTGTGGTCATCTGACAACCCACTCGATGACCTGGACATTTTTTTTTTTCACTTCCGATTTCAACCTACACGGCTCTGATGAGGCCATCAATTTCTATATTAGTGCCAAATTTCAACTTTCTATGTCAAATAGATTCGGAGAAAATCCGGTGTGACAGACAGACAGACGGACATCGAAGTGATCTTATAAGTGTTCCGTACGGAACACTAAAAAATCATTACTGTAGAAAATGTTGTGATTCTGTCTATGTGGGCATGCAAGATGGAATGGTTTGTGAATGAATAGTTCAAATTTTTTTTTTTCAGCTGTTATGTTTACCAATTTATTTATTTTCAGTATCTTTTGTTTATTTTTAATAACAAAATATAGTCAAGAATGAACTGACAAAGAAAAAGTGTATGAGTATGGCACATATTTCCGATTTAAATTTTATTATACCTCTTTTATGAATACCTAAGATAGATAAGTTTTAAGACGGAGTGGTTGCTTGATATAAGTAGACGATGAGGTACTAGAAAGACTCAGGGATGAGATCTTAGGAACGGCAGTGCTCCCAAGGGAGACGTCGGTACTCTGGCATGGAATGACGTCCTGAATTCTATGCTCAGGTCTCGACGGTTTTCGCGATGATCGTAGTGGTTAGACTGTTTTTGCGGAAAGTTTCTTCGGGGTTCATAAAAATGATCCTTTTGGTCGGTTTTCCTCCTCAAAAGTACTAGTACTTTATGACGGTGTCCAATTTTTATTAGATTAAATATTTCAAGATTAAAATCCAATTGAATTATTACTATTGATATTTGTTAAATCATTGTGACTCGCTATTTTCTGCTGCAGGTTTTTAAAATAAATTTCAGCTGTTATTGAAAGGTATGGAAACTATTATTTTTCTAGTAATTTTATTTATTCTTGACCCTGTCTTTTTTCGTTGTCACATGTATTCACTTGTCTATTTCTCACCTGAGAGATTCTATGCTTTTAATTGGTCTTATATCATCATCATCATCATCGTCCTTTCTTCGCCCATTGCTGAACATAGACCTCTTTCATGCTCTTCCCTCATCTCCTGTCCTGGGCCGCCTCATACCATCGCCTGCCTGCATGTTTTCTCACATTATCCATCCAAGGTTTTTGCGATCTGCCAACACTTTTCCTAGATGTTCTTGGCCTCCAACGAGATGTTCTGTTGGGTCCTTTGTCTAGGTTTTTTCTGGCCACATGTCCAGCCCACTCCCACTTGAGGGATGCAGCTCTCTCTATGAAATCTGTAACCCCCGTTCTGGACCTTATGTCAACTTTTCTAATTCTGTCTCTTATGCTCACCCCCAGCATTGCTCGTTCAATTCCACATTGTGCTACTCTCAACTTTCTGATACTGTCTTCCGTTAAAGTGATCGTTTTCATTCCATATGTTAGAACTTATAGGATACAACTTTCAAATTCTTTTCTTTTTAAGAAATTTGGGATATCTTTGTTCCTCAAGATTCATGATATTTTGCCAAATGCAGCCCAGCCCAATCGGATTCTTCAATTTATTTCGGCCTGTTGACTAACTTTGCCTAGTTTAAAAAGATGCCCCAAATATACATATTCCTCTACAATGTGTTGTTATTAATTTTAAAATTTTGTGTGTGTGTTTTATCTAGGTTCATTTCAGGGCCTACCTGTTCCGCGGCTTCATTTAATTCATTTAATATGAGCTTCAACTTCTCGGGATCTGGGCTTATCAAGACTATGTCGTCGGCGAACCGCAGATGACTCAGAAATCTTCCATCCACGTTTATTCCCTTCCGTTCCCAATTTAATTGTTTGAACACATTTTCCAAGGCGAGTGTGAATAGTTACGGTGACGCTGTATCGCCCTGTCTAAAGCTACTTTTTAATGGAATTTTGCCAGTTATGGTGTCGTCTATTCTTATGTGCATTGAGGCATGATTGTAAATGTCTTTTATTATGTTGCTGTATCGAGAATCGACTTTTGCGTCGTCCAGCCTCTTGAGGATAGCCCACAATTCTAGTGTGTCGAAAGCATTTCGAAAGTCAACCAAAGCCACATGCAACGGGATATTATATTCCTGACACTTCTCTATTATGTTTCTAATTGTTTGTATATGATCCATAGGACTGAACCCCTTCCTAAATCCAGCCTCTTCTACTGGCTGATAAAAGTCTAGTTTGTTCGTTAGTCTGGTTGTGATTATTTTTTGAGAACAGTTTATATAGATGGGATAAAAGACTATCTGGTCTGTAGTTGTGTGTATGTCTGTTCTGCTGCCCTTCTTATACAGCAATATCACCTCACTTTCTTTCCATTTATCTAAAACCATTCTCTCTTCCATACATAGATCAAATAGTTGTTTTATTGCTCCTAGCAGAGAGGGTCCCCCAAACATAATCATTTCTCTTGCCACTTGATTTTCGCCGATTGACTGGTCATTTTTCATCTTCGCTAAAGCTGTCAAGATTTCTTCTTCCGTAATTTCAGGTATTTCCTCCGAATTTACATTCTTGATATTCTGAGGGGTTCTATGTGGTTCAGGTATTTTGGAGGAATATAGATCACCATAAAAATCTTTATCATTTGTGTTATTGCTAATCTGCAAGTCGTTTTAGTTTTTTCTCTGTTTAGTTTAGTTCTTAGTACTCTTGTTCCCTTGCTATCTTCTATGCTTTGTTTGATAATTTTAGTATTGTAGTTTCGAGTATCGTTTCTGATCTCTTTTTTTATTATTTATTTAGGTTTTTGTATTCTGCTGTGTTTCGATCTAATTTTCTTCTTTTCTTGATCATTTCTTTAGTTTCTTTTGTTATTTTGTTCTTTATTTCTGGTGTAAGTTATCTTGACAGTTGTACAAATGTCTTTCGAAATTTTGTCTGATAGTTGATATATATATATATATATATATATATATATATATATATATATATATATAGATTTGATTTCTTGAACCTTTATGTAAATAAATCTTTTTGATGTATCTTGGGTTTTGGTTCATCAAATGAAAATCTTGGAGTTCTTTTGAATTTTTTTTTTATATTATTTTGACGTCTCGCCCCTAGTTTTGGGCATTTTCAAAAAACAGTTTTCCATGTGTAGAAATAAAATTAAAAATACATCACAGTCTTGCTTTAAATTACAACAATAACACTGGTTTACAAACATAACACGTATAATTATATAAATAAAAGGAAAAACACTGTTTTAAAATTTTACATAACTTAGTTTAAATTTAATTTCTATCTTTTTTTAAAATCTCCACTTTCTGCTGCAAATCTAATCTGATTTGTGATGATTTGTTCTGCTTTGACATTTTTTAAGTAAACAATACACAACTCACAAACTCAAACGCTAACGACTAACTAAATCAATGTTGTTTGACGATGAAGATGATCATAGGTTTTCGCAGCTCAAAATAGAAAAGAAGTTCGGGGAATACCATAATCCAACAAACAAAATTAGAGCTCAGTGCTGCCACTGAGAATTTTTTAAAAGTAGCCAAATTGCCACTTTTATGAACGGAAAAAAACCGTTGTTTTGAAAAATTCGTACGCTCTGAAAAGTTAACTGAAGAGTTAACTTTTTAGAGCGGCACGTGGATGCCGAAATACGGTTAACTTACCCGAGCGATTAACTTTTACGCGAGTTAACTTTTTCGAGATTCTACTGTATATATTTTGTCTAATGCAAGTGACAATTGGAATTTATTATCTTCTCATATTCATATTTATATCTTTCTAGCGTCGATGGCTGTTTTATTTTGGAACATCTTTCATCTTTAATTTTTTGTTTTGATAGAAACTGTTCTTAATAGTCTGTGGTCGCTACCTGTGTAGAATTGATTTAAGACTGAGACGTTTGTAATTATCTCCTTGTGAGTAGAAAGCACGTAATCGATTTCGTTTTTTGTTTGTCCATCAGGACTGAACCATGTCCATCTTCTTTCCGGTAATTTTTTAAAAAAACGTGTTCATGCAAAATATTTTTTCGTTATTTAGATGTTGTATCACTCTTTCGTCTCTAGCATTCGTGTTACCAAGTCCGAATCGTCCTACATAGGGCGATTCATCATTTATACTTACTCTAATCTTTCCATTTAGATCGCCAATAATTACAGTGTAATGTGTCTCTTCTAAAGCTTTTGACAGGGTGAGATCATGATAAAATTTTTCGATTTCTTCGTCATCTGGCGTACCAGTTGGAGCGTAAGCATATGTAACTTGAAGGGAGTATCTTTTGGAAATTTTGATGGTTATGTAGATGACTCTGTTTGATATTGCTTTATATGTATGAACTAGATGTTTTCTTCTTTTATTTATTAACGGAGAAACTCCTCCACTGTGTGAGTGTACATCATTTTTTTGAAATAGAAATTGGCCAGATTTTAGTGCAGTACACTTTTCCTCCTCTAGTCTAGTTTCTGCTATGCCTAGAATATCCCATTTAATTTGCTTGAGTTCTAGTTCTAATTCGTCCAGTTGTTCTTGGGTCCTCATAGATCTTATGATGTATGCGGCAAGGAATAATTTATCTTTTTGATCGGATGCTGATTGGCTCTTTGCCAGTGTAGGATTGTGGGCATTTTGCTCTACCCATCTGGGGTCGTTTCCAGTAGGTTTTATTGGTCCTGTATACAGCAAAGTAATTTATATTTTATTGACTACATTTTCATATCCCCTTTTTAGCCGAAATATTTTTTACGATTTTTAGTATGGTGGCCCGTGGCACAGTGTGAGAAAAGTGCCATTTTTGGACAAAAATCTGTTGACAAAATTATTCATAACAATTTTGCATTAGGTTTTCCTGAAAGGTTGATAAAAATGTGCTTTTGCTTCTCAAATGTTCTGTATTTCAATCATTAAACGTTTAGATTAATTAATAATAAGATTTAAAAAAAAATTTTCTGAAATATTTTATTGAAATTTATCTGTTAACATAAAAGTATATGGTTTTAGTTAATTTGTTCATAACTCTTTTTTTTTATAATCACGAATATCTGTTTTCTAGAGAATTTTTTATAGGTTACTAGCCGTACCCATGGCTCCGCTTCCGTGGACTCGATTCACTATTATCGTCACTGCTTATTGCTTATGTTACCTAACGTAATAAAATATATCCTATAACCTGGCCAGAGAACATATATATTTTATAAAAAAAAATACGTCAGTCGAATAAGTGGTTTTTGAGTGCTAAGCGCACTAACGGACACACAGACAGAGAGACGTTGCGTTTTATATATATATATATATATATATATATATATATATATATATATATATTTATGTATATATATACATATATATATATATATATATATATATATATATATATATATATATATATATATATATATATATATATATATATATATATATATATATATATATATATATATATATATATATATATATATATATATATATATATATATATATTATATAACTTATTATTATTATTATATAACCTGGCCAGAGAACATACGTATGGATTAAAAAAAACACCTAAATCGAATAAGTGGTTCTCGAGTGATAAAGCCCACTAACGGACAGACAGACAGACAGAGAGACGTTGCATTTTATATATATATTGTATTCTTTGTTACATGATATTGTTCAATATTTAACGGTTTAGGCAGCGTATTGTAGCGGCAAACTTTTTTCCGACTTGATTTACCATTATCGTCAATGCTTATTTCTTATACTATCTAACGTAATAAAATATATCCTATAACCTGGCCAGAGAACATATGTATATTTAAAAAAAAAAACGTAAATCGGATAAGTGGTTCTCGAGTGATAAGCCCACTAACGGACAGACAGAGAGACGTTGCATGTTATGTATATTATAGATGTTAATTTTAATCTTCTTCGCTGCAGCACTATCTTAAAGTACAATATTTTACAATTATTTTCCCGTTTAATTTATTCAGATCGGTTAAAATGCCGCTTGTCAACAGATTTTTGTCCAAAAAAATGGCACTTTTCTCACATTGTGTGTCGTAAGTGAAAACAAATGAACCCGGTATATACTTGACAAACGAATTATGAGTACTATAAGAATAGAGTTATTGATTATAAACGAACCATCTACTTGATTAGCTTATTTAGACAGTTAGACACTAATATTTAACTAAACTTACTTTGAGAATATGCTTACCAGGGTTCGAAACAAAAGAAAATAAATATGTCCAAATAACAGGGGACCTGATAGAAGAGACAGCGATAAGAAACTTTAAAAAACAAAAGAGCATCAAGTTCGAGTGAAATTCCTTCTGAATTAATCAAATATGGTTCACTAAAATTAATATCAATGATAAGAGTACTTATGGAAAGATGCTTGAATGGGGAAGTATGGAAGCATGAATTAACCCACAACATAAGAAAGGGGCACAGGATGAACGCGGTTTATCTGTAATCTGCTCAGTTAGGCGTTTGTAGGGAAAAAAAAAAATATTAAAATTAGCTGGTACTAAATGATTATCAACATTATCAATCAGAAGAACAACCTGGTTTTTGAGCGGGATCCACCATTGATAATAACTTCTGTATTACCCAACTACTTCAAAAAAGAACATCAGTTAATAGGAAACACTCAGTTTTTATTGATTTGGCAAAGGCGTATGATACAGTACCAATTAATAGATTATTTGAAGTACTACAGCAAACCAACATCAATGCCACTGTTGTAAAAGCCATACAAGAGTTATATAAATGAGCAGAATCCCAAGTAAAGTTGGGTAAAAACCTCAGTCATACCTTTAAAATGACAGAGGGTTTGGGACAAGGATGCTGCATGTCTCCTCTCTTCAATATCTATTTAGATATCGTACTTGAGTACTGCAAAAAGAGTTGTAAATTCACGGGAATACCCCTTAACAATGAGATGTTATTCATACTTAACTACGCAGACGACCAAGTCGTCATCGCACAAGATCATGAAAATGCGGAATTTATGGTAAAAAAGTTATACCAAGAATATCAAAAGTGGGGCCTAGAAATTAACTTGCAAAAAACAGAACATCTGTGTGTAGTTGAAGAAGTTCGAGAATTAGATATAGAGGCAGGCGGCTCGATAAAACCATGCGAGCAGCATATATACCTGGGCGTTAACTTAGCACAGGACGGTAGGTATGATAACAATCTAAACCAGAGTAACTAGTGCAAAGAAGATAATCGGAATCCTTAGTTTAATTCTATGGTAAAATAAAATCTCAAAGAAAACAAAAATAAGAATATACGATACCATTGTGAAAAGTAATTTAGCTCACGGAACTGAAGTCTGGCAGATCACCTAAAATATGGATAGAAACTTTTGGCTACAGCAACAGATTACCTTCGAAGGGCAGCTAGAATTTCTAGACGGGAAAGAATACAGAATGAGGAAATAAGTTGACGTATGAATAGAGATAATACCATTCTAGAACACATACAATAAAAAACAATTAATATGGTTAGGTCACATTAATAGAATGGATGAGAGTAGAATACCAAAGAAAGTTATGCAGTGGACACCAGTAGAGAGAAAACGTTAGAGGCAGATTTCGTAAATAGTTGGATGATAGAAATGAAGAGAGCTATGTCAGAAAGAAACTTTAATGAAGGAGAATGTGATAATCGAAAGGTTTGGAGATTGGGTCGGAAGGTGACCTCACTTGCTGTGAAACCGGTTATATATATATATATATACATATATATATATATATATATATATATATATATATATATATATATATATATATATATATATATATATATCAAGGATTTTCTACAGCTGACGCTGTCTTCCTTCTCTCAGCCTTTCATTCCATCCGTTTCTATTTTCCCAATTTCCATCTGTTAGACCCCTATCCTCCATAGCCTCTTCCACATCGTCTCTCCACGATCGTCTTGGTCTTCCTCTTTTTCTTCTCCCTATAGGGCTCCACTCCCGTTATTTTCTTTATCCACCTATTATCTTCGCTCCGTCTTATGTGTCCATACCATTTTAATCGTTTTCTTCAATGGTGTTTATTGCGTTCTCTTTGATGTTCATTCTGCTTCTTATTTCTTCATTTGTTATTCTCTCCATACGTGTCACTCTACAACATCTTTTCCAATACTCCATCTCTACCGCGTTAATTTTAGTTTATTTCTTTTGTTTTAGATTTATTTCCATGTTTCTGGCCCGTATGTCATTATGCTTTGTATTATTGATTTGTATATGCATGTTTTGTTTCTTTTTGTAATGTGTTTGTCCCAACGGATCGAATTTAATTGTCCTATGCATGTTCGCGTTTGTCCTAATCTAGCTTTAATCTCTTCTTCTGATGTTGCGTTTTTTGAAATGCTAGTTCCTAAATATTTAAATCTATCGGTTCCTTTGATTATTGTTTCGTTATCGACTTCTAGGTTCTCCACGTTTCCCTGCTTTGTTGTTAGATATTCCGTTTTATCAAAGTTTATTGCTAATCCTGCTTTAGTGTATTCTTCTTTCAGTTTTCTTACCATATAACTGAGGTCTTCCTCATCTTGCGCTATGATTACTTGGTCGTCTGCGAAACTTAGAGTATATAAGTAATCTTCTCGTATTGGGACTCCCATTCCACTACATTTTTGCTTCCATTTTTTTAATGTTTGTTCGAGGTATATTTTGAATAGTATTGGGGATGTAGAGCATCCTTGTAATAGGCCTTTTGATGTTTGGAGTCTTTTCCCTATTTTGTGTCCTATTTTTATGTTCACTGTGTTGTTTTCGTAGAGAGCTTTTACTGCGTATATTAGTTCTTTGTCAATGCCTATTTCTTTCATTGCGTTCCATAATCTTTGTTTTGGTACTGAGTCATGGGCCTTTTTTATGTCTATGAAGGTTAGATGAACTTCTCTATTCTTTGCCAGTTTTTTTTTTCCATTGTTTGTTTTATAGTGTATATGTGGTCTATACATGATGTTCCGGCCGTAAAGCCTGCTTGGTTTTCTCCAGTTTTTCCTTTTATATTTTCCTCTATGATATTTTTAATAATTTTTCCATACAAACGTCCCATACTCGATATTATGCTTAGGCCTCTATAGTTTGTGCATTTTCTGCGGTCTCCCTTTTTTAAATATAGATACTATATAGGCTTTTGACCATTCCTCTGGTGTTTTTTCTCCATTTATCGCTCTATGAAACATGTTTCTCAGCATTCGATGTAATTTATTAGACCCGTACTTAATCATTTCATTTACAACACTCCAGGCCCTGCAGATTTATTATTTTTAAGTGTTTTTATTATCTTCTTTACTTCTTCATAGCTTAGTTCTATCTCTTTTTTTCCTTATTCTGTGCTTCTTCAGGGTTCTCCTCTTGGAATTCTTGTCTGTCTTCTGTTAGCAGCTTCTTATAATATTTCTCCCACTCGCTTTCTGGGATATACTCTATATACGTCTTATCTTTAATTATTCTCCATATTGTGGTCCTTAATGCTTTAATTATTCTCCATGAATATCTGTGCTTCTATATATATATATATATATATATATATATATATATATATATATATATATATATATATATATTTATATATATATATATTTATATATATATATTATATATATATATATATATATATATATATATATATATATATATATATATATGTGGACAATAATATTAAATACAGAAATTGTAGCATTTCTAAAGGTTTTTATCACGGAGTTGGAACAGTCGCGCATCTTCTTCTTGACATATACAGAAACTTTAAATTTTTTAAAATGGGACATCCCATGTACTAATTTTCATTTCTTAATAATTTTCCCTAATTATATCGTAGATGAAATAACGTTAAAATGAGAGAAAAGAAAATGGATAATTGGAAACTCTTTTGTGGTTTCAAGATATAACAAAAAACAAAATTATAGATGCTGTTGAAGATCTTAGTGAAACATAACATAGAATTTAAAATAGTTTACAGAGACACGGTTATTACCCAATGTAGCATTTCATACAGGAAAATAAAGAATTAATATCTAACTATATGGTAGTACTACCCAAGCCAACAAGAAACAAGCGATTACGTTTAGTCTTTCTCAAGAGATAATGACATGTATAAATAGGGATTCACAACTGTTTAATACAATTGTTTAGATAGATGGGGGTTTAGGTTAACTAAAATACTTAAGTCAAACCAGAAATATAACACTCATTTCGTCAATCTGTTCAGGTTTATTGCGGTTTGCGGCTTTTTAAGTGTTCCACAGAAAAAGAGGACCTACAGTTTAATGCTGATTCCGAACGGCCAAAGTAAGAATATAACATTACACTAGGGGTGGTTTGCCATTGCCTCCCCGAGAGAGGCGACCGTCCCGTTGTATATATTTTTTTCGAGCCGAGATTCGAATTCGGGGCTATGGCGTAGAAAGCAGACACCTTACCCACTACGCCATGACCGCCTCTATGGGGATAGTTAAAAAATAATTTAAAACATGAAGTAAGTTGACAGTAAGTCGTCTAAAGACAAAAATTACACGGGAGGTCGCAATTTCGGTTGATCCTTAATAAGATCAAAATAACATTTTAACATATTCTGTTTTAGTTTATTTGTAATTTTAATAATATTTATATTTATGATCTCATAAACAAACTTATTTTTTATATTCCTTGCTCTAGGTTTCGGACAGTTCTCACTTGTTATAATTTCATTTGTTTCAGTTAAAATATCATTGTATCTTGAAAATGTATTTAAGCTAGGGATTTTTCTTTGACTTTTGACCTCTATTTCCGTAGTGTCTGCTTTTTGTTATAACTTTTCTTAATAAATACTTCGTATATGTATGTATATATGTATATATATGTATATATTATATATATATATATATATATATATATATCTATATATATATATATATATATATATATATATATATATATATATATTATATATATATATGTATATATATATATATATATATATATATATAATATATATAAATAGATTTGATTTCTTGAATCTTTATGTAAATAAAACTTTTTGATGTATCTTGGGTTTTTGGTTCATCGAATGAAAATCTTCTTTTGATTTTTTTTTTTTATATTATTTTGACGTTTCGCCCTGGTTTTGGGCATTTTCAAAAAATAGTTTGCCATGTCTCGAAAATAAGTGACTGTGATTAATGTATTTCAGTCGATGGTTAGTGTTAAGACTATATATATATATATATATATATATATATATATATATATATATATATATATATATATTTATATATATATATATACTATATATATATATATATGTATATATTTTAGTAGACATATATATATATATATATATATATATATTTATATATATATACATATATATATATATATATATATATATATATATATATATATATATTATATGTATGTATATGTATATATATATATATATATATATATATATATATATATATATATATATGTATATGTATATATATATTATATATATATATATATATATATATATATATATATATATATTATATATATATATATATCTATATATATCTATATATATATATATATATATATATATATATATATATATATATATATATAATATATATATATATATATATATATACATTACATACATACATAAAACGCGATCTTTCTAAAGGATATTGGTTTTAATTATATAACCGATTACAATTTAAATATAGATAAATACTACGGTTTTATTTGATATACCTACTTCTTTCTCCTCTGACGGTAATTCCGGTCCCATTAATAGTAACAAGTGGCCCATCCCAGTGCTTGTATCCAAAGGTGGTGTTTCCTCGAAAAACTACTTCAGTGTTATCTGTCAAGTTTAACCTAAGGGTAACTCCTGCTGGTACAAACAAATTGTCCAAAATTATACTTTTACATGTTAAAGCATCTTCAACTTGATCGAATGTTTTAACTACACAAGGATCTGCAGATGCATAAAACTGTGCTTGGAATAGTGTAATTGTGATTGTTGCAATCCAAACTTGTATTTGCAGCACCATTTTAAATTTTTTGATATTTGGTTGTTTTCGATACAATTTCACTACTTAATGTAAATCTTGATGAGGAAATCTTTTGCGTAATACTTTTGAGTACCTGATAATACTTTAAAAATTTTATTGTTTATGAAGTATCCACATAAGATATGTTTGGAAGGAAAACACATTTTTATATTTTAATTACGTATCGAAACGATTTATCAGAGGCGTATATTTGAGAGTGGCAATACTGGGTAGGCAGTGACGTGTTGTTAGTTAGAATGCTGACATGTTTTTCTTCCCCTGCACTTTGATGCTCTTAGCACTAGGGTTTGTAATTACCCAGGGCGATAAACTGACTTAAGCTAAATATTGACAACTAACCTTATTCTGATAAATAAATTTGAAAATATTTCCATTCAAGTACAGTTTCACTATTTGTATGGCAGACATAACTGCATAAAACACAGCTTTACTTTACCTTACTTTTTCTTTGGCTCCTAGTTATTTGATACTATAGATTTGAGATAAGTTAGTTAAAATTCTGTAAAATAAAATTACATGTGTAAGTCTAAAAAAAAGTAAAATACGATGCTAGCATACATATTACGAACAAAAACATAAATAGAACTGCCTTGATCTTACCTAAGGTTTCGTATGTTGCTTATACTCCTGCAAATTATACAAAGGCTGCCTATTTAAAAATTCTTTAGATTGCCTTGTAAATTTAAATATGTTTTCTAAATTGTTTCTAAATGTTTTCTGGTATCGAGTTATAATAATAGCTTCCCGAAAATCGCGGACTATTGTTATATTGCACATATTTGAAGGATTAATGTATATCATTGTGATTTCTAGTTAGATAGTCATGGTTGGGTTATTCCATCCATAGTCAGATGTAAGTCTCCTCAAGTTGTCTCCAGTGAACTTTGTTTGCTTTTTGCATCCAATCGTGTCTGGCTAATCTTTTATGTCGTACGTCCATCTTGTCTATGGTCTACCTCTGCATCTTTTGTGTTCTCTAGGCCTCCACTCAACTATACGATTGCGATATACCCCGCCCAGTTCCACCTTAATATACATATTCTTTGTATTATATCTGTCACTTTTGTTCTTCTTCGAATCTTGATATTAGGAATACGATCTTGGAGTCTAATATTTAGCATTCTCCTCTCCATTGCTCTTTGGGTTACCTGGAGTTTATTTATTACATTTTATTTAAAGCCTACCTTTCAGTGCCATATGTTAATATTGTACATATTGATCGAATATTCGGGCTTTTATTGTATTTGGGATGTCCAATTTAAACGTAAACCTTGCGAATGCAGATCAAGCTAACGAGACTCTTCTATCCAAGTCAGCCTTTAAATTACTTTTTGGTATTTCGATTTTTTGTTCTAAATATATGAATGTTTATACCTTTCCTATTCTTTTACTTTCTATTAATAGTTCCTGGCTGTTATCTTCACTTTCGTTGTTCAAATATTTGGTTTTGGTGGAGTTTATTTTTAGACCTATTCATGTCATGTTTATTACATTTTATTTCACATGAACTAGTTAATAGTTTGGATAAATAAATGCATGTAAGAAACAAAATTTGTTTTGGCTGGAAGTATGTATATAATAAACTTTTTCTAAATAACAAAAATCCTATTAGTATCTGCTGTCTGATCTTAATATCGTGGCATAATTGCTCTGTTACTGATTATGAGTCTATCGTTAACTTTTGACCTCCACTGTTACAGAATGTATATTATGTTGATCTTAATGTGGAAAATAAGCGTTGCTAATTCTCATCTCGTTTCTGGCACAAAAATCTATCTACTCCCCATTTTCATTGATGTCCTCTTCGTTATATTTTGTATCACACTGTCGTTACCTACCCGAGCATTACGATCTCCGTATATTACTATTTTGTGACTGTTACTTATTTTCTCAAGGGTAGTATATGCTAAAAGCTTTCTGTTTCTTCGATAGGTTTGGAGATATCTGGGGTATAGGGGCTTACAAGGTCTAGGTTGGACCAATTTATTTTCGATTTTAACGTTAAAAATAAAAATGTTTGTCGCCTCTTGTTGGAGTACATGCTAAAAAATAATGAATCTTTAGGAGCGATTTTTTATTTTATTATAGAATATGATTTTTTGCTGCTCACTTGCTTGAGGTAAGATTTTATCGGTTTAAATATACCATCACCTATCAACGGGAGTAATTATGTTGCTCGAAGATTATCTGTTTATTTCGTAAAACCTTATATTCTCCGCTACTGAGGCTTATTTATTATTTTTTGAAATATCACAGTATAAAATCAATTTATAATCGATACTAGCTTTATTCTAAGACAGAAATTCATCCTCAAAAAAATGAAAGGTGTTCTAGTGTTACTCTTGTTGGCGATTACTTTTCAGGGAATTCTTGCAGTCCATCATATCAGGGAGGACTTGGAGAAGGTATTATTTTAATAGAAATACACTTGTTATCACTATACTTATTTTTTTACCAAACATTATATAAAAGGTATATTTTACAGTAAATATTCACTTCTATTGAAAATGAAAAATTTTAGATACTCTTGCCGCATTTGAACTCCTTATAATATATAGCTTTTGTATTTTACATTAAGTAAAAAAAAATCGAAATATACTAATTTGCAAACTGTGTATTACAGATTTAATTAAAAATTTAATTTAAGGTTATACAGACCATTCAGAAAAGCGATTCAAAAAAAAAGAAAAAGTTCCCTTTTTTCAAACAGTAAATTGGTCCTACTTGGCTTTATAGCTCATTGCTTTTTTTAAACAGTGTGCAATTTTGGATCCATTTATAATATATTTAAATGCTCGGTGGCATTTAACCCTATATATAACTACGAATACAATATATATGTAGAGGAATACAATATAGAATGTACAGGAATAAATATGTATTATGTGTTATAATTCAAGTAGCTTCTGCATTTTGTGGATAAATCCCTGTATTTTACGGAACCGCTCAATTATAACGATGGGTAAAACGAATATTTTAGGATAATTAGGATACCTGGGTTATGAAGTTTCGTGGTCCGAATTCTTTTAGTTCAGATTATGGCTTTAAGTAAGGTTATTTAATTTTGTGTTGGGATTTTTAAGGCCTGAATAATTTTCGTTAAAAATATTGTGTTATTAATTAATATTTTAGACCATTGTGAATAAGGAATAAAATAATATAAAATATATTATATTAAAGGAATAATATAGATAATCTTAATATTAGGCACTACAGTAGTGCAAATTAAAACACATAAATTTATATCTAAAAATAACCGACCAAGTGCAAGTCGGACTTGCGCATTTAGTGTACGTTGATTGTTTTTAAAATAAAAATTTTTGTAATGGAGGTATAAAATGATTAATGACTTTACAAAACACACCCCCAATGAGGTTTTCAACAAAGTTTGTTTTTTTATATACCAGATAAATTATTAAAGGTAATTTTCGTTAATCTATACCCTGTGGAGAATATTACAGAATTTTTTTCAAAATTTTTTGAGATAAGAAGAGGGAGGCACAGCGATTTTTGGCAATTTTTTAAAAATATTATAAAGAAAGAAGTGTGCTCAAACTATTATATTATATATATTTTTGAACTCGTGTTGTCACAAGATTTCATTTGACACCCCACTCGATGACCTGATAAAAAAAAATAATCACTTCCGATTTCACCCTCCTTACCCCAAAAACTAACCCTTTTAAGTCCAAATTTAACTTTCAGAGGCTCTGATGAAGCCATCAATTTCTATGTTAGTGTGATAGACGGATAGACACCGAAGTGATCTTGTAAGTGTTCCGTACGGAACACTAATAATTAGAGAGAGACAGTTCTGCTCAAATAACAGCAGAATTCGATGGTTATGTTTTGTATTTATTTGATCAGCTGTAGGTATAAAATATGTTTTATAATAATATTACTCTTGTTTATAGAATAAATTAAGTTTAGTTTTATTTTTTCAAGTAGATCGAAAATACGTCTAAACGATGAGTTGTCTCTATCGATTTATTGTTACGTAAGCAGCCAATACAAATTATTACCTGTAAGAACTTTTCGAAACATGAACAAACATTTAAGGGAACTGCTTGTTAATGGTGAATTTTATAAGAGGTACTTTTATTGTTTCAGTCCATCTTAAAAAATTGCTTAATGGAATAAAATGAGGTGTTGTGTGTTTTATTGATAAAGTCGAATTAATTTAATTTTCTGAGTCATCAGCCGCTTATAAAGTTGTGATAAGAACTCTTATGTTTGCATCTATGGTTTTTTTGTAGACAAGTAGCCATTATTATAAGCCATAAATAAGAGCATTATATTGCAAATGCCAAAAGCGTACGTTCTTTTTAATAGTTATACCACGTCGTACATTATTTATAAAAAAAACCAGCTTTTACACCCGCAACGTCGTACGCGTAGTTGATGAGGTTAATATAACTACTGATTTTCTAATGGAAGAGGGATGAGGTTTAGCTGTATTTTTTCTGTAAAGGGACAACTCGATTGGGTGGGAAACAGTGTACTTAAATGATGATGTTTCCTTAGTGTTAAAATTTCCTTATAAACTACGTTTTTTGTTTGTTTATGTGGCGGCTACAAAATAACCAGCGTATGGTATGACGAAGATGAAGACAGGGACTGACTCTCAGGCGAACGGAGTTATTGGTATTTCTACTGTTCGCATTGTTATTTTTTTGGCAGTAACAACTTTTGGACTACCTGTGTACAAAACTTGCGAAATCGAAAATTTTTGTGAAGCATATGACCTCAAATATACCCACTCGAAAAGACTGCTATTAAACCTAAGCCGCTTTAATAGGTCGACCCTCAGTTTCCTGTTTTCACATAAATCGTACCATTTCCATAGACTTCGAAAACAATACGGGTAAGATTCGCTCAGCAGCTTCCAACTCACATAAACTCCCGAACGTTGATGTTTTTATCATACTGGTGTTATAATCGGTCGATGTGGCATAGTTATCTCTAGGTTTTTTCGTCACACGACATAATAGAAAATTCTATCCAGTTATCTACAACATATCTTACGATCTGCTCACGCACATTCATTATGCATTGATCCTGGGTTTCATTAATAAAAAAAGATAAGGCCCAAATAAACAGGCCCCATCTCCAACAATAGATGAACAAACAGTCTGTGGGACATTCTTCTGCACCCTCATATCATCAAAATTTCCACAACCTTTTTGTAATATGATGTTACAATGAAAGTATTAGTAGTGCAATTAGCACGAAAAAAAAACACCTAAGCTAAAAAAAAAACTATCCCTATTTATAAAACAAAACCAAATAAACAACTGCTAAACCAAAAACAAATATAAGTTGGTAGTAGGTACCTACTTAGAATTAGTAACAAAAATGACAAATTCAACTATGGAATTATAGACAACTAAAAAAACTATGGAATTATACAAACAAATCTATCAAGAAACGTTTAAGGTAAGCTCGGGCGACGGAGTGGTTAGGAAGGACCTATTATGGATCGCGACAAACCTTGCTCAAGTTTTTGAGTTTTAGCGTCGATGGGGGACGAACCGTGTCATCAAGTAGGACCTACATACAAAATTAGATCTCGATTGTAACTTAATAGTGTTTAATACAAAGTTGTAAGTTTTAAAAAATACTATAAACAGGGTGGAATTGTTAATAGGATACCAATATTAAATATTATTGAAAAACCGCTATTCTGGAGACGGGGATTGAACCGGCATAAATGTGAAATACATGAACCAAACATTGAAAAAAATGCTTTTCAGAAATATTTTTTCTTAAATTAGAAGGAAAACCAATGAAATGTGAATTGTTCTCCTAATTAAAGCCATAATATTTTCTCTGAAGTATTGATCCTCAATTATTGTGTCTACCCATTAATACTATAAAAGGCAGGGTCACTTATTTTTTCATTTAGGGGGCCGGTTCGATTCCCTATTCAAGCAAGCGGTTTTTTTAAATAATTATATTAAAATGCATTTTTAGTGATGTTTAAAAATAATGAAATGTTTCCTTCCATAAAATTTTACTCAATATTTCAAGTACTTCTCCTCACCGAACGCTTCAAATTTTCACCCTGTAAGAATATAAATTCTGCACTTTAATTTTAAGGTTCAGGAGGCTGATCTTATCTAATTATTTTTGAGAATAAGAATATTTATTTAAAAGTTTAACATAAATTAATTCTTTACATATAAACTCCGCCATTTCTATGCGTGTTTCGTATTTTTTTTCAGTAGATCCGTTGAAAATTAGATGCATTTTTGATAAAGCAACCTTTAAATTCAGTCAAAACTTATTTTTATATTACGGACTTGCGAATAGTGAATACAAAATTAGTTCAAAATTCGCTACATGTAATAAAAATAGTTGGTAATGTTGTATCCATACTTTCCCCCTCCATCTCTGCCGTTCACGCGCTTAGGAGAAATGAATGTTTTCTAAAATAAAGATTAACTTGTTATTTTATTTTCTTGTGAATATTTTATTTAGAAAGTGTTAGCATAGATCGACATTTTATACAAAAAATGGGGCTTCACATACATACGTGACCAACCCGGGACACACCCCGTTTGAGTAATGGATTTTCAAAAAATCGCGCCGAAGTGGCTCACCTGGAGATACTCGAAAAGATTATTTCCTCATGTTTGTGCAAAATCTCTAGGTTTCACCGGTTGAGGCTGGGCGTTGACTGGCGTCAGTCACAGTAACAACTATTTTATTAGTTTTAGATTCCG
>CM032449.1:77333198-77380579 GCA_019049505.1 Pachyrhynchus sulphureomaculatus | reverse complement strand
CATCTATTTTTGAAAGGTGTTTAAAAAATGTATTTATTTGACTGCGATTTGTGTCCAGGAGATAGCCATTTTAATATATTATACTAGGTTTGTAAACTTCTTTATACGAAAGTATTTTGAAATTGTTTGGAGAAAACCTACATCTGTTTTTAGCCATCAACACATTAGTGTTGATACCTAAACAGTCTGTTGGAATTGTGTATTGTTTGTGTAAGCTATACTGCAGTTTCGGCATGTCCGTATTATTATATATTAGCTCCTAATGGTCTAATTGTTTACACGTGTAACTTCTAGTTGTAAATCTTTAACCCAAAAAATACCTCTTGCTATAGTTAAAGCAAACGTATCATTGTAATACATCCAGTTTATCATTTAATGATTGGTGATCAGAAGAGAGTTGCGTTGAGTTGAATGAATATTCGAAGACATTTTAAAAACATCCCATTTTATACTATTCATGCATTTCTAGTGGACTACAGAATATTTCATTGTGAGAGAATGACTCAGACCTGTCGGCAATGACCATGAGAGTCAGTCGTGCGTCTAGGAACTTAAACGTCTTGGTGCATTCGTACTTAAAACGAGCCAGATGTATGTAGAAAATGATAAATAGATATTTATAAGTAATTAAATCAGGTTTTGGTAGAACAAATTGTTTATCAGAGACAATCATCTCAAATTAATAAAGTGTCAGCCTGGAGCGCATGAATATTCAGTTTTTTCTTTCAATTTCGTACTAAAATTGGCCGTTCGCTACAATTTCAGAAATCATTTGGAGTAACAAATATAGCCTTGTTTTAATGCGCAATTTGTGAAGCAGACTTAGATTTAAATATATGCATATTTTTTAAAGCTACTGATATATTTGTATTTGGCAAGTTTAGTCATAAATTAGTTATTTGATAATTCTAGAACATAACATATTTAAAACAACTTAACAAATGACTCATTTTTACTTATGTATTTATCGAATTTTCACATATTGTAGGTATATTTGTTCATTTTGAATGTTTTAACATTATGTTAAAACCTAAAATATTGTATCGGAGTAGACAAGACGGTTACAACCATATACCACACAGGGCACAAATATGTATATGTGTTTAGACAGTACGTCTGGGTATCTGCCCATCTTCCTTTTTTATATAATGTTTTTGCAGGACAAAGATTCCAAAAATTTAGGTAAACTTCTCCTTGATTGCTTTAAATTCAAAAAATTTTTTTATTACGACTAAAGAATAAAAGCAAACTGTGCCAAGGTATGCATTTTCTGTTACTGATTTTCTTAAATATATAACTGTGTCTAATTTAATTTAATAATAGTGAATCGATGGTACAGAAAAATGTTTAGTGACACTTGAAATATTACTTACCACAAACAAAACTTATATATAATTTGTAGGAAATATGAACTACCTTCTTCCAATATTTTCTTAACAGCATCCCTGATATATACAGTAGAACCCCGGTTATCCGAGGTAACGTGGGGGGACACCCTCCTCGGATAACTGAAAACTCGGATAATCCGGATTTGTTTTTTATTCATTCAAAAAATAAACACCAATACTTTAAACAGATGTATTAACGTTTTTAACATATAAATAGGTACATACATTATAAAACAGTGAAATAAGTATCTATGCGCTTCTGTTTCATATTGCATCTTCTTTTTCTCGCTGCAATGTTTCTCCATCTATTAAGAAGAAGCAAATCGGCTGGGGTTGTCTCTAGTGGTTGTTCGGTATACATCAAAGCTTTTTCCAAAGAAGCAAAACCTTCTTGATGAGAGAGGAGACTGTTCATCCACCACCGCTTCGTCATCGTCATCGTCATCTGATTTTTCGGTTTCCTAAAAGGCATTCGCTATTTCTGCAATACTCATTTCTTCTTCTAAATCATCTGCTGTAATCCATTCAACAACATCTTCTCTTGTCACATTTTCGCAACCTTTTAATTTTTGCATTAATTCAAATGAACTTTTTTCTTTTTCTTCTATCTCGCTATCAAAATTTGCATAGGACATTTCTCCATGGCTTCTCAATTTCAAAGCTAATTCATTTAATGGAGTATCATCTTCACTGTCATTATATTCCTTAAAATCAATAACTTTTGACCAAGATTTTTGAATAGTGGTAGTACGCACAGAATCCCAAGCTTGACTTACCTAGTAAATAACATTTTTCAGTGTAACCTTTCTCATCCCATTGATATTATCCTCCTTTTCTATGTATTCTAACAGATGTTCAAGATATAAACGCCTATAATTTTTTTAACGTTTACGAGGATGCCTTGATCCATTGGTTGCATTATGCTGGTTACATTTGGAGGAAAAAATTTTACAACAATTTCGCCCACATGTCCTTCTCCAGGGTGAGACGGGGCATTATCCATTAACAAAATTGCTTTAATAGGAAGACGGTTTCTGTTCAAAAATTTAGTCACAGATGGCACGAACTCTTCTTCAAACCAGTTAGTAAATAAGGTCGCATCAAACCATGCGCTCTTCTGATTTTTGTAATAGATTGGTAGGGCTTTGGGTGAGATGTTTTTTAAAGCTCTTGGACCTGCAGACTTGCCAGTCACCATCAGTAGGATTTTGTGCTCGCCAGATTCATTGGAACATACCATTATAGTTAATCTTTCCTTACTTCGTTTTTGCCCAGGAGCTGATTTTTCCTGTCGAGATGCCAATGTTTTTGATGGAAGCATTTTATAATTCCGACCAGTTTCGTTACAGTTGCAAATTTGATCACGTGTGTATCCACAATCTTCGATTTGCTTTTTAAAGTTCTGCTTAAACTTCTCAATTGATAACACATCAGCAGAAAGTTTTTCACCACATACAGTCAGTTGTCGTACACCGTACCGTTTTTTTCCAGCGGTCAAGCTATCCAGAACTGACGGTAAACTGATCTATCTCTGGGAATTGCCTACTAATCATTATTGCTTGATTGATCTCTGTTGGTTAAACCACATGAATCAAGCTTCGTTAACCTTTTCATAGTCGCCGGTTTTCATTGATTTATACACCATTCTTCTATTTTTGTGCAGTTTCTTTTCCAATATCCAACTGTTACCTCACCTACTCCATAATCTCGTGCAACAAATTTAATTGTCTCTCCTGCTTCAAATCTTCTGAGGGCTTTTAATTTTTCTTCAATAGGAACGACGATTCTTTTACGCTTGTTTTGCTCCATTATAATACGACAAACAAAAATTCAAACAAAGCAGTTTGTATTAATTACACCTAACTACCAGAACTTCAACCAAATAAATTATGTTAGTATACTCGTACTTCTCCGTAGTAAACGCTATAACGCACTGCATTCATGCAAATTTACATGCTGAAAGGAGTCCAAAAACAAACCGAGCTTCTAAAATATGTACATACATATTTTAGAAGCTCGGTTAATACGCAGCATAGACGCGCGTACCTCGGATAATCGGGTTCTTAGATTGGCTCGGTTAATCCGGAGCTCGGATAATCGCGACTCGGTTAATCGGGGTATACTGTATATATATATATATATATATATATATATATATATATATATATATATATATATATATATATATATATATATATATATATATATATATATATATATATATATATATATATATATATATATATATAAGGACACCCAAATATGCCAAGCGCATATATTGCATATTTTGCATATTATATGCATTTTTCTAAATATTTGCATAAATGCTTTAAAAATAGCATATATGTGCATATTTGAAGGAATCTATAATAATGTAGGTCTTTGGCAGGCGTTTCTCATTCATTTTTCGGAATAAGGGTCAATGTTTAGGCCGCCGCCGCCGGCCGGTGGTTTTCCCCAAATAAATTTTATTATTTTATGCTCCGTAAAAATCAGTCAGTAAACCCCAGATGGCCATCAGATGCATACTTGTATTATTAATTTATTAGATTTCATTTTTGGTTGTGCTTTTAAAGTGGTTACGTCGATTTGTGCTTTTTATCTTGTGAGTCGTATTTTACTACAGTGAAATGCCCAAAGCCAGTAGTGTGTCAGTGTGGATTAAACCATACAAAGAACTAAGAATGGATATGGGAAAAATCTACTGTTCTGCATGTGTTAAAATTATAAGTATAATTTTTGAATACCTATTGAATATACAGGGTATTTCATTTTCATTTAATATTTAAACATAACGAAATTTTTGTCAGGATTTTGCCGTTGATGCAAATGTTATTTGAGTTATTTTTGTTCCATTTAACGTACAAAATTTCTATTTAACGAAACCACGAAATAGAAATACATACGTAAACGTATGTATTTCTAGGTAATCTAATAAAAAAGGTACAAAGCAGAATTTTAATTTTTGCTTGCCCTAAGCACCTAGTTTTTATTTAAACGAAATTTCTATTTAACGAATTTTTTCCTGGGATTTTAATTAAATTTTCTTTTTTTTATTGCAGATACCATGCGTTAAAAAATTTCAAATAGAGCAACACGTGAAAACTGCTTGCCATATTGCCAAATTGAGTAAGACGAAACGATAGGCCAAACACACATTAATGCAATGTTTCCAACCAACGTACAAAAATAAAGAGCTAAATGAAATAAGACATCTTTAACCGAGATCTATGCCGTGTAATGATGACACCAAACATTCCTGTTATTACAAGATGGAGCATTTGGTTGGAAGCAACATTTTTTTATTGCAACAACTTCTGTCAACTAGATGGTCTAATTGCAGAATTATTAGACGAATCTTCCCAATCCTTTATAGAACTTAAACGATTATTCAAAAACAAGGAGATAAAACAACAACTTTCGTTTCTTAAAACAAATTATAGCTTTGTTTCTAAAACCATAACTCAAATGGAGGAATCTAATTTGCCATTAACTCGAAGTGTTCAAAATAAAACAATGTGAGGTCGCTTTTGAAAATGTCGCAGGTAAAATTGGGAGCACAATTTTTCAAAAATGTCGGAATGTTATGGAAAAAAAAATAGTGGGTTTCAATTTGTTAGCCAAGTAGCTTATGTTTTAAAAGGGGATTTTACTGATTCCATTGATTTAGATCCTATGCTATTAAATAATTTTAAAAACGCCCCTATTACATCAGTCGATGTAGAAAGGAGTTTCTCAATTTATAAATTTTTATACAACGATAGACGATAAAACCTTTGAATGGAGAATTTTGAGAAACATTTAGTAGTTTATTGTTTTTATAACTAACGGTGACCCTGTCTTTTGCAATATTTGCATATTTCCGCTTACTTAGTTGCATCGCCCTGTATGTATCAACTGTATGTTTTATTATGCTGTTTACTACGTATATAAATTTTTATAATATGTACCTACATTATTATTATTATTATATGTTCATCTTTAAGTAAAGTAATAAAATACATTATTATTTATATTTATTTTTTACTTTGTATAATATTATATTTAGATTTAGTTCATTCGCCCTGTATGTTGAAAATTTAAAATGGGTTTTTTATTGCTACATTTGTATACTACTCGTATAGTAATGTGAAACAATAAATTTACATTTTTCAAGTCTATTTCGATTTTTTTTACTGCATATTTACAACATGTATGTGCATATTTTGAGAAAATTATTTGCATATTTATCCGCACATTTTAAAGTTTTTCACTTGCATATTTGGATATATATATATATATATATATATATATATATATATATATATATATATATATATATATATATATATATATATATATATATATATATAAAAATAGACAGATCCCGCATAAAGGGAGCTTTAACGAAGAAGTAATTAGATTTTGTCGGTTTTTAGTTATTTTACATGAAACTATATATGCATGGAATGGAATCCTGGTCGAATCGTGCTGCCTGCGGTAAATGTTGGTGATTTGTTGACTATTCCTCTGTCGGTTGTGGCCGTAGCTGGCCTCCGATTGAAGCGCAGGTATACGTTTCAGTTTTAGGTACAATTTGTCATATCTGAAATTTGGGCTTTGTTCGTTTTCAGTTGTTTTACATTAAATGATATATGCATAAGGTGGAACCGTCGTCGAATCCTGTTTCCTGTGGTGAATGTTGGCGGTGTGCTGACCATTAATCGGACGGCCTCCGATTGAGGGGCAGGTTTTTATTTTAGGTACAATTCGTTGTATCTTACCATGATGTTACGCCAGTGTGGGAATAAATACTAGAAGTTCCGTTCTCTTGTTGGTTGATTCTCGGTCGACTGATGAGCCGTGATGCGGCGAAATGCGTTTTGAGAGAAAATGTTATAGCTACCTAATAGCTAATAAATCAATCTAGATCAATCTAGAAATCCAATAATTACAAGTGTAAAATAAATATTTACTACCTAAATATTTGTTTAATTATAAACAAATAAAATAAAATTTTTTCTCGGTACAGGAGGGACGAACGACTCGGTATCAGTAATGTTCTGAAAAGTATGTTAAATAAACGTCCACCATATTGTCAAGGTACTTAGATTTTTTTTTATACTATGCAAATTATCAAACGTAATGTACTCGTGATAATTTTCGTTCAATATACATTTTATGAAGAATATTCCAGGATTTTTTCAAAGTTTTTTGATCGGTACTTTTCAAGATAGGGTGGGACGTCAGCGATTTTTAGCAATTTCTTTAAAATAGCCCAAAGAAAAGGGTACCCAAGTATTCATCATATAATTTTTGAACACGTGTTTTCACAAGCGTATGACATCCCACTTGATAACCTAGATTTTCTTTTTAGTTTATATTTCACCCCTCAAAATACCCTAGTCAAAATTTAACTTTCAAAACTACACGGCTCTGAATGGGCTTATATTTGTGCCATATTTCAACTTTATATGTCAAATAGTTTCGGAGAAAATCGGTTGTATTAGATAGACGGACAACGAAGTGATTCCATACGTGTTTCATACGAAATATAACTTAATCTATTAATTTATACCAACGGTCTTTCCAGTCTTCTAAACACTTGGTGTATTCGATTTCCGATACGGCTTTCAATGTGGCCAGCGAATCCTCTTTTAGAGCTTCTGAATGTTCACAACGGTGTCCAGGGAATAATAACTTCAGCTTGGAGAATTTTTTAAAAGTCAGATGCCGCCATAATTAATGAATATGATACTGGTGAACCGGTTATCGTTTCATTTTTATGTAAGCTATGGATAATTATTGTGCGATGGTGCCTTATTGCGATGTAAAATTCTTGAATTATTTTGCCATAATTCAGGCTCTTCTTAGGAATTGACTCATGTGTAAAATACCATGATAATCGAAGGAAAAAGTTAATATGATCTTTGACTTATTTTTTCAATTCCGATTCATCTATTGTACGATATTCCCGAGTAGTAAGCTAGATCCACGTCTTATAGTAATTATGCACGTTAAAGTGAAGTTACTCTTTAGCGACCTCAACACGACGACGTTTTTGAAGGAAATTCAGTTGTTTTGAAACAAGACGAGATAATAGAGAGGAAAAGCCCTAATCGCTCTTCAAAATGGATTATATTTCTCCAATTGATATTTTATTAAGGTCTACAAAATCTCTTATACTTATATGATGGTGATTATTCAGTAAAAGAATCTTTATTTTGTTGATGTATTCTTTTGTGGTTGCGGTGGATTACAGATTCTTCGATAATGCGGTTCGTCTTCAACTGCTTTTTTAGTATCTTTAATCGGTTTGTATGACTTGAGAACTTTAGCTCTTGCTAAACATCCATTGCTGCAATATTTTCCTAACAGTTTTAACTTAGTTGCACAAGAAATTTCGTATTAAACACAAAATTTAAAGCAAGTTATTAGCCTAATAAAATTATTCTTTTAATATTATTTATAACCTTATAATTTGCTTTATATGCCATGACAATTTTCCTTCGATGTTAATTATAGCTTTGCGAGCCTAAATAATAACCGGTCAAGTGCAAGTTGAACTTGCGCAATTAGTGTTCCGTACGTTGATCGCTTTTAAAATAAAAAAAATTGTTACGGAGGTATAAAATGATCAGTGACTTCACAAAACACACCCAAATGAGTTTTCAACAAAGTTTGTTTCCAATCTTTACTGAAAACTGATGACCTTGAAATTTTTGTCTCTTTTATATACCAGATAAATTATTAAAGGTAATGCACTCGTAATAATTTTCGTTCAATCAACACCCCGTGGAGAATATTCCAGAATTTTTTCAAAATTTTTTGATAAGTACTTTTCGAGATAAGGCGGGTGGACAGCGATCTTTCGCGATTTTTTAAAAATAATACAAAAAAAGTGCGCGCGAGTGTTACATTACACACATATGTATATATATATATATATATATATATATATATATATATATATATATATATATATAAATATTGCTCGTATTTTCACAAGTTTTCATTTGATACCACACTCGATGACCTAGAAAAAAAAAATTTCACTTCTGATTTCACTCCCCAAAACTAATCTCTTAACTTTCAAAACTAGATGGCTCTGTTGAGGACATCAATTCCGATATTATTACCAAATTTCAACTTTCTATGACAAATAGTTTCGGAGAAAATCGGGTGTGACAGACAGACATACGGACAGACTATTTATATATATATATATATATATATATATATATATATATATATATATATATATATATATATATAATATACATCCGAAATACAATAAAAACCAGAGTATTCTATCAATATGTACTGCCGGTATTAACATATGGTACTGAAACGTAGGCTTTAAATAGAAGTATAATATATATAAAAAAAAATAAACTCCATTTAACTCAAAGAGCAATGGAGAGAAGAATGCTAAATATTATACTCCAAGATCGTATTTCTAACATCGAGATACGAAAAAGATTAAAAGTGACATATGTAATACAAGGAATATGTATATTAAGGTGGAATTGGACGGGGTATGTCGCAAGGATGAATGATAACAGATAGACACGCCGTATAGTTGGATGGAGGCCTAGAGAACACAAAAGATGCAGAGGTAGACCACAGAAAAGTTGGAAGGACGACATAAAAACAATAGTAGGACACGATTGGATGCAAATAGCAAACAAAAAAGCACATTGGGGCACAGGAGGCTTACATCCGACTATGGATGGAATAAGCTAATGATGATGATGATATATATACATATATATATATATATATATATATATATATATATATATATATACATATATACATATATCCATATATATATATATATATATATATATATATATATATATATATATATATATATATATATATAAATATATAATATAATATATATATATATATATATATATATATATATATATATATATATATATATATATATATATATATATATATATATATATATATATATACGAGGCTGGTTTGAAAAGTCCGTGCAAAAATAAAAACTGCTTATGTGTTTGGGGTAAACCTTTTTTATTTTTCGACATAGTCTCCTTTTAGGCTTATACACTTCATTCAACGATGTTCTAGTTTGTTGATCCCTTCCGAATAATAGGATTTGTCTAAGTCTGCAAAATATCCATTAGTGTCTGCAATCACCTCCTCGTATGAATAAAATCTTTGTTCCGCCAGCCATTTCTTCAAATTGGGGAACAAATAGTAGTCCGAGGGAGCCAAGTCTGGAGAATAGGGGGGATGTGAAACGAGTTGGAATCCTATTTCCATTAATTTTGCGACCACAACTGCTGAGGTGTGTGCTGGTGCGTTGTCGTGATGGAAAAGGACTTTCTTGTGGGCCAATCGCGGGCATTTTTCTTGCAGCTCGGTTTTCAAACGGTCCAATAACGATGAATAATATTCACCTGTAATAGTTTTACCCTTTTCCAAATAGTCGATGAGGATTATCCCTTGCGAATCCCAAAAGACAGTCGCCATAACCTTTCCGGCCGAAAGAACGGTCTTCGCCTTTTTTGGTGCAGATTCCCCTTGGTAACCCATTGTTTAGATTGTTGTTTGGTCTCAGGAGTATAGTAATGTATCCATGTTTCATCCACAGTGACGAAACGACGCTTAAAGTCCTTCGGATTCTTCTGAAACAGCTGCAAACCATCCTTGCAACACTTCACACGATTCCGTTTTTGGTCAAGCGTGAGCAATCGCGGCACCCATCTTGCGGATAGCTTTCTCATGTCCAAATGTTTATGCAAAATATTATGTACCCATTCAGTCGAGATGCCCACAGCACTAGCAATCTCACGCACCTTAACTCTTCTGTCATCCATCACCATATCATGAATTTGATCAATGATTTCTGGAGTCGTAACCTCCACAGGCCGTCCAGAACGTTCAGCGTCACTTGTGCCCATATGGCCAGTCCGAAAATTTTGAAACTGTTCTAGTCGAAGGTGCAGAGTCACCATAATGTTTATCAAGCTTCTCTTTAGTCTCCTGAGGCGTTTTGACTTTCATAAAGTAATGTTTAATCACCACACGAAATTCTTTTTCGTCCATTTCTTGAAAATCACTCGACTTCCTTGATTCACATGAACGCCAAACACAAAGAAATAGACCAATATGGCTGAAACTTGGTGTGCGTTCATTCAAGAGATGCTACTAACTAAACATGACCTCGATACGCGCCGGTGGTGCCATCTCTCGGACTTTGCACGGACTTTTCAAACCAGCCTCGTATATATATATATATATATATATATATATATATATATATATATATATATATATATATATATATATATATGTCCCTCTCATTTCTTTACCTTTAACCAGAACTATGCTAGAAAGACACAAATTAAATCAGTGTCCATTAGTTATGAATTCAATGAAACAATTGAAGATTGGTGTCTTGCGTCATTTACTTATTTATATTGTTTGTGTTATCATAAAGACAATAGAAATAAACGTAAATTGATTGATTATAATTTTCAATAGTCAATAGTGAGTTTTTGCGAGCGATATCTACTACATGTGTGTCTCGGTAAATGATGCTACGACTAAAATGTTTAATTCAATTATTAATCTGCACATGACGTCAGGTTGGCAATTTTTAATTGGTTACTGGCGGCCACCTATTATATAATTATAATTAAATCGAAAAAAAACATTAACTCAAATGAATTACTTTCGGCTATTGAGATAAATTTTGGAATTTTCTGAACAAAATTCACCTCAAAAAATAAATATTGATAAAAATTAATTTTGATGAATGTTTTTTCCGTTCTTTATATTGATTTATACAGATTTAATTTTTTTTTGTCGTTTGTTGTTAATTGTTATAGAAAAATAGTCGATCAGTCAATATAAGTATGTTGTCAATTAACTTCATTATTAGTTGATAAATGATTTTTTTAAAATATACATATATATATATATATATATATATATATATATATATATATATATATATATATATATATATATATATATATCTATATATAATGTCTCTCTCTTGCATCGTTGCTTGGCTCTGACCGTCGTGACCTCTATTACATTGTTACACAGAATTTACAACAGCCCTCTAGGCTTCTTTATCTTCGACGCTTCTCATCATTTCCGGCAACTCCAAGTACATTTTAGACATGATCTGATCAATGTATTTGTTGGGAGATCTACCTCTTTTTCTTCTACCGTCGACTTTCCCCTGGATTAGCAACAAGACTGTTTGAAAAGGGTTGTACGAGGAGTAACAAGCTGAACCTCATACGGATGTGAAGAAGTGAAGAAGACTCAAGTCGCCAACCTTTCTTCGATGTTCCAATGAATCAAGATTGCTGACCAGTTCCGGGTTCCCGATCAGGTGAACAGCTCTCTTCTGAATAGAATCCAACCAATGCAGTGTATACTTGGAAGCAGAGTCCCAAACATGGGAGCAGTATTCCATCGTTGATCGAATTTGAGC
This sequence comes from Pachyrhynchus sulphureomaculatus, assembly GCA_019049505.1. NCBI lineage: Eukaryota > Metazoa > Arthropoda > Insecta > Coleoptera > Curculionidae > Pachyrhynchus > Pachyrhynchus sulphureomaculatus. The sequence continues at coordinate 77,368,717 of CM032449.1, read as the reverse complement.
TTTATACAGAATTAATAGTTATTGTGGAGTGTAAAACTTTCTAGTTCGAAATAATATTCCCAGGTTCTGAGAGGCTCCCTTTGGTATGCTTGCAACATGTTCATGCCAAGATATATTTACTCCCAAATCAACACCTAGCAAATTGAGTGATGATGCTAGAGGAATGGAATGCCCTGACACATGTCGGGTTCAGCAATGTTAACTTTTTTAGAAAAATATGCTGCCTGGGATTTTTAGCGTTAAATTCTACTTGGTTACTGTCACCCCCAGATAGAATTTCTTCCAGGTCTTTGTTAAGTTGAACCACCTCCTGCTGTCTGCGGATATTTGCATGAGTAGCGGATGTTTGTGCGATCAAGGTGAATGAAGAGATAAGCGGGCTGTCATCTGCAAAGCTGTAGATTGGATTCCTGGTCTTTTCCAGCAGATCGTTAATGTAGATGAGGAAAGAGTAACAGACAGTATGGAGCCCTGGGGCACACCAGACTTAATAGGGAAGGTGTTAGAAAGAAATTCGTTTACTGCCACCTGTAAAGAATGCTCTTTGAGGAAATATAAGAGCTATAAACAGACATACCAGAACAGCGTAGCTTAGCCAACAATCCATCGTGCCGGACACAGTCGAATGCCTTGGATATATCAAGAGCATCCGCTCGAGATTCGCCAAAGTGTACAATTGCGTTGTACCAAACATGTGTTACATAAGTTAGAAGATCTCCTGTAGATCTATGTTTAGGTAAGCTATATTAATGGTCGCTAATAATATTGAATCCTTGAAGATAAGATGTTGATTGATAGCCTTTTCCATGACTTTCGATATTATTGAAAGCAGTGCGACAGGTCGGTACTTGTCTTCTTGCTTGTTTTAGGTATCGGCTGAACTGTAGCGCATTTCCAGTAGGTAGAAAATATTTCTTTTCGGTATGATAGGTTAAAAAGTCTACAGAAAACTGATATTAGTTCTCTTGCGCAGTTTTTGAGTACTATGGCAGGTATTCAGTTAACGCCAGAAGTTTTTTTGGTGTCTAGCTTCATTAAAGTACGTTTTATGATACGGTGTCTGAAGAGAATATCGGGCATCCTTGACTACACTATGGGAATATTGGGTGGTGTTTTTCCTTAGAAATCAAAAGTAGAATGTGAAGCAAAGAGTTCAGCCAACAAGTTTGCTTTCTCAACAGGTGTTGTTGCAATAGAATTATCTGGCCGTGAGGGTAGTGGTTCGGTAGATTAGGTGAAATTTTGACTAACTGCCTTAGCGTCTAAACAAGAGGACCTAGAATTTTTGGGGCAAGCAGGAAGTTTGTTTTTAATTCGTATAATTCGTTCGACCTTGGTTTCGTCGATAATTTCCTTGCATGTGTTCCAGACACGGACAAAGATGTTACGATTTATTACGTTAGGATGTTAATGCCATTATCGGTAGACAAGATGTTAAGAAGCATTTGCATTTTCAATCAAACCAAGGCCTGTGGTTGGAAGGGCATTTCTTTGAGAAAAGAAGCGTCCATATCAACCAAAATAACATCGGAAATCTGCTTAGCGCAGTCAGGTGGGTCGTCGGATCGAAAATAAACGTTTAATGAAGGGAAAGGTTGAAAATATTCTATGAGTTCTTCCCATTCAGCAGATTTGTAGTGCCAAATCTTGTGTAGTCTAGGCGCCTCTTTGTTACTGATTGGTAGCAGTTTATGGTTGGAAGAACCTAATGGAGGATTTATGGTGACAGTGTAAATCTCTGGATTTGTGGTTAAAAACAGATTAAGAAGACTGGCGAACTCTCAGGCTCGATCACGGAACCATGTGGGAGATATATATATATATATATATATATATATATATATATATATATATATATATATATATATATATAAATATATATATATAAATATATATATATATATATATATATATATATATATATATATATATATATATATATATATATATATAAATATATATAAGTAGTATAGGTAACGCGCTTCTGGGACACTTGATGGCATCTGGTCGCTGCGGACTCTCAGTCCGCGACCTCTATTTGACCTTCTACAAGAAGTCCTGAAAAATTTCCTGAAATCTAGAAGAAGTGCTGAAAGATGTGCAAGAAGTAGTCGTCAATGACGTCACAAGTCCAGTGGTTGTTGAACAGTGCCCTTTTGGCATATTTTCTTGAAGAATAGGTGAAAATGTGTAATCTGTTTACCTGTATACCTGTGTCACCTGTTTACCTGTTTACCTGTATACCTGTACCTGTGTCACCTGTTTACCTGTAATTTACCTGTAATTTACCTTTAATTTACCTGTAATTATCTGAAGAAGTCTTGACGTCACTCGTCCAGTAGATGTAGCTCAGTGACTTTTTGTCATTGAAAGACCTTGAGGACTTAGTCTTTAGAATATATGTGTGTTAAATGTTGTGTATTAAATTAAATAAGTTAAAAAAAGTGAAATCTGTAGTAGGATTTGAACCTGCATATGTTGTGTGTATAACTGCAAAACTGGGGACTTAACCTACTTAGCCAAAGAGGATTCGTAATAGAGAATGCAATTGTTGGGATGCCATAAAAAAAGGAATGTTGAAAGATGTGCAAGAAGTAGTCGTCAATGACTTAAATTGTCCAGTGGATGTTGAATCAGTGCCTTTTTGGTAAAAATAATTTGTCTAAGAGGTGTTTTAATGTTAGATGTGAATATGTGTAAGTGTGTGTAACCTTATTAGTTAAGAAAGTGCAAGAAGTAGTCGACAATGAGTTAAAATATGTCCAGTGGCTGTTGAACAGTGCCTTTTTGGCAAAATAAGTTGTTGAAAATGTCTTTCTAGAGGTAGAATCGGGTGTAAATAGGTGTAAAATAGGTGTAAATAGGTGTAAATAGGTGTGAATAGATGTGTTAATATTCTGCAAGAAGTGATCGTCAATGACGTCACAAGTCCAGTAGATGTGGAAACAGGGTATCTTAACTTCATTAAAAACTTTGTAAACTTCTGTTAGAGGAGAAGTTGTGTGGAGGCTCGTTGTTTAAAAGTGGCTCAATAAGTAATATTGTAGTAGTAAATGTGAGCAAAAAGGTCTTATTAGGTTGTATGTTCGAGGTAAAAAATTTGGTAAATGTTCCCCTAATATGTTGTTTGGCGTCTAAAAGTCGGTAAAAAAGCTTGAAAATGTAAACAAGTGGCGCCGTAAGTCTGTAAAAATGTGTGAGATAAGGCAAACTGTAAACAAAATGTATGAATAATGTGTGATTCATGGTACTTCTTGTAAGTAAAATTGAGTAAACAAGTGACTCGTTAGATCATCAAAGTAGATAAGAAAGGTCAAAAATAGTTGATAAGAGATGAGTGAATGTATGTGAGAATGTAAGAAATAGCAAAAAACTTGTATTAATAGGAAAATTCCATGCAAATAATTGAAAGAGCAAGAAATTTATTTGGCTGTGGGAAAGTTAAATGTAAAGGCAAAAGTTGTTGTTTGTTCTCAAGTTATTATAGTGATATGAAATGAGCCTAAGTAAATTTAAAACGAGTTTGTCCTCGTTTGAATTGTAAATCTTAGTAAAATATTTGTTAAAAATGAGATGAGCCTGGTCTCGTTGTGTGGGAACGAGAGGAGAACAAGTATGAGAACACAGATTTTTATTCAATGAATAAAACTGTTTGAAATGCATTTGAAGCCTCGTCTGATTAAAAATCTTTACAACTACTATATATAAATTAAAAAGGAGAAAATTATTTTACTTACTAAAAAAATACTTAAAAGTACAAAATATCTATAAAACAATAAAACTAACTAAAATGTTAAGATGTAAAAAAATCTTTACATCTACTATATATAACTTAAAAAGGAGAAAATTATTCTACTTATTAAAAATACTTAAAAGTACAAAATATCTATAAAACAATAAAACTAAATAAAATGTTAAGATGTAAATGTAGAGCCTGGTACGAAATGATACAAAAACCTAAATTAAATGAGAGTTCAACAAAAACAGATAAGAAAGATCAAATATTTATCGATAAGAGGATGTAAAATGTATTGGATAAAATATAAATTGCAATGTTATGTTTTACTAATAACTATATATTTGATTAGAAATATTAAATAAATGCGAGAGAGAGTTCAACAAAAACCGATAAGAAAGGTTAAAATTAGTTGATAAGAAGTAGATTTAAATACATTGAAGAGTAGTAAACTTTGGTATATTTGGTATTTGGCAAAAATAGTAAAAATAAGTATGAAATGAGCTTAAATTAGTTTAGTTGGACTTCGTTGAAATGAGTTTGAACTCGTTGGATTTTACTATAATATGCTATATGAGATGAAAGCAAGTTAAATAATTAATATTTGTTAAGAATCGTAAAATAAGTATGAAATGAGTCTAAATTAGTCTCAAACGAGTTTGGAGGAAATAGTTTGAACTCGTTGAATTGCATCTTAGTAAAATATATATGTAGAGAGGAGAATAAAACACAAGTATGAGCAGAGATTTAAGACAATATATAATAAACTCATACAAATTTACAATATTTACTTGTAACTTGTTGGTTTCTATAAGAGAAGATGAGAGAGAATAAAATACAAGTATGAACAGAGATTTAAGAAAATATATTAATAATTCTATTGTTTAAAATAATTCATTCAAGTCATCTGTTTCCTTGTCTTTCGTTGGCTTCTCGTTCAAATCCTTTTCTTTCTTTACTGGAAAAATAAGAAGAAGGTAAATGTTTTGAAGCATCTTTTGTTTTAAATAGATCCTTAATTTCACATGCCAAACATCGTTCATTATACAGATCTGTTTCTCCTTTACATTTGGGACATTTTATTCGTACAACAACTGGCATTTTTAATGGTTATCTCGGACACCTGTTATTGAACTAAGATTAGTTAGATAAATCTCAATCTTATATAGAAAAAATATATTCCTGCTAATACTATTACTACTATTATGTTTATTATCAAAACCTAAACATTTTACAAGTACTTTATTTCCTTGTCGTTTTTGTTTTATCCTATAAGAAGAAGAAGAACTGTTGTTACTATTATTGTTGCTACTATTGTTGCTATTGTTGTTGTCAGAAGACATACTATATGTCTTATATGCTTAAAAAAAGGAGAAAATTTGAATAACCATGAATTGTTTATAATAATTACTGACTAAAATACTTAAAAGTACAAAATATCTATAAAACAATAAAACTAACTAAAATCTTAAGATGTAAATAATATTTTGCCTGGTACGAATTGATACCAACAAAAAACCAGTTGTTATAAAATTAAATGAAAGTTCAACAAATTTGATAAGAAAGATCAAATTTTTGTCGATAAGAGGATGTAAAATGTATTGGATAAAGTACAAATTGCAATGTTATGCTTTACTAATAACTATTTGACTAAAAATTATGAATTGCTTAATAGTATGTATAAATGAGAGAGTTCAACAAAAACAGATAAGAAATGTTAAAATTAGTTGATAAAAAGTAGATTCGAAAGCATTAAAATAATTGAAAGACCAATAAATTTGTCATAAATTTAAATGTATAAAATTTTTTGTTTCCAAGTTACTACTATCACTAATTAGTTGATATTTGTATAAATCAAAATTTATTTCCAAAAGAACAAAGATTTAACAAAAAAGACAGTAAAAAGTCCTTATTGCATAAAAAGCGGTGAAAATAGGTGTTTAAAAGGTTCTCATATAGTAGATATTAAGGTAAATTTGAGTAGAGGTTTTACCAATATGAGCTAGAGTTAATAAATAAATTTAATAAAAGCATAATTTAACACAATCCTACAAACAGTTACAAAAATGTGAATAAAATAATGTCTAAGAGTATTGATTGGTTGAGGTAAATAAAGTATGTGCAAAATAATTTTTTAGTCGTTTGTTTTATCCTACAAGAACAAAACATTTCCAAAATGTTAATAAAATGAATGAAATATTTGTTCAAAACTAGATCAGACAAGGTTAATTTGCAAATAAATAACTAATATTTTGCTTGGTACGAATTGATACAAAATTAACTGAGAGTTCAACAAATTTGATAAGAAAGATCCAATTTTTTGTCGATAAGAGGATGTAAAATGTATTGGATAAAATATAAATTGCAATGTTATGCTTTACTAATAACTAATATAAATTTGAGAGAGCGAGAGAGAGTTCAGTAAAAACAGATAAGAATATGTGATAAGAAGTCGAATGCATGGAGAATGTTAATAATTTAAATACCAAAAATTTTACCATATATCGTTGTTGTTACATAATGATATATGTGTAAATAGACAACTTAAAGGATTTTACTAAATTTATGAATATAAAGCTCCTCATTTGTAAAATATCAACTAAAAATATAATTGTCGTTATGTGATATATGTGTAAATAGACAAAAGAATAATTTTTACCAACCATCTTATATATAAATGATACTAAATGTCAATAATTAGTTAAAATATCTAAATAATAGAAAACACTTCTTACATGGTTTAAATCGTTAGGTACAAGATAATTTACTATCATATCAATCTGTATTTTTCAAACCACACACTAGACATTGTAAGTTTAATTTAAATCGAACAATATCACTCATACTTTTGATAACATGGTTAGATAGTCAACCTATTTTTTTTGAACTACTTAAATTTTTAAATGAGTTAATCAAATATATACACATAAACGAATAGTCTCTAAAAAATCCCAAAAATAACAAAAACATGTAAACAAGTTGATTTATTTAGTCTATAAAATGAAGATAAATGTTGAAAACATGTTTATATAATAACAAATATCTGGTGATTGGAAAATTTGGTCTGACTTAATTAGCGCTATCTATTACTTAAAAACAAACTGCAAAATACAAAATAATAATAACAATATCTGGTGATTGGAAAATTTTGTCTGATTTACTCGCAGTAAAAGTATCAGAGAAAGCCATTTTATATTTATTCGAGTTCTATAACTATTATATATATATTTAGATAGCAATTTATCATTTATTTAACATTGTATTAAAATTTATTTTTTAATACAGCTCAATAGATTTACAACTGGTTTCGATAATTGATTGGTCTCGTTGCATGAAAATAGGCGTAACCTGATAAGAAAAGTAACATTTGGATAGGTTGAATGTGTATGTAGTGTAAAAGGAAGATAAGAAAATTGTAGTTGGTTGGTTGACTATGTAAAATGGATTCCATAAGGCATGTATTTGATTGGTTTGTAGTGTATAGGTGTGATAAGAAACTTGTAATTGGTTGGTTGAATAGGTAGAATGGGTGTTGGTTAGTCGAAACTGCACTTGTTTGATATTTTGAACTGTAAAAGCTATGGTGTGAAAGTTGATCAAAAAGTAATATATTAGTTGGAAATTGTATTGAAAAAGGCCTTATTGGGATGTAATTTCGATGTAAAAATTGGTAAACGTTCCCCTAATATGTTGTTTGGCGCCGTAAAGTCGGTAAAAATGTCGAAGATAAGGCAAAATGTAAACAAAAAGTATGACTTATGCTAATTTCCTTGAATTGAAACCAAGTAAACACTTTTGCGAATTATTCTAAAAATAGAAATGAAGTGATAGCTAGAATGTTCTAAATGGTCTGATAGGTCACACAATAGATAAGAAAGGTCAAAAATAGCTGATAAGGAGTTGCTTTGAATGCATACAAGTGTAGTAAAATTGGTTATATTTGTCAAGAATAGTAAAATAAGTTTGAAATGAGCTTAAAATAGTTTAAAACGATGATATTTGGATTCGATTGAAATGTTGTTGTTTAAATGGTCTGATTAGGTTCCTACTATTATTATTATTATATTGATGTATGAAATGAGCCTAAATAAATCTAAAACGAGTTGGACCTCGTTGAAATATTGTGTGTGAACTCGTTGGATTTTGTTAGAAAGCAAAATTTAAATTATATGATTTTGACTGGATGAATGCATGATTCAATAGATTCAACCTTGAGTAGAAAAAACAGCATAAACCCTTGAATATCCTAAGTCTTATTACCTTTATAAGATGTTTTTTTGTTTTAGGTGAGAATTGATGTATTTACATACATTTTCCGTACTAAAGTCCTTATACAGACTGTTTTGTTTTTAAGTAAGAATTGTGGTATATATTATATTTCCTAATAAAATCCATTATTACTACCTTTATATATATAGTTTTTTAAATGAGTATTGTGGAGACTCTTTTTCTTGATTGCTACCGATAAACATTATAGTATGATTTTTTGAATCAAATAAGTAGTGTAAAAACAATTTGTGGTACTACATTGTACCTTTTTATCGTCACAGGTTATATGTGATGATCGAAACAGGAAGGTATTTTCCAATTTAATGTGGGCATATTCAGAGGGGATTTATTAAGAAAAAGTATACAACTGGTGTAAAGTAATATTTTAAATTAGGAGGGCTTAAACAACAATGAGTTTGGATTCTCGTTGAAATGAGAGAGAGAGAGTTTGAATTCGTTGTTTGTTTTTCTATGTATGTGAAATTACTACTAAATGAAACCAACAATTACCAAACAAAATAGAAAAGATGTAATATATAGAAAGTATAAACGCAAAATACTTGTAAATAAAATTAAATTCGAATGAGAGTTCAACAAAGTTGATAAGAAAGATTAAAATAATGTGTTAAGGTGTTGAGTAGCTGTATGGAGAAGTTGTCGATTGGTAAATGTTAGTTTTAAAATGAATAAACTGATAAAATAGATATTTTTCACTAGAATGGTGGTTTAAATAAATAATTTGCACAATTTGCATCATAATTTGATAATGTCAAAACAAAACTATTGATTTTTCTACAGGTTTCACAGCAGCATATATCTTGACTGAATGAGAAAGTTAATGATTAACATCAATGTCATTTACTAATAAAACATAAAAGTTTGGTTATTTGTTTTTATTAATTCATTTAAAACACAATACATGTTACAAGGTTTGAAAACAATATAAATAGATATTTGTCATCTTATACAATTTTATTTTACAAAAAAAAACAACTCTTGCTATTTTTTAGAAATATTAGAATTACAAACATTTAAGAAATAAGTATCTTTCCCCAGGATTTTTGTTTAGCAAACCGATTGATCTTCTTGTAAATAAGTCTTCTCGTTTGTAAAAAATCGACTGGAGCTGTCTCAAAATAATGTTCAGTAGTTCTAGTTTTTTTAGTGTGTAAAAATTTTTTAAACATAAAATCTGCAACTTCATTATCGATGTTAAAATGCTTACTAGGTCTAAATTTTCCAAGGTCTACTTCATTTAAATGGTTTTTAAGTAGTTTCAATGTTGGATCATAGATCTTGTCCGAATAAACATTCCAAAAATGAGGAGTAACTCTTAGATTTTCTTTACCTTCATCATGATCATATAATAACGATCCACATTCAATCTCCACAGGAATATCAAATTTCTGAGCTATTTCAAAAATCAATATTGATGTTGGTAAACAGGCTGCGAAGTATTTTCTTTGACTAAATACTAGCTCTACTGTTTTTTGTATAATTTCCAAGATTTCGGTTTCACGAGACATGTTTTTTCCTGAAACGTCAAAATATTAATTTTTAAGACAAAATAATAGTGCAAGTTTTAAATATGTATATATTCTAATATTATAGTTTGTATTTATTTTTCTTACCTTTATATATTATAAAATTACTTCGATGTATGTCTATCCGAATGTCACACTATCAAAATATTCTAAGAGTATCGTTTTGTATTTGTTTTTACTACCTTTATATACAGCTCTTATATATTGAATTAATCGTTTACGTCAGTTTCGTAAGGATAAGAAAACAAGTAAACAACTTGAGTCTCTATGTCTATAAATATCCTAAAGAAAATAAGAAAACAGTTTAATTTATCATTTGTTTTCAAGATTTTGTCAATTGGAATATCATATCACGAAAACAACATTTAGATGAAGATCTAATACGAACTTGTATCAATAAAGTCAATTGGCAACTTATCTCCCAATATCAGTAATTAAACGAACGATTTATGACGGAATTTGCCGGAATGTTGGATTGGAATGCAATATAAAACCTTTTTTAGTACAAGTTGTTTTTGTTATTTTTAACTACATACTGCTAATACTACACTTTAATTTTATCATTGCATAAAACACGAGTTATGTTATTTATACATTTAATGTATTTGAATTTATTCCTTATCGGGTAAATTTTAACCTTCTTATCTGTTTTGAACTCTCTTTTATGGGATTTTGTTGTTATAAAAAAGATTGAATAAATACAATACAGTTGTCTACGTTTTCCTCTCTCACAACATATTTATATTTTGTTTGTTTTGTGTGTGTAATTACTTAATCAGGTGAGTTTAACATGAAAATTTTTATACAAACCACATCATATCTAATTCGAATTGTTGTTTGCAGTATGTCCTCTATAAACGTTGAATCTACCATACCTACAACATTATCATCATCTAATCTAATAATTGATATGGATGCAACAATTCCTACTACTGGTACTACTACTACTAAGGAAAAATTTCCACTTGATAAAAATATATTTTTTGGATGGTCTTACACATATGGGACTACTCAAATTTCTCGAGATATTCAAATGTACACCTCTATAATGCTGTTTAAAAAATTATTTCTCAAACTGTATTAGATTTATCTATTATTAGTTTTTCTATTAGTATATATTCATAAGTTTAAGCTAGTAAATTTGTTAATTTAGTTATAAAATAAAACAACGTTTATAAGATATTTGTATTTTATTAAAGACTAACTAAGAATTTCAACATAAAAAAAATTTTTACAGGTAACTTGTCAAATTCCTCCCATTTTTCTCGTGTCGGTTCCTCCTCCAAACACACATGAATCATGTACTGTCCCTCTTCTTATTTCAAACAAAATATCTCTGAAAATCAATAATAATATGTTAGACAAGAAACAAGTAAAAGTTTAGAAAGGTGAATTTTACTATTCATACTCACTTGAATAACTCTTTTAATAACACATATATCATATCTAATGATATATCATCATCTATTAATTCGACTGCGAAAAAGATAATTTTTTACTTCAAACTAGTGAGTATTACACAAACAAACAAAATTGTAATTTAATCGGTATAAGATGGGTGTTTATATATTACATACAGGATATTAATCATCCGATACGCATTTGATTTTTTAGAAATATATCCTAATTATACACGTTTATCAGTATAAATTCAACAAAATAGTTTAATTTGGAAAATTACCATTTATCTAATAAACTCTAATATTTAAAGTAAATCCTGAGAGGAAACTATCTCTAGAGAGAGAGACATACATCTAAAAATTAATCTATACTTAGTAAATAACATTGATGTTAATCATTAACTTTCTCATTCAGTCAAGATATATGCTGCTGTGAAACCTGTAGAAAAATCAATAGTTTTGTTTTGACATTATCAAATTATGATGCAAATTGTGCAAATTATTTATTTAAACCACCATTCTAGTGAAAAATATCTATTTTATCAGTTTATTCAGTTTAAAACTAACATTTACCAATCGACAACTTCTCCATACAGCTACTCAAGACCTTAACACATTATTTTTAATCTTTCTTATCAACTTTGTTGAACTCTCATTCGAATTTAATTTTATTTACAAGTATTTTGCGTTTATACTTTCTATATATTACATCTTTTCTATTTTGTTTGGTAATTGTTGGTTTCATTTAGTAGTAATTTCACATACATAGAAAAAACAAACAACGAATTCAAACTCTCTCTCTCTCTCATTTCAACGAGAATCCAAGCTCATTGTTGTTTAAGCCCTCCTAATTTAAAATATTACTTTACTCCAGTTGTATACTTTTTCTTAATAAATCCCCTCTGAATATGCCCACATTAAATTGGAAAATACCTTCCTGTTTCGATCATCACATATAACCTGTGACGATAAAAAGGTACAATGTAGTACCACAAATTGTTTTACACTACTTATTTGATTCAAAAAATCATACTATAATGTTTATCGGTAGCAATCAAGAAAAAGAGTCTCCACAATACTCATTTAAAAAACTATATATATAAAGGTAGTAATAATGGATTTTATTAGGAAATATAATACATACCACAATTCTTACTTAAAAACAAAACAGTCTGTATAAGGACTTTAGTACGGAAAATGTATGTAAATACATCAATTCTCACTTAAAACAAAAACATCTTATAAAGGTAATAAGACTTAGGATATTCAAGGGTTTATGCTGTTTTTTCTACTCAAGGTTGAATCTATTGAATCATGCATTCATCCAGTCAAAATCATATAATTTAAATTTTGCTTTCTAACAAAATCCAACGAGTTCACACACAATATTTCAACGAGGTCCAACTCGTTTTAGATTTATTTAGGCTCATTTCATACATCAATATAATAATAATAATAGTAGGAACCTAATCAGACCATTTAAACAACAACATTTCAATCGAATCCAAATATCATCGTTTTAAACTATTTTAAGCTCATTTCAAACTTATTTTACTATTCTTGACAAATATAACCAATTTTACTACACTTGTATGCATTCAAAGCAACTCCTTATCAGCTATTTTTGACCTTTCTTATCTATTGTGTGACCTATCAGACCATTTAGAACATTCTAGCTATCACTTCATTTCTATTTTTAGAATAATTCGCAAAAGTGTTTACTTGGTTTCAATTCAAGGAAATTAGCATAAGTCATACTTTTTGTTTACATTTTGCCTTATCTTCGACATTTTTACCGACTTTACGGCGCCAAACAACATATTAGGGGAACGTTTACCAATTTTTACATCGAAATTACATCCCAATAAGGCCTTTTTCAATACAATTTCCAACTAATATATTACTTTTTGATCAACTTTCACACCATAGCTTTTACAGTTCAAAATATCAAACAAGTGCAGTTTCGACTAACCAACACCCATTCTACCTATTCAACCAACCAATTATAAGTTTCTTATCACACCTATACACTACAAACCAATCAAATACATGCCTTATGGAATCCATTTTACATAGTCAACCAACCAACTACAATTTTCTTATCTTCCTTTTACACTACATACACATTCAACCTATCCAAATGTTACTTTTCTTATCAGGTTACGCCTATTTTCATGCAACGAGACCAATCAATTATCGAAACCAGTTGTAAATCTATTGAGCTGTATTAAAAAATAAATTTTAATACAATGTTAAATAAATGATAAATTGCTATCTAAATATATATATAAATAGTTATAGAACTCGAATAAATATAAAATGGCTTTCTCTGATACTTTTACTGCGAGTAAATCAGACAAAATTTTCCAATCACCAGATATTGTTATTATTATTTTGTATTTTGCAGTTTGTTTTTAAGTAATAGATAGCGCTAATTAAGTCAGACCAAATTTTCCAATCACCAGATATTTGTTATTATATAAACATGTTTTCAACATTTATCTTCATTTTATAGACTAAATAAATCAACTTGTTTACATGTTTTTGTTATTTTTTGGGATTTTTTAGAGACTATTCGTTTATGTGTATATATTTGATTAACTCATTTAAAAATTTAAGTAGTTTATAAAACAAATAGGTTGACTATCTAACCATGTTATCAAAAGTATGAGTGATATTGTTCGATTTAAATTAAACTTACAATGTCTAGTGTGTGGTTTGAAAAAATACAGATTGATATGATAGTAAATTATCTTGTACCTAACGATTTAAACCATGTAAGAAGTGTTTCTATTATTTAGATATTTTAACTAATTATTGACATTTAGTATCATTTATATATAAGATGGTTGGTAAAAATTATTCTTTTGTCTATTTACACATATATCACATAACGACAATTATATTTTTAGTTGATATTTTACAAAATGAGGAGCTTTATATTCATAAACTTAGTAAAATCCTTTAAGTTGTCTATTTACACATATATCATTATGTAACAACAACGATATATGGTAAAATTTTTGGTATTTAAATTATTAACATTCTCCATGCATTCGACTTCTTATCACATATTCTTATCTGTTTTTACTGAACTCTCTCTCGCTCTCTCAAATTTATATTAGTTATTAGTAAAGCATAACATTGCAATTTATATTTTATCCAATACATTTTACATCCTCTTATCGACAAAAAATTGGATCTTTCTTATCAAATTTGTTGAACTCTCAGTTAATTTTGTATCAATTCGTACCAAGCAAAATATTAGTTATTTATTTGCAAATTAACCTTGTCTGATCTAGTTTTGAACAAATATTGCATTCATTTTATTAACATTTTGGAAATGTTTTGTTCTTGTAGGATAAAACAAACGACTAAAAAATTATTTTGCACATACTTTATTTACCTCAACCAATCAATACTCTTAGACATTATTTTATTCACATTTTATGTAACTGTTTGTAGGATTGTGTTAAATTATGCTTTTATTAAATTTATTTATTAACTCTAGCTCATATTGGTAAAACCTCTACTATCAAGCTCAAATTTACCTTAATATCTACTATATGAGAACCTTTTTAACACCTATTTTCACCGCTTTTTATGCAATAAGGACTTTTTACTGTCTTTTTTGTCAAATCTTTGTTCTTTTGGAAATAAATTTTGATTTATACAAATATCAACTAATTAGTGATAGTAGTAACTTGGAAACAAAAAATTTTATACATTTAAATTTATGACAAATTTATTGGTCTTTCAATTATTTTAATGCTTTCGAATCTACTTTTTTATCAACTAATTTTAACATTTCTTATCTGTTTTTGTTGAACTCTCTCATTTATACATACTATTAAGCAATTCATAATTTTTAGTCAAATAGTTATTAGTAAAGCATAACATTGCAATTTGTACTTTATCCAATACATTTTACATCCTCTTATCGACAAAAATTTGATCTTTCTTATCAAATTTGTTGAACTTTCATTTAATTTTATAACAACTGGTTTTTTTGTTGGTATCAATTCGTACCAGGCAAAATATTATTTACATCTTAAGATTTTAGTTAGTTTTATTGTTTTATAGATATTTTGTACTTTTAAGTATTTTAGTCAGTAATTATTTATAAACAATTCATGGTTATTCAAATTTTCTCCTTTTTTTAAGCATATAAGACATATAGTATGTCTTCTGACAACAACAATAGCAACAATAGTAGCAACAATAATAGTAACAACAGTTCTTCTTCTTCTTATAGGATAAAACAAAAACGACAAGGAAATAAAGTACTTGTAAAATGTTTAGGTTTTGATAATAAACATAATAGTAGTAATAGTATTAGCAGGAATATATTTTTTCTATATAAGATTGAGATTTATCTAACTAATCTTAGTTCAATAACAGGTGTCCGAGATAACCATTAAAAATGCCAGTTGTTGTACGAATAAAATGTTCCAAATGTAAAGGAGAAACAGATCTGTATAATGAACGATGTTTGGCATGTGAAATTAAGGATCTATTTAAAACAAAAGATGCTTCAAAACATTTACCTTCTTCTTATTTTTCCAGTAAAGAAAGAAAAGGATTCGAACGAGAAGCCAACGAAAGACAAGGAAACAGATGACTTGAATGAATTATTTTAAACAATAGAATTATTAATATATTTTCTTAAATCTCTGTTCATACTTGTATTTTATTCTCTCTCATCTTCTTTTTATAGAAAACCAACAAGTTACAAGTAAATATTGTAAATTTGTATGAGTTTATTATATATTGTCTTAAATCTCTGCTCATACTTGTGTTTTATTCTCCTCTCTACATATATATTTTACTAAGATGCAATTCAACGAGTTCAAACTATTTCCTCCAAACTCGTTTGAGACTAATTTAGACTCATTTCATACTTATTTTACGATTCTTAACAAATATTAATTATTTAACTTGCTTTCATCTCATATAGCATATTATAGTAAAATTCAACGAGTTCAAACTCATTTCAACGAGGTCCAACTAAACTAATTTAAGCTCATTTCATACTTATTTTTACTATTTTTGCCAAATACCAAATATACCAAAGTTTACTACTCTTCAATGTATTCAAATCTACTTCTTATCAACTAATTTTAACCTTTCTTATCGGTTTTTGTTGAACTCTCTCTCGCATTTATTTAATATTTCTAATCAAATATATAGTTATTAGTAAAACATAACATTGCAATTTATATTTTATCCAATACATTTTACATCCTCTTATCGATAAATATTTGATCTTTCTTATCTGTTTTTGTTGAACTCTCATTTAATTTAGGTTTTTGTATCATTTCGTACCAGGCTCTACATTTACATCTTAACATTTTATTTAGTTTTATTGTTTTATAGATATTTTGTACTTTTAAGTATTTTTAATAAGTAGAATAATTTTCTCCTTTTTAAGTTATATATAGTAGGTGTAAAGATTTTTTTACATCTTAACATTTTAGTTAGTTTTATTGTTTTATAGATATTTTGTACTTTTAAGTATTTTTTTAGTAAGTAAAATAATTTTCTCCTTTTTAATTTATATATAGTAGTTGTAAAGATTTTTAATCAGACGAGGCTTCAAATGCATTTCAAACAGTTTTATTCATTGAATAAAAATCTGTGTTCTCATACTTGTTCTCCTCTCGTTCCCACACAACGAGACCAGGCTCAGCTCATTTTTAACAAATATTTTACTAAGATTTACAATACAACGAGACCAAATTATACTTTTGTTAGGCTCAACAAAACCTTTTACAAAACTAGTAACAGATGACTCGAATGAATTATTTTATAGTTTCTTGTATCTACTTTATTTTAGTAACAATTTGTAGAATTATTAATATGTTGTCTTAAATATCTGCTCATACTTGTATTTTATTCTCCTCTCATATTATATTTAACGTTCCCACAACGAGACCAGGCTAGGCTAGGCTCATCTCATTTTTAACAAAATATTTTACTAAGATTTACAATCCAAACGAGGACAAACTCGTTTTAAATTTACTTAGGCTCATTTCATATCACTATAATAACTTGAGAACAAACAACAACTTTTGCCTTTACATTTAACTTTCCCACAGCCAAATAAATTTCTTGCTCTTTCAATTATTTGCATGGAATTTTCCTATTAATACAAGTTTTTGCTATTTCTTACATTCTCACATACATTCACTCATCTCTTATCAACTATTTTTGACCTTTCTTATCTACTTTGATGATCTAACGAGTCACTTGTTTACTCAATTTTACTTACAAGAAGTACCATGAATCACACATTATTCATACATTTTGTTTACAGTTTGCCTTATCTCACACATTTTTTACAGACTTACGGCGCCACTTGTTTACATTTTCAAGCTTTTTTACCCACTTTTAGACGCCAAACAACATATTAGGGGAACATTTACCAAATTTTACCTCGAACATACAACCTAATAAGACCTTTTTGCTCACATTTACTACTACAATATTACTTATTGAGCCACTTTTAAACAACGAGCCTCCACACAACTTCTCCTCTAACAGAAGTTTACAAAGTTTTAATGAAGTTAAGATACCCTGTTTCCACATCTACTGGACTTGTGACGTCATTGACGATCACTTCTTGCAGAATATTAACACATCTATTCACACCTATTTACACCTATTTTACACCTATTTACACCGATTCTACCTCTAGAAAGACATTTTCAACAACTTATTTTGCCAAAAAGGCACTGTTCAACAGCCACTGGACATATTTTAACTCATTGTCGACTACTTCTTGCACTTTCTTAACTAATAAGGTTACACACACTTACACATATTCACATCTAACATTAAAACACCTCTTAGACAAATTATTTTTACCAAAAAGGCACTGATTCAACATCCACTGGACAATTTACGTCATTGACGACTACTTCTTGCACATCTTTCAACATTCCTTTTTTTATGGCATCCCAACAATTGCATTCTCTATTACGAATCCTATTTGGCTAAGTAGGTTAAGTCCCCAGTTTTGCAGTTATACACACAACATATGCAGGTTCAAATCCTACTACAGACTTCACTTTTTTTAACTTATTTAATTTAATACACAACATTTAACACAACATATATTCTAAAGACTAAGTCCTCAAGGTCTTTCAATGACAAAAAGGCACTGAGCTACATCCACTGGACGAGTGACGTCAAGACTTCTTCAGATAATTACAGGTAAATTAAAGGTAAATTACAGGTAAATTACAGGTAAAACAGGTGACACAGGTACAGGTATACAGGTAAACAGGTGACACAGGTATACAGGTAAACAGATTACACATTTTCACCTATTCTTCAAGAAAATATGCCAAAAGGGCACTGTTCAACAACCACTGGACTTGTGACGTCATTGACGACTACTTCTTGCACATCTTTCAGCACTTCTTCTAGATTTCAGGAAATTTTTCAGGACTTCTTGTAGAAGGTCTGAGAGTCCGCAGCGACCAGATGCCATCAAGTGTCCCAGAAGCGCGTTACCTATACTACTTATATATATAATATATATATATATATATATATATATATATATATATATATATATATATATATATATATATAAATATATACATATATATATATATATATATATATATATATATATATATATATATATATATATATATATATATATATATGCATTATATATATATATACAGTAATACGTTCTTTACTACGTTTGTAACCAGGTGCTCCAGCTTCCGTTTTTGAAGCTATGATATTTGACGGCAACATTTTGTAGTTCAAGCCTGTTTCATCACAATTATAGATTTGGTCTGGTTGTAAACCATGTTCTTTCATAAGCTGCTCCAAATTTTCTGCAAATTTTTTTGCAGCAGATACATCAGCCGACAAACTTTCTCCACAAACTTTCAGTTGACGTACACCATGTCTTTTTTCCACCTGTCTAGCCATCCATCACTTAATAACCGACAACTCTTCGCTTAAACTCACTGTCTTATGTTTTAAAATTGTTCCGGAAATTGGTATTCGACGTTCTTGATTTTGTGTAAACCATAAAAATAAAGAATCATCCACTTTTTGGTATTCACCGCTTTTCATAATTTTTCGTGTCTGTGTGGGCGATGACAAAACACTACACCATTTTTCAAGTTTTTCGCGATTTTTTCTCCACTCTGAAACAGTACTCGCGGCTACACCAAATGCTTCGCTATATTTTTAAGAAGTTCACCATTATCTAAACGTTGAATTGCTTCAAGTTTCTCTTTTAAGGTAATAACAACACGTTTACGCTTATTATTATGACGCTCTATTTTGTAAAATATCTATTAAAACGAAACTATTACCTCTGCGATAATAATAGACGTAATAAGTAACTTATAACACTCGTCGACTAACCAAAACATAGACAACGATGAAATTCCAGACGTCGGGGAGTCCCCGACGCATTAAGGAAACCACTCATCATCTGTTTCGAATAATGGGGATTTTTTCCTTTAATGGGAATACAATTAACAGTTTGTTTCGGATAAGCCGGATTTCAGATAATCGCGATTCGGATAATTGGGATTGTACTGTATATACCATATATATATATATATATATATATATATATATATATATATATATATATATATATATATATATATATATATATATATATATATATATATATATATATATATATATATATATATGATGTATGTACACACTAGACATTTGGTATCCTTTTAATGTAAATAAATTCTTAGCTCTATTGTTTTAATTGATTTTAGATGATGATGCAATATTTTAAAAATTATGCCGTTCTGTAGGCTCTAAATATTTAAAGTTTTTTAAATTTGGAGCAACATGGAACTAAACGTAAAGATTTTTGTTTTACTCAGGGTATGTGATTTCTTAATAATATATTTTTCAAGGATTTGATGCAGTGACGCGTTTTGTTATTTTACTTTTTGGTTAATTTAGTGGTTATTATAAATAGTTTCGAAAATTCAAGATTAATGACAGTATTTTTTTTCTTGAATAATGTGTAAGTGAATCAAAATAGAATTTGGTGCATTTGTTAATAATTTAACATCTTTTTTTACCTTTTTAAAAAAAAATTCTTTATCCCTTCAGAATGTAATTTGTTTAGATTTTTGGACTTTTTTTTATTCCGATGTGGGATCAAACCATAAAACAAAGTATTAAATCCCTAAAATAAATATAAATACCTATAATTCTGAACATACATGCTTGATTTTATTTATAAGCTATTTATGTCAGAGAACCAAATGCACATAGCGCTAATATACATAGATGATGCTATAATAACACAGGCCAACAAAAAAAATATTTGTAAAAACTTTTTAAACCAATACATCTATGTGTTATGTATTTTTGGGTGCTTAAACCGCATCTGGTATCAGTTTTTTTTTGTATCACCCACAGTTCTCTCACAATATGACATCGATTAAATTTCAAAACCAAATCCTCTTCCTCCTTGAAAAACTGAGCAAACTGTTGATCTCTTGTTCTATAATGGTAAATAGATGTTTCAGATTCCAATAAATGTTTTTCTTTCAGCCTAGAACCAAGCAATTTGTTTTTTCCTTAGTCAAACCCAAATCTCTCACTAAATCATTTAACGCAGCTTGCTTGCTTTTTTTTTATGGGTCTAGCACACGTGCTGTAGGGAAGTCCCTAAAGCGCTCCAGGAGCGGCATGTGTGCGGAAAAGAAGCGATTCACGTTGTTCTTGAATCGCTGTAAATTGTACTCGGTGGGAAACAGCGCTGGGCAAATTATTCCAAAGGGATGATGTTCTCCATATAAAAGACTGCTTGAAAAGCGTTGTACGCGGAGTAACAAGCTGAACCTCATACGGATGCGAAGCACCAGCGCGACGTGTATTTCTAACAAGCACCGCTTTGGGAGGAATTAAGCGGGCTACATCCTTCAAACACTTTCCATGAAAATACTTGTAGAACAGACTCAAGTCGCCAACCGTTCTTCGATGTTCTAGCGAATCAAGGCCGCCGGTCAATTCCGGGTCTCCAATCAGACGGGCAGCTCTTCTCTGAACAGAATCCAACAAATGCAGTGTATGTTTGGGAGCGGAGCCCCAAACGTGGGAGCAGTATTCCATAGTTAGTCGAATTTGAGCTTTGTAAAGAATTAACAGTTGTTGTGGGGTGTAAAGCTTTCTGGTTCGACATAATATTCCCAACTTTTGAAAACTCTCTTTGCTATGCCTGCAACATGTTCATGCCAGGACATATTTTCTTCAAACTAACGCCCAACAAATTGAGCGACGATGCTAGGGGAATGGAGTGCCCCGACATAACTATGTCGGGTTCAGCAAGGTTAACTTTTTTAGAAAAAATTGTTGTAGCGTTAAATTGAACTTGGTTACTGTCACCCCAAGATAGAATTTCTTCCAGGTCTTTGTTAAGTTGAACGACCTCCTGCTGTCTGCGGATATTCGCCTGAGCAGCCGACGTCCGAGCGTTTAAGGTGAATAAAGAGACAAGCGTACTGTCATCTGCAAAGCTGTAGATTGGATTCCCGGTCTTTTCCAGCAGATCGTTAACGTAAATGAGAAAGAGAGTAGGAGACAGTATCGAGCCCTGGGGCACACCGGCGTTGATGATGAAGGTGTTAGAAAGAAATCCGTCGACCGCCATTAGTAAAGAACGCTCTCTGAGGAAACATGAGAGCCACAAACAGAACCTTTCAGACATACCATAAGAGCGTAACTTAGCCAACAGTCCATCGTGCCAAACACGGTCGAATGCCTTGGATATGTCAAGAGCAACCGCTCGAGATTCTCCAAAGTGTTCAATTGCGTTGTTCCAAACATGTGTTACATAAGTCAGAAGATCTCCTGTTGATCTATGTTTACGAAAACCATATTGATGATCGCGAATAATATTGAATCGTTCAAGATATTGTAGAAGATGCTCATTGATAACCTTTTCCATGACTTTCGATATTATTGAAAGCATGCGACTGGTCGGTAGTTATTTGGCAAGATGTTCTTGCCTTTTTTAGGTATCGGCTGAACCGTGGCACATTTCCAGCAGGACGAAATATTCCCTTTCTGTAGGATAGGTTAAAAAGTCTACAGACTGGTGTTAGTTCCCTTGCACAGTTTTTGAGAACTATGGCAGGTATTCCGTTAGTGCCAGAAGCCTTTTTGGTGCCTAGCTTCATTAAAATATGCTTTATGATGCGCTGTCTGACGACAACATCGGGCATCTTTGACTGCAATATGGGGATAGTAGGTGGTGTTTTTCCTTGGAAATCGACAGTAGAATGTGAAGCAAAGAGTTCAGCCAACAAGTTCGCTCTCTCAACAGGTGTGGTTGCAATGGAATTATAGCGACTGGCCGTGTGAGTGGTGGTATGGTGGATTTGGTAAAATTTTTGACTAACTCCCTTAGCGACTGCCCAAAAGGACCTTGAATTGTTGGGACAAGCGAGAAGTTTGTTTCTAATTCGTTGATTGTGCGCCTCCTTGCTTTCGTCGATAATTCCTTTGCATCTGTCTCCATATTTTGAATATTAAAATGTGATAAAAATAAACTTTTCAAAAATTGGTGGGTGATACGACTTTTTTATTATTATTTTCGGACTCAGCACATCAAAAAACATAGGAATCAGGTAAAATTATTAAAAAAGTTTTTTCATAGTTGGCCTGTGTAGTACTAAATTGCAAATTTAAGTAAATTCTAATTGGATATCTCATTAAAAAAATTGTAAAATTGTTCAGTTAGTTTTAAGGTAGTTCGTTCGTGACAATCGGAGACAAAAGTATAGTCTGACAGTAAATTTTGACTTAGGGGATAGTTTTGGGGGGTGAAATCCGAAGTGAAAAAAAAAATTGACCAGGTCATCGAGTGGGGTGTCAAATGAAAGCTTGTAAAAACACGAGTTCAAAAATATATATAATGTAATACTTGCACACACTTTTTTTGTATTATTTTTAAAAACTCGTTAAAAATCGGTGTCCTCCCATTATCTCGAAAAGTATTGATCAAAAAATTTTGAGAAAATTCTAGAATATTCTCTATAGGGTGTAGATTGAACGAAAATTATCATGAGTGCATTACCTTTATTTATCATTTATCTGGTATTTTAAAAAAAAATAAAAAATTTGAAGGTCATCAGTTTTCAGTAAAGATCGGAAAAAAACTTTGTTGAAAATTCATTTGGAGTGTGTTTTGTGAAGTCGACATGCAATCAACACTAATTGCGCCAACCCAACTTGCACTTGACCGGTTATTATTTCTCATATTGTTTTATACAGCTATCTTACTCTATGTGCTAGATTATAAGATTTAATCGTAGTGGAGATACTTTCATAAAGAATATCCGTCGTAGATTATACCGGGTGTCCCTGAAGTTATTAATTACTGGACCATAAACGCTTTCAATAGAAAAACCAAATGTCATATAATGATAAAATTACAGTTGACGACCAAGTGCAAGTTGAACTTGCGCAACGGTGTTTGCCTTATAAAAAAAAATGTTTCGGAGGAATAAAATAATCAGTGACTTCACAAAGCACACCCCGAAAGAGTTTTCAAAAATGAAGATCTTCGATTAGTTCACAAATTTGTTTGTACGAAAAACTTTTTACATCATGAATTTCCATATCATTACGAAAATTGCAAAACACCTTGTCTATCAAGGTTCTGTCTCTAGTGAAGTGTAAAACAAATATTTACTACCTAAATATTTGATTAATTATAAGCAACTAAAATAAAATTATTTTGTGTCGGTACCTATCTGCTGATCACTAGTGTGTGTACTGAAGAATATATTAAAAAAAAACACCCACCATATTGTCAAGGTAAACAGTTTTTATACTAGATACCGTAATACCCACGTGCTAATTTTCGATCAATCTACACTTTATGGAGAATATTCTAGAATTTTTTCCAAATTTTTTAAACGGTACTGTTCGAGATAAGGGGTGCAGCGATTTTGGACAATTTTTAAAAAGTAATATGAAGAAAAGTTTGCACGAGTACTACATGATATATGTTTTTGAACTCGTATTTTCACAAGGTTTCATTTGTGACCTCACTCGATTAATTTAGAATTTTTTTTCACTTCCCTCTCCAAGCTAACCCCTTAGGTCAAAACTACACGGTTCTGATTGGGCCATCAATTCCTCTATTGCGCCAAATTTCAATTTTTTATGTCAGATAGTTTCCGAGAAAATCGGATGTGACAGACAGAGGAAGTGATTCCATGCTTGGCTCAGCTTATTGACGAACCAACACGGATCCCTGATCGAGGCGGGGAGTTTGCCAGTCTTCTTGATTTGTTTTTAACCACCAATCCGGAGATTTACACGGTCACCGTAAATCCGCCGTTAGGTTCTATCGACATCGAGTATCCTACCAATCAGTGGCAGAGAGGCGCCTAAGTCGGCCAAGATTTGACACTACAAATCTGCTAAACGGGAAGATCTCATGGAGTATTTTCGAACTTTCTCTTGGAGAGACATTTGTTTTCGATCCGACAACCCATCTGACTGCGCCAGGAAGGTCTCCGATGTTATTTTGGCTGGTATGGAAGCTTATATCCCTTTTTCGAAGAAATGCCCCTTCAACGGCAAGCCTTGGTTTGATCGAAAATGCAAAGGAGCTGTTGCTTCTAAATATCTTGTCTACCGACAATGGCGTGAAAATCCTAACATCATAATTCGTAATACCTTTGTTCGTGTCTGGAACAGATGCAAAGAAATTATCGACGAAACCAAGGAGGCACACAATCAACGAATTAGAAACAAACTTCTCGCTTGTCCCAACAATTCCAGGTCCTTTTGGGTAGTCGCTAAGGCAGTTAGACAAAATTTCATCAAATCCACCATACTACCACTCACACGGCCAGATAATTCCATTGCAACGACACCTATTGGGAAAGCAAACCTGTTGGCTGAATTCTTTGTTTCACATTCTAATGTCGATTTTCAAGGAAAAACACCACCTACTATTCCCATATTGCAGTCAAGGATGCCCGATGTTGTCTGTAGACAGCGTATCATAAAGCGTATTTTAATGAAGCCAGACACCAAAAAGGCTTCTGGCGCTGACGGAATACCTGCCATAGCTCTCAAAAACTGTGCGAGGGAGCTAACACCAGTTTTATGTAGACTTTTCAACCTATCCTATAGAAAGGGAATATTTCCTTCCCGCTGGAAGTGTGCCATAGTTCAGCCGATATCTAAAAAAGGCAAGAAGACCTTGCCAAATAACTGCCAACCAGTCGCACTGCTTTCAATAATATGGAAAGTCATGGAAAAGGTTATCAATCAGCATCTTCTGAAATATCTTGAAGGATTCAACATTATTAGCGATCACCAATATGGCTTTCGTAAACATAGATCAACAAGACATCTTCTGACTTATGTAACACATGTTTGGAACAACGCAGTTAAACACTTTGGAGAATCTTGAGCGGTTGTTCTCTACATATCCAAGGCATTCGACCGTGTTCGGCACGACAGACTGTTGGCTAAGCTACGCTCTTATGGTATGTCTGAAAAGTTCTGTTTGTGGTTCTCATGTTTCTTCAGAGAGCGTTTTTTACGAGTGGCAGTCGACCGATTTCTTTCTAACACCTTCACTATCAACGCCGGTGTGCTCCAAGGCTCCATACTGTCTCCTACTCTCTTTCTCATTTACATTAATGATCTGCTGGAAAAGACCGGGAATCTAATCTACGGCTTTGCAGATGACAGTACGCTTATCTCTTCATTTTGCATCCCGGAAGTAAGCCATTTAAAAGATTTCACTTTGAAGAAGGGGAAAGGATATATGAACGGCCAGATAAAATTTTTAAGGTTTTTTTCCGCCAGAATGGCGTAAAGGTTTTTTTCCGCCAGTAGGCCGTAGTGGCTTTTTTCTCCAGTACGCCAAAGCGGTTTTTTTTCTCAGTGATGCAGCAGTGCAGTAACGGTTTTTATCACCAAGTGGGTGTCGTTTCTAGCTCTCAAGTTTAAGGCCTTTTTCCGTTCTTTAAATATCCTGCTCATCCTTAGGCATTTCGGGTCAAAAAGTGTTTAGCTACCCAAATGAGACTAGGATGGTAGTGACTGAGACAATATTTTTATGAGAATCTTACCAGCAAAGGCCAAGTAGCTTATTGAAACCGTTTAAATATCTCACTTCCTGTCTACAGATGTATTTCCAACGACTACTCAACACGTGTAATCCGCGGAGTTAATTTCACAAACTTTTAATATCGTGTTTTATAAAGCCTTTTATTAAAAGCTTAATAATCTTAATTCAAAGACTCTATGCAATAGTGTACCCTCTCATAGCCTAAGGGCTTTTATTTAGTAGATCTAATTGCAAGATTGTAATAAAGATAGGAATTTTTATTTTGTTAATATTATATACCCTTCTATATTTAAATTTAGCGTTTTACTGAACTACCCGCTTTATCTTTTAGGACGCAACTGTTGTACCATATTAAAATTTCTTTCAACAACTACATAACTCTTCAGTATTTTTTCATTTTTTTAGCTGAAGTTTCTTATTCTAAAATGAATGGTGCCCAAAAACAGTACAACCAAATTTTAAACAACTATAGCGACTATTTTCAAAAGGCGTATAAAAATTACTTCGATCTCCATGTACTCTACCATTAAAAAAAAAAACGAGCTAGCTTATATCTAAATTTTTGCTCTATCAGTATTAATATCCACTCAATCCATTCTCAAAAATTAAGATATACATAAGGGGCAAAATAGCGCCGCAAAAGAGACGTTTTAAAAATAGCTCTCCAACGTGCCAGGCTATAACTCGAACCGATTTTATGGCAGATGTGAAATATTTTTTATTTTAAATGAAATACTCTATATATATATATATATATATATATATATATATATATATATATATATATCTATATATATATATATATGTACCATATATATATATATCTATATATATATATATATATATATATATATATATATATATATATATATATATATATATATATATATATTTCATATTCTACGGAAAATTTTATACAACTTTTGCCTAGCGTTCCTTATCTTAAATGTTAATAGTTTTTAGTAAACAGTAAATTGTTTACTGACATTTGGTTTTTCAGTTCAACGTTTGACGATATATCCAATAATCTCATTTTTTGTCACAGTTCTAATATATTATAATAAATAAATTAAAACAATTTTAAGAGTAATTTTCACATTTTACAATTTTAAATTACTCCAATTTTAAACGTTGAATAACTATCACATTAAAGCGATTGAATTGAGAAAGTCGGCAATGCATTTTTATCAACTTAGAAATTTTGTAGAAGTCACCAATCAAAAAGTGCTCCATGTAAAAAATTATTATACTTAGTACCGCTCCATATCGAAAAGTTTTTTTTAATTCTAAATAGTTCTTGTGAAAAATGAAATATAACCTATAAAATTATGTCTCAATCATACAACATTGCCCATTGAATTGTTTTTTTTCGTAGTTATGAAAATTGATAATAAATTTAGAGTAATCCTAATAAGAGTGGTTAATTAATACTTAGAGATGTATTTTAAGGTTGATTTCTGTAAAATTAGTTAGGTAAAAACACCTCTCTATTGATAGTTATTAACGACTGTTTCAATTAATCGTTCTTTCTTCTTCTTATTCTACACTTATTTATAGTGGGTAGTATATTAGAACTATAATAAGAAATAGTAGTTATTTTAGAGTCATCCTAAACCGCTGTCTTGAAAAATCGAATGAAGTAAAAAGATAATTGATTTTTAGAGATCCTAATAATTATTTGGTATAAGGAATGATACGTAAGAATTGTCTGGATTTTTAACAGAATTTAAAAAAATCGAAAATACATATGGTATTTTGACAGACTCATAATTTTTTTTCAACTAAAATTTGGTTGGATGGTAATGGATAGTAACTTCAGAGTTATCTGGTACAGATAGTTTATTTTGTTTTCCGTGTCAATGTTCTTTATATATATATATATATATATATATATATATATATATATATATATATATATATATATATATATATATATATATATATATATATATATATATATATATATATATATATATATATATATATATATATATATATATATATATATATATATATATATATATATATACATATATATATATATATATATATATATATATATATATATATATATATATATATATATATATATATATATGGTAAAATGCATTTAAATTTAAAGGTTAATTAAACAATTTTTAAAGTGATTTATCCACTACTTTTTTTCTCAAACAAGCAGTTTTCAAATAAAATGTTTTTTTGTACTAAAAATAACTTAAACCCACCATAATGGGTATCTTACCCATTATGGTGAGATATAAATAAAAGAAGGAGAAGAGAAGGCGAAAATTTCCTATAAAGTTGGAATAAATTAAAAATAAATATAATTTCTGGATTTCTCGACTCCAAAAACGTTGAAATGAAGGTATGTTACTACATATACGCAACCATCTCTTTCATCACCTCTCTCATCTTTTTACCCCTCCCCCCTCCCCCATATATCTTTTATTGCAAATAATTATTCTAGATTTTATTCATTATCGCAACCAAAAAAAAAAAAAAAAATTATTATAATACTATTGAAACTATACAATATTAATTGAGTGAAAGGGATCGGGCCTTTAACTCTTGTCTTAGAATTTGTAATAACAACAAAATAATAAAATAACCGGTCAAGTGCAAGTTGGACTTGCGTAATTAGTGTTCCGTACACATCCCAAATCAGTTTTCAACAAAATTTTTTCCGGTCTTTACTGAAAACTGATGACCTTAAAATTTTTGTTTTTTTTTTATATACCAGATAAATTATTAAAGGTAATGCACTCGTGATAATTTTTGTTCAATCTACACTCCATACAGAATATTCCAGAATTTTTTCTAAAATTTTTTGATCAGTACTTTTCGAGATAAGGGGAGGACAGCGATTTTTCACACTTTTTAAAAAATATTACAAAAAGTAGTGTGCGCAAGTGTTACATTATATATATTTTTGATCTCGTCTTTTTACAAGCTTTTTCATTCGACATCCCACTCGACGACCTGACAAAAAATAATTTAATTTTCAGATTCTAAGAACTGAATAAAGGAAAGAATAACACAACGCATACGAACGGTATACTTCTGTCCCCAACCCTTTAAATGTTTTGCTATTAATACTTATTTTTAATATTTGTCCAATATTTCAACCATATATTCCATAATACTATTAAAACCATACAAAAATATATTTTACCCACTCTTTTCATACCTTTATCTACTATGGATTTCGTGTTTATTTCAAGTGTTACTTGTGTACTAAATTTGAAATTAATATTTCATCTTTTTCGAGAGTTCCCGCGCCAACAGATAGCCAGGTAGTTTGACCGACAGAAATTGGAAAATGTTTTTCTTAATTTAGGAACCCTGAAACGTGAACAAAAGAAAAAATCTCGGAGGACAATTTTTTCGCGAATGTAATAATTCCTTTTAGCAAGTGAAGTAAAAATATATCATCCAAAACAATTAGAAATACAGCATTAAATAACCGGTCAAGTGCAAGTTGAACTTATGCAATTAGTGTTCCGTACGTATTGTTGATTGGAGGTATAAAATGATCAGGGACTTCATAAAACACATCTTAAATGAGTTTTCAACAAGGTTTGTTCCAATCTTTAGTGAAAACTGATGACCTTGAAACTTTTTTTTTATATAGCAGGTAAATTATTAAAGGTAAGTCAAAATTTTTTGATCAGTACTTTTTGAGATAAAAGGAGGGGAGAGGGGAATTAAGACTTGACTGTTATATTAGAGACTTGCCAAACTGTATACAGTGTCCATTCAAAGCTTTTTGCGAATTGGTTAACGAACATTTTTATTATTCTATGCACCAGATTGGATCAATTATTATAATGATTTGCAACTGTTATTTTGAAACCCCCAACATATTGAAATTTGTAAAGGAATTAAGGGAAAATTGATTTTTTGCACAAGTTGTCAGTTTGAAAAACCATATTCAAGATATTGTTGTATTTGAACAATCAATGAGGCTGAAATGTGGAAAAACCTTTAAAACTTTCTGTGTAAAAATGCGGCTTTTAATAACGGAAATGTATAAAGAATTTATTATGTCAGAGCCATATTCTCGATAGTACTCTTTGGCTGGTGAAGAACCTGACACTTAAGATTGATCATTATATTTTCAGTTAATAGATCACATTCCACTATGTCAAAAAGCAGCACAAGCATGTAAAGATTTTTTAAAAACAAAAGTGTGAGTGTGAATTGACAGCATTAGATAATAACCAGTCAAGTGCAAGTTGAACTTGCACAATTAGTGTTCCGTACGCTAATTGCTTTTAAAATAAAAAATTTTGTTACGGTGGTATAAAATGATCAGTGACTTCACAAAACACACCCCAAATGAGTTTTCAACAAAGTTTGCTTGCGATCTTCACTGAAAACTTTTTTTATATAGCAGGTAAATTATTAAAGGTAATTCAAAATTTTTGAGATAAAAGGAGGGGCAGCGACTTTTCGCGATTTTTTAAAAATAATACAAAGAAAAGTGTGCGTAAGCCTTACATTATATATATTTTTGAGCTCATATTTTTACAAGCTTTCATTTGACACCACACTCGGTGCCCTAGTAAAATTTTTTTTTTCACTTCTGATTTCACCCCCAAATCTAATCCCTCAACTCAAAATTTAACCTTCAAAATCACACGACTCTGATGAGGCCATCAATTCCTATATTAGTACCAAATTTCTACTTTTTATGTCAAATAGTTGCGGAGAAAATCGGGTGTGACCGGCGGACAGACGGATAGACGGACAGACGGGCAGATGGACAGACGGACAGACACAGAAGGGATTTTATAAGTGTTCCGTACGGAACATTAAAAATAAGTCCGAATCATTAAGTGGTCTTAAAAATCGGTAAAGTGATTTAACCAGTACCTTCCTTGCAAACATGTAGTGCTAAAATAAGTACTGAATTTGACTTTCTCAAGTAAGAGAAAGTAAATTTCCGTATTATAAATAAAATCATATAACATGTCGACACTCACTTCTTTCACCATCTTTCTTTGAAAGGATATCGCTCAAAACTATAGGTTTTATCCCTATTTCAAATATTATATAGGCCGACAGCCTGACAGTCCGACAGACAGACCGATGTCAAGGAGAATATATAATTTTCGCGATCTAAGGATATTTAAACGTAAAGAAAAGCAAAATTGCAGGTGATAATTCTTTCCTATTAGCAAGGGATCTAAAAACAATAATTTATTTACTGTGCAACAGGTAAGCAAATTTCGGCTAGTTTAACTGTTTGTATTTTTAAACTTTTTCTATAATTCACTTAACATTTTTTAAGTAACCAGACATCTCTCTTCTACATTGTATTCCTGTTAAAATTGAGAATAATGAAAAAGCAAGAACAGTCAAATGGAAGTATATTATGATATATGTGCAACCACCTTTCTAAACCTCTATGTCATTCCTTTCATCTTGTATAGTTCATTATAAACGATTAACTAAATTTTTTTTAAACCTACCGATCAAAAACCAGGCCAATAGGATCGAAAATAACAGAAATATAATGTAATGTTTCATTCCCATGACTCCAGGGACTCTGAATAATACCTATGGCACAATAAAAACGAAATCACTCTTCTAACTCCTTTCCTCACCTCTTATATGTTGCCTATTTAGTAAATAAATGATTATGCTTACAATTTTTTTATTATCACAATCAAAAACTTGAAAAAATTCCTATAATATTATTGAAACGAAAAATGAGAGTAATGAAAAAATAACTTAATTTTCAGATTCTCCTACTCAACAAACCCCAAGAAAGGCTAATATCATCATATATAGGAACCAACCCCCCTTTAACCCTTACAAATTTTACTATAAATAATATGCTTAAAACTTGTCCAGTACGTCAACCAAAAAACCTGTAAATACCTCAAATTACTGTTGAAATTATAAAATATTAAACTACCTCCGGTGAAATGAACGATATATAGGAAGCAACCCCCTCGAATTTCCTGCCCCACCCTTTCGCCTCTTTATATGTTTTACTATATATATTTATGCATAAAATTTGTTTATCATTCAACAAAACCAGGAAAAACCTTTTAAAATTTATCGACCTCCTTGGCTAGAAGGAATCATTGGAAAACTACTCAGTATATATCTCCACTACACCAAACACTTTATTTTTGCACTCGACGCTCGTTTCGCTAACCATGTTAGCTTCACCAGGAGCGATGATTGAGTCAATCATCGCTCCTGATGAAGCTAACATGGTTAGCGAAACGCGCGTCGAGTGCAAAAATAAAATGTTTTTTGTAGTGGTAACATATACTGAGTAGTGTCATTGTGCCAAAGATTCCGCATTCCCAACTTAATTATTGGAAAACCATAGGCTATATTTCCTTGTTAGATGTTATCTGCGCACTACCTTTCAAAATAATATCTCATTTTATTTGATATCTATCGCGCCAACAGGACGACAGACATACAGATCTGTAGACCGACAAACCGACATACAGTGAGCCAGGAATTTGATTTTTTGTTCAAAATTGTCCCTGTGCCCTCAATTATTAACGAAATCAGACATTTTTTTTTTATACACTTAAGTCAATTCCTGACAAACATAAGGAAGCTGGTTTGTAAAATATAACCGCAAAATTTTTTAAAATTGCAAAGAGCAGCACGATACAGGGAGGAGAAATTTCGAAGTTCACGTAATTTCAAGTTTACAAGTTCAAAACTGGTTCATCGGGAGTTTCTGGGGTCACTGAATTTTCGGTGTCAATTTGATCATATACACCCTTTTAAGGAGTGAAAATGGGGGCTGGAGGGAAGAAGTGGCTATGTTTTTCGTGCTCTAGGAACAATTTTTCAGGAATTGCAAGGAAAGCAAAAACCTCGAAAAACTTTCAAAATAATATTGAAATTATGTAATATTTAACGAACCCCACTCCTTTTACCCTCTTCTTGGGTTGAAATTAGAGGTAACGGAAAAAATAACCTGATTGTTGAATTCTTCGATTTTAAAATCATCAAAAACGACATACAACAGGAACAACATGCAACATACATAGGAAACCATCCCTTTAATCTACTTCCACACACTTTTGACCCTTTTCATGTTTTATTATAAATATATATGCAAAATCTTTGTTTATTATCTCAACCAAAAACCATGAAGATTTATACCATATTACTAGTAAAGCTTGATAAAATTTATTGATTCTTCTCGTCTCCTCAGCGATATCGCTCAGATGAAAACTACACTGCTCTTTTCTTTATTAGGTATTATATATATACCAAGTTTGAAATTGATATCTCATTTCGTTCGAGAGTTGTTCCGCCAACAGACCGACAAACCAACAGACCGACGGAAATGAGCGACTATGTTTTTCGTGATCTAGGAACCCTAAAATCGGAACAAAAGCGAAATTCTCGAAGTCTTATTTTTTCACTAATACACTATTTTCCTTTAGCAAGAAAAGCAAAAACCTAGAAATACTATGCATTATTTAACAACTCTCACCCTTTTTATCCCCTTCTTAGGTTAAACGAAAAAATAACCTAATTTTTGAATTCTTCGACTCTATAAGCCTCAAAAAGGCCATACAACGCTCTATATAGGAAACAAACCCTCCAATCTCCCCCCCCCCACCCCTTTGACCCCTTTTATGTTTTACTATAAATATATATACATAATATGATTATAGTAAAACAAAACAACACCAAAATACAAAAAGCTAGAACAAATTACCCCATTAGTATTAAAATTATACAAAATTTATCAACCTCCACCCCATTCACTCCTTCGTTGAGCAATATCATTCAATAACTATAGGCTTTAACGCCTTGTTAGGTATTATAGACGGGTCTGGGAAAAAGTTCGTGGCTTTTTTTAGTAAAATTCAACTGGTTTTCTTATAGTGTGAAAATGAATTTATTTAAACCAAATATGCTCCATTATTATCAACAATGTTTTCGCCATTTTTCGGGTAGAGCCATGATCCCATCGGTGAAGAACTTCTGTGGTTTCTGGTTGAAAAACTGAATCAAGTGGTTTTCACAGGCTTCTTTTGAAAGCAGCTTAATTCCATTGAGAGAGTTCTGCAGAGATCGGAACAAGTGATAGTCAGAGGATGTTATATCTGTGTTATACGGTGGATGCATCAAAACTTCCCAACCAAGCTCTCGCAATTTTTGACGGATCATCAAAGAAGTGTGTGGTCGGGCGTTGTCATGATGGAAGACAACACCTTTCCTATTAATCAATTCGGGCCGTTTTCTTTCAATTGCCTGGCGTAATCTTTCTAGTTGTCCATAGTAGAGTTGTGAATCAATCGTCTGACCAACTGGAAGTAGCTCATGGTGGACGATTCCCTTCCAGTCCCTCCCACACACACAGCATCACCTTTTTCGACGTCAATCCTGGCTTCGCGAACGCTTGTAACGGTTCACCATTCCTCGTCCACGATCTTTTACGCTTCCGATTATCGTACGTGATCCATTTATCATCACCGGTTATGACACATTTCAGAAATGGTTCGATTTCATTGCGTTTCAGCAGCGCATAGTAGATGTTAATTCGGTCTATCATGTTATTTGCGCTCAACTCATGAGGAACCCATACATCGAACTTCTTTTTGTAGCCAGCTTTGTGTAAATGGTTCAAAACCGTTTTGTGGTCAATGCCTAGCTCCATACCAATATCGATACTGCTGATATGCTTATCTTGTTGGACTTTTTCAAGAATTTCATCCGCTTTTTCAGTGATTGGACGACCAGAGCGTAACTCATCTTTCACATCAAAATTACCAGAACGAAAACGAGCGAACCATTTCCGCGCAGCAGATTTTGATAAAGTACCTTCACCGTACACAGCACAAATTTTTTCACAAGCCTGCGCAGCGTTCTTCCCTTTGTCGTAATAATATTGCAAAATATAGCGCAATTTTTCATTACTTTTCTCCATTTTCAAACGCAAACAACTTTCCCAAACCACTCAAAGTAACGCTCGAAGTGTCACCTTTCCAACGAGCGTTTAGTGGTGTCGCTGCGATCTGTGTTTCTTGAGTTATTTGAAATTGACGCCATCTATCGGGAAAAACGCCACGAACTTTTTCCCAGACCAATATATGTACCAAGTTTGAAGTTGACCATTCATTTCGTTTGGGAGTTAAGTGCCAACGGACCGACAGACCGACAGCCTGATAACCCGGTAGCACGACAGACCAACAGACAGACCGACTGAAATAAGTGGCGGTGGTGGTTCTCGGAATGTGATTTTATCACGAATACAATACTTTTCCTAAGCAAGGAAAGTAATAGATCTTTTTTTCTAATGTGTGGCTAGACTATTATTTTTCTGATATCTTGTATTATTTATTATGAAATTAAAAACAAACTATTTTTCGTGATTTAAAAACCATAAGACCCGAAGAAAAGAAAAGTTTCGGAGAATATAATACCAAATATCTTTTGTTTTTATGATTTTGACA
>CM032449.1:77307878-77333098 GCA_019049505.1 Pachyrhynchus sulphureomaculatus | reverse complement strand
AAAAATATTTCCACTATTTTATCCAAAAAATCATTTTAATAATTTTATAGGTGTTCCCATTAGTTTACTATTTTAGTTTAATTAGTTCCGGTTGATTAAGTCGTGCGTTTCCTGCTCTTTTTTGTTAGCTGTGGTTAACCATATTATTTTAAAAATAAAAATATTATCTAAGAAAACACAACATTGTGTATTATTTAATAAACCACATCATTTTGTTAAAATCCTCTTAAAGATTTTTTCTGTGGTTAATTTGTATTACATGAACAATTATAAATTTGCGATAGTAAATCAAATACACCATATCGAATATTTTTGATAAAAAAATCCAAACTATCATAATAGGGATTTTATTCATTGTCAATGACAATTTGCTATCGTAAACTTAAAGAGAAAGCATTGTTTATTATTACTGGATAGAACTATAGGATGGAAACACATAAAATTGTTTTTAATTTGAAAAGATCTTGTTCATTTCGGACATTTTTCTTAACTCATTTTATGAAGATAATATGGTGCGCAAAAAAACCTAACATTTTCGAACCAGCAGCTGGTCATAACGAGTTGTTTCTAAAGCTCACATTCATATTCGTTCCTTGCGCAGCTTCTAGACGTTCAATTCATTTTATATGATGTTTTCCGTTTCATAGTCAAAAACATCACTCCTTGAGTTCCATTTAAGAGTGCTTTGAAAATCACTAGACAACTTCTAAGAATTATTATTTTTGGGTTTGAACTTTCGCCAATTTTTTTATGTTAGAAGTACTATCTTAATTGTTTAAAAGTCTTTTTTATGTTAAAAAACGTGATTTAAAAAATTAAAATTCTTAAATGGGGTAAAGCTTTTTAATATACTAAAATATTTTAAATAATTAACATTAAATAACGTTAAATAGAGTCTGGTGTGTTTCTAAATAAAAAAACAGTTAGATTAAATGTTAAAATTTGAATTTCTTTAATTGGAAAACGGCTTCACATGAAAAATAATAATATTTTTAGCACTCAAGAAATATAACATGAATACTAAAAGTCGGTCTTTTGTCAGAAGCGATCTGTTTTGCTAACGAAATAACACTCTAGGGCTCAGGAGCTTTAGTGCTATGTTGTCAAAAGTAACCACTTAACTAACCATAAGTTTCATCTGCTTACTTTATCGACCACCAAGTAACACTATTATTGACATATCACTTGAAAAGAGTACCGATTATTTACAGATTAATTATCGAAATACTGGAATCGCCATTCTAGACGTTTACATGTTTGTCCACAAATGTTCACTACATCAACTGGCTTAAGAGTTCAAATAACACTGACAAGACCGTAAAGCTGAATCTTTTTCAAGTAACTATGGCGTTAACCAGGTTATTAATGAGTCAACTCAAATTTCTGGCCTTGATAGAGAGTTAGCTAGCCTTCTTAAGCTATTTTTGATCACAAACCAGGAGATTTACACTATTACTGTAAATACGCCGTTCAATATCGAGGGTTTACCAACTGACTGCAAATAAATATTTAAACTGTGTAAAATTTGGCACTATATATCCGCTAAATGGGAAGAACTCGAGAAATATTTTGGAACTTTCCCATAACTAGACATTTGTTTCAGTTCTGATGACCTATGTGATAAAGATAATTTTGATGTCTTTTTGCTTGGCATGAAGCTTACTTTAATTTTTAAAAGGAATGTTTCAAAGATAGATCTTGATCAGTTGCAGATGGAAAAGCAGTACTAGCTTCCAAACATGTATTCCGACAGTGGCGTGAAAACCCTAACTTCATAAACGGCAACAAGTTTGTTAGTGAAACAGATAATAATAATAAATGAATAAACTATAAATTATCGAACCAATATATATATATATATATATATATATATATATATATATATATATATATATATATATATATATATATTATATATATAAATAAGCGCTACAGGCCATGAAGGCCTAGGGTTTAGTAAAACTTGTGTCCTTTTCCCTCCTTCCCTCTTCCATCATTCGGCGTCCAAGTATTGCTGGATCGTATGTCTCCATTCTATTCTGTTCTGCGCCTTCGTCCTCCAGTCTCTGACCCCTATGGCTCTTAAATCCTCCTCAACATGTTGCAACCATCTCCCCCTCGGCCTTCCCTCCTTCACGCACCCACAGGCTTCATCGCCAGCACCCTTTTCGGCAGTCTCTCTCTTGTCATACGTTGTACGTGTTCTAACCATCTCATTCTTTAGCGCTCTTATAAAAGATGTGATTCTAGGTCCGTCATATAAGTCTTCCAGTTCCTGATTTGCCTGTCTAGTCCGCCCTTCCGGTGTGTTTCTTCCTCCATAGATCACTCTCAACATCCTTCTTTCCCACCTCTCTAGCGTCTCTTCCTCCAATTTGTTCATTACCCATGTTTCACATCCATAGGTGACAGTAGGTCTTATGACCGATGTATGAATCGTCAGTTTTGTCTTTCTAGAGACGTACTTTGATTTCATTAGAGTGTTCAAGCTCCCACATTTTTTGGTTGCCCTTTGCTATTCGCGCCTTCAATTCGCTCCCCTCATGCCCGTTTTTCTTCCAGCAGTACCCCCAAATATATAAATCTATCCACTCTCTCAAATTTATATTCCGTTCCATCATAGGTCACTACATTAGGTTCTTTTTCTTTCTTAGTTTCTGTGCTTCCTGCTATCATATACTTCGTTTTCTCAGAGTTGATTTCTAAACCATACTTACTTGCCTCTCTTATTAGTCTTTTCGTTCTCTTTACCAGTTCTCTGCTAGACTTTGCTATCAACGTCAAGTCATCCGCATATGCTATATACTGGTGCTCCTTATTAAAAATTGTACCGTTAGCCTCTAGGCTGCTCTCTCTTATTATCCTTTCTAAAACTAAGTTAAAAACGTCGCAGACAGTGGGTCACCCTGTCGTTATCCCTTTTCCACTATAAACTCCTTTGATTCCAGGCCGTTCCACACTATTTTATTGGTCGTTTTTTCTAGAGTCATTTTAATTAGTCTGATTAGTTTTGTTGGTATTTCTAAATGGAACAAAGTTTGATACATTCTGTCTCTTATAATTCTATCATAAGCCTGCCGGAAGTCTATAAACAGGATATGTAAAGCTATTTTATGTTCGTAACACGTAGTTTGAATTTCTTTAACAGTGAATATCTGATCTGTTGTGGATCTGTTACTTCGGAAACCCGCTTGGTATTCCCCCATTCTTTCTTCTGGAAACCCGTTCAATCTCTTCCGCAATACCTTTGCCAGAATCTTATAGCAAGTATCTAGCAGAGCTATTCCTCTATAATTTTTGCATAGCATTTTATCACCTTTTTTGTGTAGTGGACTTATAAGGGCCTTGGACCATTCTTTTGGCATTACCTCCTGTTCCCACACTTGCTCTATTAGTAGAAATAGTTTCTCATGCAGTTGTTCGCCTCCTGCCTTTAACATTTCAGCACTTATTTCGCTTTCACCTGACTTTTCGTTGTTTTTCATTTCATTAATTATAGCTTTGATTTCTCCTCTTGTTGGCTTACTCACCATATTCCCATCATCGTCCATTGTTCGCTCTTTTACCTCATTTTCTGTTTCTCCCCATTCAACAATACCTCGAAATACCCCTTCCACTCATCCATTATTTTATCTGGCTCACTTATTAGTAGTCCTGTATTAGTTCTAAGGTAGCTGGTTCGGCTATGGTATCCTTTGTTCATTCGTTTTACCTCCTGATAGAAGCTTCTCAATTCCTTATTAACGAATCTTTCCTCTATGTTTTTCAATTTTTCTTCATTGTATTGTCTCTTCAGTCTTCTGCATGTTTGTTTGAACATTCCTCAAAATTCACTATATTCTTGAATATTATCTTCATTTGTGTTCATTACCATTTTCTGCCGTGCTTTTTTCTTGGCCTCTGCTAGTGCGCTGCACTGGCCGTCGAACCAGTCTTTGGTTTTTACTTGTCTCTCCATCCTTTTTAACGCTGTATCACCCGCTAGTTTCACTGCTGTTTTTGTTTGTTCTCATATTCGCTCTACTTGCGTGCTTGTTTTCTGCTGATGTAAAACCTTACTTATTTCTTCCTTGTACATTTCCTTCCTTTTGTGATCTTGAAGACTGCTCACATTATATGCCCTTCTCTTTTTGTTTGAGACTTTTATGACTTCCTCTTTATATTTTCCCTTGCATGTAATTCTCACTAGGAAGTGATCGGAGTTACAGTCCGCTCCCCTCATACTTCTTACCTCTGTAATAAAACTTCTATATTTCCTCTCTATCAAAACGTGGTCTATCTGGTTGATTGTTCTTCCATCTGGCGAGGACCATGTTCCTTTATGTATTTCTTTCCGTTGTAACTCGGTACTTTTGATTATCATATTTTTTTTTCCATTGCAAGGGTTACCAGTCTCTGTCCATTATCACTGGTTTCATCGTGCTTACTGTTCTTGTTCTTTCCCACTATTTGTCTATACATCATTTCTTTCCCCACTTTTGCGTTATATATATATTATATATATATATATATATATATATATATATATATATATATAATAATAAAAGAACTAAAAATAAACTTCTTGCTAGTCTTAACAGATCAAGATCTTTTTATTCAGTTGCTAAGACAATCAGACAAAATTTCACTGATTCAAGGGTATCACCATTTGCACGGTCATACAATATTAATAGCAGCAACATCTTCGGAGAAAGCCGAACCTCTTTACTGTCACTTTACAGGGAAAACACCACCAGCTATTCCTAATATGCAGGCAAAATTGTCGGTTATTGTTTTCATACTACGAGTCATAAAATGCACATTGATGAAACTAGACCTATATTACACATAACTGTATTGTTTTGGCCGATACTTGGTGGAGATCCATTAA
The DNA here is from genome assembly GCA_019049505.1 of Pachyrhynchus sulphureomaculatus. Classification (NCBI taxonomy): domain Eukaryota; kingdom Metazoa; phylum Arthropoda; class Insecta; order Coleoptera; family Curculionidae; genus Pachyrhynchus; species Pachyrhynchus sulphureomaculatus. The sequence continues at coordinate 77,328,228 of CM032449.1, read as the reverse complement.
GCTTAAGTTAAGTGAACAGTAAAATAAACAATTTTTTTCATTTACTCCACATATACCACATTTATATGTGGAGTTTACCAGTAAATGAAAAAACTCTTTGTTTTACTGTTCACTTAACTGAAGCCTATATTACACATCTTTAGAACAACGCAACTGAATATTATGAAGTCTCGAGTGGTCGTGTTTAATATATCCAAGACACAGGCTATATTTAATACGACATATTGTTATATAAGCTACGCATTTATGATCTGACCGAAAGGTTCTGGTTATAGCTCTCTATAATTTTCAGAAATCAGTCTTACCAAGTAGCAGTTAATATATTTCTTTCCGAAATTTTCACCATCAACAGCGACATGCCCTAAAGCTCCATACCACAGTAAATATAAAACACAGTAGCGACAGTCAGACTTGGCACCTTTGATTTCAAGGGGTTCGAGTTTGTAATGATCACATGACCTGTCGCCATATTGCTGGTATGATGCCCGCAAGTTATTGAAATATTCAAATTCCTTTCTTCAAGAAAAATCCCATTCTGTAGAATAAAAATGAATTTTGTTAATTGAAAGGAAGAAAAAAATGAGAAAAGTTTTTTTAAGAAACATTTTTTTATGAAGTTCTTATTAAAACAGATATACAAAAACAGGGAAAAAGGCAAAACAAACAAGGAAAAAATACATTTGGCTTCAACGATTTTTGTACGTTATTCATTTAAATATCTCATTGTTGAATTTATATTTCTCAACTATTAGAGAACATCTTCAGCTTCGTGCGTAAATGTAAACAATCATGCTGCTTATATTTCAGCGAATCCCAGTAATCTGAAGAGATTGAAAATAATATAATTACCGTTTTAAGATGAGATCGTCTTTCTTCTGAACTTAAAAAAGAAGGGTACACACTTTTTGCTCCATTTTATCATTAGTTAAATCTAATGACTTTTCCTACCTATGTACTACTTATATAAAAAAATTAAATCCAAGCACTAATTTATTCAAACCCATTCGTGCTGGAGAATTTCTACCTCTGCATGTTCAGATTGAATTTTGAAAGTTTGATTAGCGAATTTTAGCGGATAATATAACGTAACTCTAGCGAACAATTGAATATAAAAAATTTCGGAAAGTTGGAACAAGATTCATTTTCATCAGCTTCATGTGTATCTTGAAGGAGTCTACGAAGGTGATTTTGTGTGTTTCATCGTTCGGATCTAGAGACACATTTATTATCTTCAGATTGGATCATGTAAAATAGTCACTGTATCTTACTTCCATCATTTAAAGGAATTCCAATTTCCTTTCCCAAATTGATGACTGGATAAGTATGATTTTGCAATCGATTTTTAAGGTTATTGAGAAAAATTGAAATTGTGAAATGCAGGCTACATACTCTATATGGGTTATATAGTTCTTCAATATCCAAATTAACACCTGGCCGGTCACACGTGATAACCTTAATTCTGCTGAATTCAGAAAAAAAAGTAGAATTGGAATAACATAAACCAATTTTTAACGATGATAAAACGTCAACTGTTTTACAAATAAAATGTATCTCAATCAACAAAATTACCGTATTCTTTATATAATATATTGCATAATAGAAATAAAGAATTATGAATAAATTATCTATTAGGATCTTTGGGAAATCTAAAAAAAAAAACTAACTCCTTTAGAGATATCACGTATATTTTTACAAGCACTAACAGCACAACAAAAACTTCCTCTTGACATCTTTTTTATAATTATTTTCAGTTATAACGTCAAACGAGTCAATTACTTATTGAAAAATTATTAAAAATGAATTTTGGACCACGTTATAAAAAGATTCTCCTTGAATTCCAAATGTAAACGCAACCAGAGACCGCGCTGGTAGCTATGTTATTGGTATCATAGGAGATGCATACGTGATAAAAAACAGGACCTTAAAATTTTCTTGAGCGTCGCTACTGCGTTTTATGTTTACTGTGCCCATACTCCTACTCTATTCTCTATATTAATAACATAGGCCGACAAAATTTGACCAAACCTTTTACCCAGAAACCAGAATATATTTTCCGCTGAATTCGGATCCGAGGTCAGAATTTCTCTGATGACTCCCTCCGGTTTTCGAGATATTCTAACCTAAAAGTGCAAAAATTACGTGTTTTTGACATATTTGAGGTAGGTAATTTTTTGTTATCAAATCATTAATGGGCTCGGAAAGAACTACTCTTCCTCCTCAAAACGCATTTAGATTTGTCCGGACATCTTTTTTCATCTTTGAGAAATCGTATGTTGAAATTAAATATTTCAAGTTATTTCTCGATTTTTGGAAAATGAAGGGCATCGAATAAATATAATTCTTCGACACATCTTCAGTAACGATTGTTAATTTATGGTGAAGGATGTTTCAAATTTGACTTATTTTGAGTTTAATAAATAAATAGAAAAGTTAATGCGTCGAAGAATTGTATTTATTCGATGCCTTTAATTTCTAAAAATCGAGAAAGTTTTTTCAAAGATAAAAAACGATATCCAGACTAATCCAAATGCGTTTTGAAGAGGAAGAGTAGTTCTTTCGGACCCCACTAATGGTTTCATAAAAAATATTACCTTTCGATGTAACATAACCTCAAAATATCTCTCGAAAAACCGTGATTTTCGAACTTTCAGGTTAGAATATCTCGAAAACAGGAGTCATCAGAGAGATTCTGACCTCGGATTCGGATTTAGCTCGTCAAAAACCAAAAAGTATATTCTGGTTTCTGGGTAAAAAATTTTTCGCTCTGTGTAATTAGATGAAAAAAAAAATGAAAATAAATTCTATAGCTTTGCTGATAAGAGTATGCTTATTCTTTAATTAACTCTGAAAGTTCGAACATCAGTCGCCCGTACAAATATCCGCGAATAACAATAAGTTATATAACTTAACAAAGATCTAGAAGAAATTATTCAAGTTTGTAGATATTAACTTGGGAGCAAATATATCTTGGCGTGATCATATTGTATGAATAGAAAGCAAATTTCGCCAGAGCTGGGAATATTATTTTATTTTGTACTAGAAAGCTTTATACTCCACAACAGTTTTTAATGAGATTCAAAGCTCAAATTGGACCATCGGTAAAATACTGTGCCCATATTCGGCGCTCTGCTGGCAGACAAACTATGCATGTATTAGATTTTATATAGAAGGAAGCTATTCTCCTGACTGTGCACCTGCAACTTATCAGTAATGTTGGTTCTTTAGAATATGATAGAAACGTATTTTATAAATATTTTTATGGCAACTGTTTGATGGACGGAGTCCGCTTAATTCTTTCAAAACGGTGCATGCTAGGGATCCACTTAGCCTTAATACATATGTCACTCTTTGTTCTACCAACTTTGAGAATTCTTTTACGTACTCAAAACTGTGTTTACCACAGGGAACAAACTACAGCGCATCATAAATAACATAATTTTCAACTGTCGCGCAGGTGCCGCTTTTGTAGCGGTTTAGGGATTTTCCTGTAGCATATATGACGTATAAGTAAAAAAAACATGCATATACTTACGCAATTTAATTGTTCTATTGTAATATTTAGGAGGTCTGTAAAAGTCTGGTTTTTAAATTTTTTAGCCTTTTAATAATAAGAAAATAATCTGACGTAACTCGTTTGCGTAGGAAGCCGTGTCTCTCTCTCTCTTTCAATCCTTTCACCCCAATAGGAATATCGGTGACACTATGCAGTTGCTGCCTCAACAGTCAATCTTCAAGTATCTCGATCCCGCGCGACTTGACTTGACTCGTGCATACCCATTCCAAGGAAAGATCTTACTTGGTTGGTCAAACCATCTTGTCGGAGACCGTTTTCTTGATCTTTTACCTTCTTTTACCTAACTTTCTCGTTGCTACAAGCCCTCCATGGCATCTACCCTCCTTCATAATGTGACCAAAACACTTCAGGTACTGTCCATTAAGTCTATTTGAAAGTCGATCATTTATACCAAGTTCTTCAAGAACAGATACATTAGCACGTTGTTCGGTATATGATACTCCGAGGATTCTTCGATATGCCCACATCTCAAACGCATCGATTCGTCTTTTATCAGCTTGTTTAATGGTCCATGTTTCCGATGCGTAAGTTGCCGTGTATATTACCGTAAAATTTTGAAACTTAATTTTGCTTGTGTTTGAACGATAATATGTTTGTAATAAATTAACTGCATTAAGCAGAAATTGGGTTAATGGTTGTATGACCGTTAGGAAATACAACTAAGTGTTTATAGTCATTTCATTTTAATTTTTACTATCTATAAAAAATAAGGAAAGTGTGTTAAATTGTGATGTATAATTTGTAATAAGTTAGTTTCCGAAAGCAAAAAATAACTATAATGTTATATAGTTATATATATAATTTTAAACTACATTTTGGTCCAAATATTATTAGTATTATAGCCTGTGTGTTCACATTTGAGTGCATAGCATACCTACATACTTATTTAGCATATCTTAATTTTGTCTTTTAAAAATAAAAGTGACTCCAACAATTGTTTACTAATCGTTATCTTTGGTATGTGATCAATTCTTTTGTGTGATTTTAATATGTGATTTTAAAATAATTTAAATCACTCGATTATATGAAGTGTTCAAATTAGTTTTGGTTGTTTGAGGTTAAACAGGACATTTCTAAAAGCTTTTTCCCAATATTGAAATGGGCACAGGTTTCTGATTCCTGTTATGTAAAACGAATTGAGACATTCGAAAAATTTTATAACTATGACGAGATTGATTTCTCGCGAAATAAACGTTATAGTCTCAAGATATTTACCTTATTTAACTTGTGGCCCACCTTGACTTAAAAATTATTACAAAACCATCTGACAATTGTTCTGTTTTAAAATAATATATATATATATATATATATATATATATATATATATATATATATGTATATGTATATATTATATATATATATATATATATATATATATATATATATGTGTATATATATATATATATATATATATATATATATATATATATATATATATATATATATATATATATAGATATATATATATATATATATATATATATATATATATATATATATATATATATATATATATATATATTATATCTTCTTCCTTTCTTCTTTTTAGCCCGTTTCCCTCCATAATTGGACGAAGGCCTCCTTCATTGATTTCCACCTCGTTCTGTTTTGAGCTGTCTGTATCCATTCTAGTCCGGCCACCATTTTTATATCGTTATACCATCTGTCAGGTGGTCTTCCTTTATTTCTTCTATATTCCCATGGTCGCCTCTGGAGTATTGTTTTTGTCCACCTGTTTTCTTGTGTCCTGACAAGGTGTCCTGCCCAACTCCGTTTTAAATTTGCCATTCTTTCAATGACATCTGACGCTTTTGTTTTTTCCCTGATCCTGGTGTTAGGTTTTTTATCTAGTAGTAAAATGCCTTTTTCGTTCCATGGCTCTTTGTGTGACTTTTAGTTTGTGAAAGTGGGTTCCAATTTTCGCTTCCGTAGGTCATTATGGGTAGGATACATTTATCGAAAACTTTTGTTTTTAGATGTTAAGCGATGTTTCTGGAGTTTAGAATAAAACCGAGCTTACCGAAAGTTACCCATGCCAATCGATATCGTTTAATTTCAGTTATTTGACTGTCTCGGCCAAGCTTAAGTGTTTGTCCTAAGTATATGTACTCATCCACGTTTTCAACTGTTACGTTTTCAACTTGTAATGTTTCGTCTATATCTTGTTGTTCTGGCGTCATAGTCTTTGTTTATTTAATTTCATCCTCATGCCGATCTTTTCTGCTTGCTGCTTGTGTATTATTTCAATTGTGTTATTGTTATTTAGGTTTTCGAGGTCGTTTAATTTATTTTCAACAGCTTGTTTAAATTCTTCTTTTTTGTTTTCGATGTCCTGTATTCTAATTCCTGTGTTTTTCCTTTTAAATCTTTTTTGACGTTCCATCTTGGTGTTAATTATTACTTTGGCTCTTAAAAGTCGATGGTCATTTCCTGTGTCAAAATGGTTCAGGTCATGAATGATGTTTTTATTACTACTTAGGATAAAATCAATTTCATTTTTTACCTGGCCATTTGGACTTATCCAAGTTATTCATTGTATATAATCTGTTTTCATTTAAAAATTCAATCAATCTATCCCCTCTTTCGCTCCGCTGCCCTAATCCGTATTTTTCGCAGTATTCATCTTCCGCCTTTCTCCATACCAAGTTTCGTATTTAAAATCTCCGATGATCATAATATACTGTTTTCTCCCTTTAACAGGTCCGTCTATTACGGTTCTAAGTTGGTCGTAAAATTCATCTATTTCTTGTTTCTCATGGGTTGTTGTAGGTGCATATATTTGAATTAGCTTTAATTCACTTGACTTGTTGAATTGAAATATTATGTATGCTATACGATCTGATATGTATATATATATATATTATATATATATATATATATATATATATATATATATATATATGAGGGTTGTGTGGTAAGTACTTGGCCCCAGTCAGAGATGGCGCTACTACTATTTAAAAAAATAATATTTTTTTGTAAACATAACTTTTTCACAAGAATCTTGTCAAATTTTCAAGTCGCTGCTTGAGTGAGTGGCAGCCCTTTAAATAGAACAATAGAAAAAATTGACTATCAAGCAAGCAAAATATTTGTTTTTCAAAAAAAAAAAACGAAAGATGAGATAAAAATGGAACTCAGCGAAGTTTATGGGGACTCTGTACCCTCGTTATTGACTATAAAATATTTAACAGCTGAATTCAAACATAGACATACAAGCATTTTTAATTAAGAACGTCCAGGTCGTCCAAATGAGGTCGCCACATCATAAATGATTGAACAAATCTACGATATAGTAATATATGATCGGAGAGTGAAGGTGTGTGAGATTGTCGAGACTGTGGGCCTCTCAACCGAACGGGTGCAGAACATTTTAACAACTAATTTGGATATGCGAAAGCTTTTCCCAAGATGAGTGTAGCGATTGTTCACAACTGACAATAAACACGCACGTGTGACAACTTCAAAAATATGTTTGACGATGTTAAAGCGCAATCGAATGATTTTTGGGGTCGATTCATAACTGTTGACGAAACATGGATTCATCACAGCACCCAGAAATGAAAGAACAATCCAAACAGTGGGTTTTCCGTGGCGAACCGGCGCCAAAGAAGGCCAAGGTGACTTTATCGGCCAACAAAGTCATGGCCACAGTATTTTGGGATGCACACCTTGAAAAGGGCAATGGAGAGTATTATGTCAACTTATTGGATCGTTTTAACCATGCTACGAAAGCAAAATTTCTGCATTTAGCGAAGAAAAAAATTCTCTTTCACACTTGCGTTATAGCCATGACAAAATTCCATGAGTTAGGATACGAATTGCTTCCGCATCCACCATATTCTCCAGATTTAGCCCTCGGCGATTATTTCCCACTTCCGAATATGAAAAGATGGCCCGGAGGAAAGAAATTTGGCTCAAACGATGAGGTGATTGTTGACACGAATGCACATTTTGAAGGGTTGAAGAAATCTTATTTTTTAGATGAGATACAGAAGATAGAAAAACATTAGACTAAGTGTATCGAGGAGACTATGTTGAAAAATGAAATAAATTTTACACATAAAAATGTGTTTTTCTTGTCAAGGCCAGGTACTTATACAATTCTCGTATATATATATATATATATATATATATATATATATATATATATATATATATATATATATACATATATATATATATATATATATATATATATATATATATATATATATACATATATACATATATACATATATACATATATACATCTATATATATATATATATATATATATATATATATATATATATATATATATATATATATATATATATGAAAATTAGTTGGGGAACTCGGCAAAGGGCGCAACTAATTTCATATTTAAGAATTTTGTTAGATACGGCAACTTTTGCTTTCTTTCTTTATTTTATATATATATATATATATATATATATATATATATATATATATATATATATATATATATATATATATATGTATATATACCTGTACACATTCAAGACATGTATGTAAAAAAATTAGGCGAAACGTCAAAAAAAATAATAAATAATAATTTCATTACTGAACCTAAACACCCAATAATAGAAAAATCAGGTAATTAATAAAAATAACAAGATTCAAAAAAGAAAAACAAATTATAACATATACATATATATATATATATATATATATATATATATATATATATATATATATATATATATATATATATATATATATAACTTTTTGATGTATCTTGGGATATGGTTCATCAAATGAAAATCTTGGAGTTCTTTTGAATTTTTTTTTTATATTATTTTGACGTTTCGCCCCTGGTTTTGGGCATTTTCAAAAAACAGATTGCCTTGTCTAGAAATAAAATTAAAAATACATCACAGTCTTGCTTTAAATTACATCAATAACACTGGTTTACAAACATAACACGTATAATTATATAAATAAAAGGAAAAACACCGTTTTAAAAATTTTACATAACTTAGTTTAAATTTAATTTCTATTTACAAATTCCATATTTTTAAGTACCTCGAAAATAAGTGACCGTGATTAATGTATTTCAGTCGATGGTTAGTGTTAAGACTGGCGAAAAATATGTGTGTACGCTGGCGGACAACTATTTTACAGTATGATACCATTTTTGATGGTTTTTTATATTAATTTTGAAATGTTTTTATTTGCTTTTTTTTATTTATTTAATTGTTTATTTTTACTATTATTATTTAGTTTAAAGAAATTGGCACTAATTAGGTAAGATGTTATTGTAAATTAAACTTAGGTCTTTGATGTCAGTTCTGTCGTTTACCGTGTTTTTTTCCCTCCTTATTTCTATCATTTCTTTAATTATCAGTTTATGATAATTTTGGTCCTTATTTAGGATCTTGGTTTCTTTGTAATTAAAGCTATGATTTGTTTCGTTTTCGTGCTTGTTGAGTGCGGTTTTAGCGTTTTTTGTGTATTTGTGGCCGTTTAATCTATTTTTTAGCAGTTGACTAGTCATACCTATGTACTTTCTTGGACAATTTTCGCATGGGATAGTATATACTACGTTGGAGTCTTTTGTTATGGGTGTTCTATGTTTCAGTTTAGTGAATAGGGAATTTAATTTGTTGTAGGATTTGTGGCAGACAGATATGTCGTATTTGTTTAATGTGTATTTTAATTTTTCGGGTAGGTCTCTTATATATGGTAATGATATGTATTTTTTTTGTGTTTGGTTGTTTGGGTCCGGTTTTGTGTTGTTATCTTTTGTATTGTTATATAGTCGGTATGTGCGTTTTTTTATTATTTGATTTATGACATTTATTTCGAAGCCGTTTGATGATAGACTTTCTTTTACTTTTTTAAGGTAACCGGTCTAAATTGCGGAGAGGTCAATGTGATGGCACGATCGGTCAATCCCACTATTACACTTATTTTTTGAGATTTTGAGTGGTTTGAGTGATAGTTCAGATATCTACCTGACCACGTTGGTTTAGTGTACCACTTAGTTAGGATTTTGTGGCTCTTTTTCCCGCGTATGAGAGTCATATCTAGAAAGTTTATTTCTTCATTTTTTTCTTTTTCTATAGTAAATTGGAGTTTGTGATGGAATGCGTTGAACTTTTCGTGGATTTCGTCGACCTTATCTCTAGGCGCTGCCATGATGCAGTCGTCGACATAGCGCTTGAAGAATGCCATTTCGGGGTTTAGTTGTTTCATCACATTTTCCTCTAGGTATTCCATGGTAAGTTGAGCGATGGTGGCAGATATGGGTGATCCCATAGCACAACCATCCAGTTGTTTATAGAAGGAGTCATTAAATTGAAAATAATTTGTTGTAAGCGTTGTAGTAACTGCATCTATGAAGTTTTCTTTTGATAAAGTGATATACTCTTTTATAAGATTCCATTTTTCATTAAGAATTTTTATTACTAGATCGTTGGGGATATTTTGTATAGAGTGACACTACGTCGAGAGATAGAAGGGCGTAGTTTTGTGGTAAGTTTACGTTGTCAATGAATTTTTTAAAGGTGAAGGAATTTTTGACAAAAAAATTATTTTTTCCTATTATATTGGAGATACAGGTTGAAAGATATTTTGATAAGTTATAGAACGGAGATTGAATACATGAGACGATAGGTCTTAGTGGAATACCTTGTTTATGGATCTTGGGTAGACCGTACATTTTTGGAGCAATAGCATTATGTAGTGTTAAGTTTTTCATCTATTTCTTTTTTGTTGACAAATTTTTTTATTAGGGCATTATTTCTCTTTTCGTAGATAGTGGTGGGATCACTTTTTATTTTTTTGTGTCTGCTAGTAGGTTATTCATTTTTGAGTCATAATCTGTCTTATTCATTATGACTGTTTTATTGCTTTTGTCAGGTTTTAATATTATTATTTGGGGATTTTCTTTAACGAATTTCTTCGTTTGTGACAATTTTTTTTTTTATTAATGTCATTTTGCAGTCTGTTAGTTTTTATATTGCTATGTCTGATTTTTTTTTGGTGATTTGTAATTATATTAGTGGTTTCGGCTCTTATTTTGTTTTTAATTTCGTCTGGAATGTCTCTTATCCCGGATTCAATTGACGAAAATGTGATGAAACAACTAAACCCCGAAATTGCATTCTTGAAGCGCTATGTCGACGACTGCATCATGACAGCATCACAATCTCCAATTTACTATAGAAAAAGAAAAAAAAATGAAGAAATAAACTTTCTAGATATGACTCTCATACGCGGGAAAAAAAGCAACAAAATCCTAACTAAGTGGTACACTAAACCAATGTGGTCAGGTAGATATCTGAACTACCACTCAAACCACTCAAATCTCAAAAAATAAGTGTAATAGTGGAATTGACCGATCGTGCCATCACACTGACCTCTCCGCAATTTAGACCGGTTATTCTTAAAAAATAAAAGAAACTCTATCATCAAACGACTTCGAAATAAATGTCATAAATCAAATAATAAAAAAACGCACATACCGACTATATAACAATACAAAAGATAACAACACAAAACCGGACCCAAACAACCAAACACAAAAAAATACATATCATTACCATATATAAGAGACCTACCCGAAAAATTAAAATACACATTAAACAAATACGACATATCTGTCTGCCACAAATCCTACAACAAATTAAATTCCCTATTCACTAAACTGAAAGATAGAACACCCATAACAAAAGACTCCAACGTATACTACGTTGGAGTACAAATACACAAAAAACGCTAAAAACGCACTCAACAAGCACGGAAACGAAACAAATCATAGCTTTAATTACAAAGAAACCAAGATCCTAAATAAGGACCAAAATTATCATAAACTGATAATTAAAGAAATGATAGAAATAAGGAGGGAAAAAAACGCGGTAAACGACAGAACTGACATCAAAGACCTAAGTTTAATTTACAATAACATCTTACCTAATTAGTGCCAATTTCTTTAAACTTAATAATAATGGTAAAAATAAACAATTAAATAAATAAAAAAAAAAGCAAGTAAAAACATTTCAAAATTAATATAAATAAACCATAAAAATGGTATCATACTAAAAAATAGTTGTCCGCCAGGGTACACACATATTTTTCGCCAGTCTTAACACTAACCATCGACTGAAATACATTAATCACGGTCACTTATTTTCGAGGTACTTAAAAATATGGAATTTGTAAATAGAAATTAAATTTTTAAACTAAGTTATGTAAAATTTTAAAAGTATTTTTCCTTTTATTTATATAATTATACGTGTTATGTTTGTAAACCAGTGTTATTGATGTAATTTAAAGCAAGACTGTGATGTATTTTTAATTTTATTTCTAGACAAGGCAATCTGTTTTCTGAAAATCCCCAAAACCAGGGGCGAAACGTCAAAATAATATAAAAAAAAAATTCAAAAGAACTCCAAGATTTTCATTTGATGAACCATATCCCAAGATACATCAAAAAGTTTTATTTACATAAAGGTTCAAGAAATCAAATCTATATATATATATATATATATATATATATATATATATATATATATATATATATATATATATATATGTAATTGAACGGGGATAACCAATAAACCTAGGTGCTCATAATTTATTAACGTTTTGGCAATATATTGTCCTCGAGAAAACAAAGGTGTTTATCAAGGTTAATGAGTTAATATAATAGAACAATATAAGGACATATTTCTAATTTGTGTTATATTAACTAATTAAGAAGGACCCTAAATAAACACATTTATTTTTATGAAGGTAACATATTGCCGAAACAATAATAAATTATGAACACGTAAATATATTTTTGTTAAGCATGGACTACAAACCTCAAGACCCTATCATATATATGTTTATATATATATATATATATATATATATATATATATATATATATATATATATATATATATATATATATGTATGCAGTAACACACTGACGTGTACACATTCAAGACATGTATGTAAAATAGAAGCTTACTTAAAAAATTAGGCGAAACATCCAAAAAAAGAATAAATAAATCGTTTCATTACTGAACCTAAAGACCCAATAATAGAAAAATCAGATAATTAATAAAAAAAACGGTCAAGTGCAAGTTGAACTTGCACAATTAGTGTTCCGTACGTTGATCGTTTTTAAATAAAAAATTTTGTTAGGGTGGTATAAAATGATCAGTAACTTCACAAAACACCCCCAAATGAGTTTTCAACAAAGTTTGTTTCCAATCTTTACTGAAAATTGATGACCTTGAAATTTCTGTTTTTTTTTTTTTATATATACCAGATAAATTATTACACACTCGTAATAATTTTCGTTCAATCTACACCCCGTGGAGAATATTCCAGAGTTTTTTCAAAATTTTTTGATAAATACTTTCCGAGATAAGGCGGGTGGACAGCGATTTTTCGCGATTTTTTAAAAATAATACAAAGAAAAGTGCGCGCAAGTATTACATTATATATTTTTTTACTCGTGTTTTCACAAGCTTTCATTTGACACCACATTCGATTACCTAGTAAAAAAAAAAATTCACTTCCGATTTCACCCCCCAAAACTAACCCTTAAGTCAAAATTTAACTTTCAAAACTACATGGCTCTGATGAGGCCATCAATTCCTATATTACTACCAAATTTCAACTTTCTATGATAAATAGTTTCGGAGAAAATCGGGTGTGTGACAGACGGACAGACGGACGGACAGACGGACAGATAGACGGACAAACAGACGAACAGACAGACGGACAGACAGACGGACAGACACCGAAGTGATCTTATAAGTGTTCCGTACGGAACACTAATAACAAGGTTCAAAATAGTAAAACAAGTTATGACGTACTAAGTTGGGAATTTGGAATCTTTGGTACAACGATACTACTCAGTATATATCACCACTACACCAAACAGTTTATTTTTGCACCCGACGCGCGTTTCGCTAACCATGTTAGCTTCATCAGGAGCCATGATTGACTGACGATGACTGACGGAGTCAATCATCGCTACTGATGAAGCTAACATGGTTTGTTTGGTGTAGTGGTGATATATACTGAATAAAGTTATAACGTATATATATATATATATATATATATATATATATATATATATATATGTATATATATGTATATACATATATTATATATATATATATATATATATATATATATATATATATATATGTATATATATATATATATATATATATATATATATATATATATATATATATATATATATATATATATATATATATATGTGTATATTATGTATATACATATATATATAAATATATATATATATATATATATATATAATCTAAATATATATATATATATATATATATATATATATATATATATATGTATATACATATATTTATATATATATATATATATATATATATATATATATATATATATATATATATAGCATATATATATATATATCCAGGTAGGAGCTGATTCGGGGGCATCAATATAGAGAGGTCACAACTTTAAACAGATTTTTGCATTATTCGAGGTTTAAACTCGAACATAAATTCAGTGCACCAACACCTACAATCAAATAAACCTTATGTACTCGCTCTCTGCGGCACCAAAGTCAGTTAATCGACCAGCACAGTCATCTTTTCTCTATCCTGAGTACGACTTCTGTTCCCGGCCTAACTTTGGAATCTATATTTTTGTCAGAAGCGGCCTCTCGTGTCAACGAGAAGAGGCTCTGGCGCCCCGAAGCTTTGATGTTATGTGTTGAAAAAAACTCGACAACACACATCGATTCAACAAAATACAAGGTTTATTTGCTACCTCTATCGACCACCAAGACATACTAACTTTAGAACACGTTTCGGTTCTCTTACAGACTAATTAATCTTACTAATCTTACATCGATAATTTACAGGTTAACTATCCAAATGCCGAAATTGTCATCATGGACGACTTTATTGTCCACAACATCAACTGGCTTAAGCATTCAAATACTACCGACGAACAAGGTCGTGAAGTTGAATTATTCTTAATCAGTTGTGGCTTAGCTCAGCTTATTGATGAACCAGCACCAATTCGTGATCGAGCTGGAGAGTTTGCCAGTCTTCTTGCTGTGTTTTTAACCAGAAATTCAGAGATAAACACTGTCACCGTAAATCAGCCGTTAGGTTCTTTCGACCATAAACTGCTTTTCGACATCGAGTATGTTACTAATCAGTGACAGAGAAGCGCCTAAACCGCGCAAGAATTGCCACTACAAATCTGCTAAATGGGAAGAACTCATGAAATATTCTAGCACTTTCCCTTGTTTGGACGTTTGTTTTTGATCCGACGACCCATCTGCTTTAAGGAGGTTTTCGATGTTATTTAGGCTGGTATGGACACCTACATCCCTTTTTCGAAGAAATGTTCTTCCAACGGTTTGGTCGAAAATACAAAGAAGCTGCTATTTCTAAACATCTTGCCTATGGCGTGGAAATCCTAACGTCATAAACCGTAACATCTTAGTTCGTACTCGGACCAGATGTAAAGAAATGATCGATAAAACCAACGAATGAGAAATAAAATTCTAGCTTGCGCCAAGTCTTGGTCCTTTTGGCCAGTCACCAAGGCCGTTAGTCATAATTTAACCAAATCCACTATAGAACGTATTATAAAACGTATTTTAATGAAGCTAGATACCAAAAAAGCTTCTGGCGCTGACGGAATACTTGCCATAGTACTTAAAAACTGCGCAAGAGAACCAATTTTCGATAGACTTTTCAACTTATCCTACGGAAAAAGAATATTTCCTTCCTGCTGGAAATGCGCCACAGTTCAGCCGATACCAAAGAAGGCAACACGATTTTGCCAAATAACTACCGACCAGTGGTACTGCTTCCAATAATATCGAGAGCCATAGAACAGGCTATCATCCACATCTTCTAAAATATCTTGAAGGATTCAATATTATTAGTGACCATCAATATGGCTTTCGTAAACATCAACATCAACAGGAGATTTTCCAACTTATGTAACACACGTAATTGAACACTTTGAAGAATCTCGGGCACGATAGATTGTTGGCTCAGCTATGCTCTTCTGGTATGTCTGAAAAGTTCTGTTTATGGCTCTCATGTATCCTCAAAGAGCTTTACAAGTGTCAATCGACGGATTTCTTTCTATCACCTTCACTATCAACGCCCTAGGGCTCCATACTACCTCCTATTCTCTTTCTCATTTACATTAATGATTTGCTGGAAAGGACAGAAAACCAATCTACAGCTTTGCAGACCACAGTACGTTTATCTCTTTATTCACTTTAAACGCTCGAACATCGGCTACTTATGCAAATATCCGCAGAATGCAGGAAGTCATTCAATCCTTCAAAGACCTCGAAAATATTCTATCTTGAGGTGGCAATAACCAAGTAGAATTTGACGCTACTAAAACCCAGTTAACGTTGCTGAAACCGACATAGTTACGTCGGGGCACTCTATTCCTCTAGCATCGTTACTCAATCTGCTGGGCGTAAATTTGAAGGCAAATATGTCATGGGATGAACATGCTGCAAGCATCGCCAAGAGAGCTTCTCAAAAGCTGGGAATATTATTTCGATCTAGAAAGCTTTACACTCCATAACAACTGTTAATTCTGTAAAAAGCTCAAATTCGACCAACGATGGAATACTGTTCCCATGTTTGGAGCTCGGCTTCCAAACATACATTACATTTATTGGATTCTGTTCAGAAGAGAGATATTCGCCTGATTGGCGACTCGGAAGTGGCCAGCAACCTTGATTCATTCGAACATCGAAGACCGGTTGGCGACTTGAGTCTATTCTACAAGTATTTTCAGGGAAAGTTTTCGATGGATCTAACTCGCTTAATTTCTCCCAGAGCAGTGCATGTTAGGAATACACGTCGCGCTTATACGTCACATCCGTATGAGGTTTAGCTTATTACTTCTCGTTCAACTCTTTTCAAGCAGTCTATTATATGGAGAACTTCATCCTTTTGGATTTGCCCAAGACTGTTTCAATTTACAGCGATTCAAGACCAACGTGAATCGCTTTTTTTCCGCACACCTCCTGTAGAGCTTTAGGGATTCCTCTGCAGCCCGTGTGCTAGGTCTATAATATATATATATATATATATATATATATATATATATATATATATATATATATATATATATATATATATATATATATATATATATATATATATATATATATATATATATATATATATATATGTATATATATATATGTATATATATATATATATATATATATATATATATATATATATATATATATATATATATATATAATATGTGGCTACCCAAAATTTAATAATATGCTGTGATCTTGAAAAAATTTTAATGGTCTTGTTTCAAAAAATTACTATTTAGCCAGAATGTTTGCTTTGTTCTTAATATGCTCACAGAGAGGTAAGCAGATTGATTAGTTTACACTAATTTAAAATATCTGTATTTAACTCACTTGGTCAGGGAAATATCAGCTTCAATGAGTTCTGTTAAATCCAAACTAACGTATAGATTAGTTGTTAATTTCGTATTTTTTTTATTAGACTAGGTTAGTCACATGCACTTTAGCTTTTGGTAAGCCTGAACTAATTTAAATTTACTCACAAGGTTGTGCTCAAAATACTAATTTCGGTTCCTTCCAGATATTTTTTGGTTGATATTTTGGAAGTACTATTTTATATCTTGAAAACAGAATAATTTGACCTAAATTTGGACCGATAATCACTTATTGCTCGGGTGATTTTTATGTATGGAATAAATTATTAATAATAACTAGAAACATGAATTGAGCTTAATTGGAACCCCCAACTTTTTTGACCAATTTCTTTTGTTGTACAATTCAGCTTACGCGTCACATGAATTAGATGAGTTTTAGGCATAATTGAGCACCCTGGTTTAAGGAGTGTTTACATGGCATGTGCTTTATTTTGTTTATAACCAATACAATAGCAATATTTTTGTAAATTTTTGTTAAAACAAGCAAACTAGATTTTTCTCTTAATTAGCATGATCATAAATTGTACTGATAACTTAAAATTTAATAGTTTTTAGTACTAATAGTTGTTTTTTTTTGGTTAGGTGATTCATGCTGCTTTCCTTTTAGTCTGGGATCTATTAAAGAAAGACTTAATGAATCTATCCCTGGAGTTTATGTAAATTCTCTTCAAATCGGTGATTCGATCATAAAAGATATGGAAAATGGGTAAGTTCAATAAAAAAATTATGTTTGCCAAGTTTTGAATAACATATATTGAGCGAGATTGCTCAGCTCCACAAAAAAAATAATAATGTTCATTACCATTAACTAAAATACATGGACCCAGTGTATTTTTCGACACTGAATTCGAATCCCTAGTTAAAAAGAGATTTATCTTGCCATTTTTTTTTGGCCAAAAACATCCCCTAAAACTATAGTAATAATGTAATGACTCTTAATGAAGCGTAAAAACTGGTAGATATTTTATAGTCTAAAGAAGAGAATATGTATTCAAACCATAGCAAGCTATTTCTATTAATTAAACCAAAATGCACTGGTATAGGAGGTGAAAAGTATCTCCAAACTCAAATAACGCACGTGAGTTTAAATAACACGTTCAAAGGACAAATTTTTGTAGCTCTTAGGACAAAAAGATCTGAATCTGGTGTGACAACCAGACATTACTCTTAAAGGGTCCAATAGGATGTAAAAACCACCCCCACCAACAGAGGTATCTCATAACTTTCAATAACGACGAAAAAAGTTCAGGCTTTTGTAGTTTTAGGCAGGGTGAACAAATATGGAGAAATCACATACACGACTCTAAACTGCCCTTAGAGGGTGGTGGAAACTACCCCTACGATCTAATTATGCACATGGATGTTATTGAAATTCGGAAAGGATCAAGTACTTTTATCTCATTGTGCCAAACATTCAAGACAACTACATCATCTTTCTAATAAGGTCGAAAATCATTCCTAGAAGGGGGGGAACTATCCCCTGGGATTGATGGATCTTAAGAACTTCTAGCATCTGAGAAAAAAATACAGGCTGTATTTGTCCATCCTGCCTGAGACTACGAATGCCTGTATTTTTTTTCTTAGATGCTTGAATTTCTAAGATCTATCAGTCCCAGGGTTTAGCTTCCTTCCTCCTAGGGTTGATTTTTGACCTTATTAGGGCGATAATCAAGTTGTCTTGAATGTTTGGCATAATGAGATAAAAGCACTTTCCTTTCCGAATTTTAATGACATTCATGTGCATCATTAGAGCGTAGGGGTACTTTCTATCACTCTCTAAGGGTAGTTTATAGTTGTGCAACGGTGGTTCAAGCGACTTTACTCCATATTTATTCCCTCTGACTAAAACTGCAAAAGCCTGAACTTTTTTCATCCTTAATGAAACTTACGAGATACCTCTGTAGGTGGGGTGGTTTTTACATCCTTTAGGGGTGAATCTCGACTCTTTAAGAGTAATATCTGATTGTTACACCAGATTCGGATATTTTGTCCTAAGAGCTACAAAAATTGGTCCTTGTACATGTCATTTAAACTCACTTGCGTTATTTGAGTTATAGAGGTACTTTTCACCCCCTGATAATGGTGGGTTTTGGTTTAATTAATAGAAATAGCCTGCTAAGGTTTGAATACATATTCTCTTCTCTAGGCTATAAAATATCTACCATTTTTCACACTTCATTAAGAGTTACATTATTAATACAGTTTTAGCCCATTTCAAGGGTTGTTTTTGGCCAAAAAAAAAATGATATGATAAATCTTTTTTTTTAACTACAGATTCGAATTCAGCGTCTAAAAATACACTAGATCCATGTATTTTGGTTCGTAGTAATGAACTTTCATTTTTTTTGTAGGGCTGTATTATTTTAATAAATTTCCTCATATATCCGTTATTATTCGAAGGTGTTTTAGTTAATAATATAGTTGGTTTGAGTAATTGAAATAACTGAAAGTTAAGTCAACTTATGAATTAAAGAATCGAGTCTTTTACAGAATATTGAATTTTTAATCAGTTTCACTTTAAAATTCACTGAATAATTTCTTAGATAAGCAATAATAGATACTTTTGAAGCTTTGAAATACTACTGCTCTTATATGAATTATTAACCTGGAAATTGACGTTTATGTATAGATAATGCAAAATTAAGAAAGAACATGTAATGAGTTCTGTTTAAAAAGGTATTGTTGACACATCATAGATTCAAAATTTAAGATATCACTCTTTAGATGTCATATCCGGGAACTATTCCGTTAAGCGATATGGTATGTTATACGAGATGTATTTAGAATTGAAAATATCAAATACGGATCAATACACGGAATAAGTTATTTTAAAAAAAGTCATGTTTATGTTATTGCTTAGTAATTAATACAGTCACCGAAAAAATAATTTTATTCGAATACCTCCCCGTCTCAATAATGATTTCTCCAATTTCTTACAACATATTGATATCGGCGAGGATGTTGACGTATGTCAGCGTTGTCCAAGTGTCGAAATATACATTTCAATTTCACGATACCTTTTGGATAACATGGTAGTGCTTCCATTGACGGTACTGCTTTTCAACAATTGTTATCTACGAATGTCGCAAAGCCAAATACATCGGAATAAATTAATAAATAAGTATACCGACTATCCGGGGATTGAACCATTGACTTTTAGCACCGTAAGCCGAAATTCTAGCATGGAACATTTAGCTTTGAACTTCGAATCGTTTCGTTAAAACCGAAATTGTCTTTTAATTAAAATTCCAAGCGACACTAAAGGAAATGCATGTTTGTTTATTTACC